>BTHU01000003.1:102083478-102648478 GCA_036184795.1 Tokudaia tokunoshimensis
AGTTTGAGAGCATTATCTACCGTTGCTTAATATCACTGGGTGTCATTCTAAATTCTAGATGCTTTTTAAGTATGGAAATGTTCTCAGTGTGCTGCCAAATTTCTAAACAAATAGCTGGTGGAAAATTACACTTTAGCCAGAACAATAATCCAAGTAAATAGGTAATAATGGGTTTGTAGCTTGCACATTAGCTTGACATGCTGCATTAAAATGTCCCAGGACATTAAAGACTGAATTTTTATAAAGAGAATTGAAATAGGCATAATGGCCATTATTTATCCAATCATAGAGAAGTAGTTTTCACATGTAGAAAAGAAAATTTTGCCTTGTTAAAATGCCAAGGATTCTCAAATTGAGAAAGGTAAGGTGTCTTTGACAGGCACCAAGTTTCAGGTGGCAATTGAATGTTTAAAGATAATCTAAAGATAGAAACCCTGGTGGGCCACTATGTCTCAAAGGCACTTTCAAGTGATTAGAAAAGAAGATGTATGCTTATAGGAAAGCTTTCCTAAGTTTGTTCTTTGTATGAAAACTTTCTTCAAAGTGTGTAATTTTTTAAATAGTAGAATCATGGAAAGTTATAGTAGAAAGAATCCAATCTCCATATGAAACAATATTCTGTAACTAACAGAATATTGTTAGTAAAATATTGTTAATACAAATTTGTTACAGGTTATGTAACAAAACCAGGATACTTTTAGTTCATGATTCTGGAGATAAATACTCAAAGGTCCTTGTTTGGTGATTGGCAATGTCCAGTGGTAATGTGAAGATGAACACATTTGACATAGATGTGTCTCAGGATCTCCATATTTTTGCCTCCCTCTGCCCCACTCTTCTTTTTCTGTCCCTCTTCTGATATATTAATATGGTTTAATATGGGGTTTGTTTTAGCTAAGGTTCTATTGTTGTGAAGAAACACCATGACCAAGGCAACTTATAAAAAAACATGTAATTGGGGATATCTTACAGGTCAGAGGTTTAGTCTATTACTGTCATGGTAGGAAACATGGTAGTATACAGGTAGACATACTGGTGGAGGAGCTGAAAGTTCTACATCTTATCTACAGGCAACAGAAGAAGACTGTGTTACATTGTGTACTATACTGGGCATAGCTTTAGCATATATGACTCCTCAAAGTTACCTCCACAGTGAGAAACTTCCTCCAACACTCCACACCTACATCAACAAGACCGCACCTCTTAATAGCACCACTCCCTATGGGCCAAGCATTCATACATAAGTCTGTGGGGGTACATTCATATTCAAACCACTGCATTTTAGTCTCTGGCCCCTGTAGGCTTGTAGCCGTATCATAATGTAGAAATGCACTCAGTCCAATATCAAAAGTCACCATAGTGGAAAAGCAAATCACATACTTCCAGCATATAATGGCATAGAATATACATTACTATCCCAAAAGGTAGGGAATGGAGGATAGTGAGAAAATACTGAACGAAAACAAGACCAAAAACATGCTGGGAAAACTCCAAACTCTGCATCTCCATGTATGATGTCAAAGCTCTCTTCCGATCTCCATCTCCTTTCAGCTTTGTTCACAGCAACACACTTCTTCTTCTTGGGATAGTACTACTCCCTGTTAGTAGGTCTTCTCAGCAGCTATCCCACACCTTTGTCATCTCCAATATTTTGGGGTCTCCAAGGAAATCTAAGCTTCACGTTTACAACTTCACACAATGGCCTTTCTGGGCTTCCACAAAGAGACACCCCTGCTACGTGCTTGACGTCGGTAGCTTTCCCTAGTTACAGAGGGAAATTCCATAACTCTCTTTTTCTATCCTTGACTCTAAAGTCAGAATAAGGTGGCTGGCTACCATTGCCAAGTTCTGGTGCCTGTTGGGGTTGGAAGATGGCCTCCCCATTTAACTGCATCATCTTCACCAGCTTTCTGTTTTCCATGGTTTCCTTCACTACCCAAGCTTAGATGTCCTTGAACTCACTCTATAGAGCTCAGAGATACTCCTGCCTCCACCTCCAAAATGCTGGAAGTAAGGACAATATCACTGCTGGCTCTGAGTTTTCTTTAATTCCTTTTTATAAATTGGAATATTACCTGGAAGGGATCTTGTCCTGAGGTCACCACTCCCTTTATTCCATTTAACACCAGGCATTTCTTTAATCTGTTAATCTTTTTGAACATAGGATTTAGCTCCATTCTACTTCCTAGTGTCCTTTCTCTCCTCAAATTGTACTTTTCTGTTTATTTTTGCTCATCTTGCTCCTTTATTTATAGACTTGCATGAATGAACACTAATAACCATACAACAGAGTCTGTACTAGATTATCTTGAAACATCCTCTGCTAAAGCTGTTAATCCATAACTTGTCATCTCAGGCAGACATTTTGGACAATGGCAAAGAACAACCACAATCTTTACCAAAATATAACAGGAATTGTCTCTAGGTCACTACCATTCTTCTTCTCTGAAACGTCTTGAGCCAGACCTCCACAGTTTGAATCATCCTCAGCACCACTCTCTTCCATGTTCCTACTAGGCTAGCCCATTAAGTCCCACTTAAAGTTTTCTACTGTTTTTCTGAGCCAAAGTCCACATTCCTCCAAACATAAGCAGGGCCCGGCCTATCATAGTAGTAGTCCCTGGTACCAACTTATGTCTTAGAGTTTTATTACTACAAAGAGACACCATGACCATAGCAACTCTTATAATCTGGGGCTGGCTTACAATTCATAGGTTCAATCCATTATTGTCATGGTGAAAAACATGACAGCATGCAGGCAGAAATGTTGCAGGAGGAACAAGCATGAAACACCTGATATGTATATGACCAGTGTATATGACCTCTAGTGTCTATTGACACCTAAACACATATGTTGCACATAAATTCATGCACACACATGCACAAAAATAAATAAACAAAGCCTTCCCCAAGTAAAGTGCTTCTTCCTATAAAGCAGCACCTCATGAAGGTTCCATTACTTCCTCAAACCTTACCATCTACTGGTGATCCCATGTTAAATGCCTAAATTTATGGGTGTTTCTCATTCAAAACACCACAGTCTGGCATCTAGCAAGCTCTGAAGCAAAAGAAGGCAATTTGTTGTTTACTAGTGAAGGGAAAGAACCAAATACAAAAGATGTGTGTGTGTCGGGGGGCGGGAAGGGTTATGTGTCTTATGAAACCATTACTCAAAAATTTAAGATTGTAAGCTTAGGTTGAGCACAGGCGTTCATACCTTTGATCTCAGCACACAGGAGGCAGAGTCCCGAAGATTTCTCTGTGAGTTTCAGGCCAGTCTGGTCTACACAGAAAGTTCCAGAATAGATAGGGATACACAGTGAGACAATGTCACAAAAACAAAAATAATAAAAAAAGAGTTATTAAACTATAAACCAAACCATAGACAAGTAAACAAATTTAAATTCAGGTGCTATGTGACTGTTTCCTATAAGCATTCAAATCTTATTTAATTGATATTTTCAGCATAATAAAAATATATTCAGTTAATTGAAAAGTTAAAGCAACAGACACTTTATTCTTTTCCTAAAATAAGTCTAAGGATACATGTGTCTTCTAAATACTGTTTCTTATTGAAATAAGACATTCTCTTGGGTGATTAATTTGCATTGTTGATGTTTATATATGAGGGTCAAACATAATTTATTGTCATTTAAAATAATCATGTGATAAAATACGACATTTGGGGATTTTCATATTTTTAGACTTATAAGCATGAAGATTCTACTCATCCCTGAATATATTTTTATATGTAGCATTATTACACACTTTCAGGAATGAATTATGTACAAAAGAATTGATTCAAGGTCCCTTGTCTTTGAAGGATTAATTATTATATCCTTGGGTTCTGGTTTAATGGAGTACAAGGTTCTGATTTAATAGAGCACAATGATAGAAGAAAAATAAACAGTCTCTATAGAAAGGAAACTTCCTTCATTAGTTTCTGCAAAGTCATACAGGTCATGCTTAGAGGCTGCTGATCAACTAACTCACTAGCTTCTGACTTCCACTTAGTCATTAATAAGAATATACATTATCCAAGCTTCACAGGAGAAATCACATCAGCCAAAAGTCTAGTGAAGTAATACGATAAGAGGTCTCATATGAATAATTCTCAAAGCTCAATTTGGCTGGAGGTGTCAGGATTGACTATGACTTGTTCTGAAGAGAAGTACAGCTTTTTGCTGAGACCCAACAAGCCAAGGCTGGCTTAATCTATGGCAAAGTTGCCCAGTTCCACCTTCTTTCATAATCAAAGTATCATCTCCACTTTAGTCATTTTCTACCTCATTCCATTCCATACTCATTCCAAAGAGAAAACAGAAGGGAAATCTGGGCTCACCTCCCTCCAGAGGTATTGGGAAAGAAAGGATGAGTGGGGGAGCAGACCTCTTTAGAAAGATTTTTTGGAACAACTCCCATCTGTGTTGTGCGGAAATCAGCAGTTCAGTTCACAGGTCAGCAGTGGCAGCTCTATCCACTTCACCGATACACCAGCAGTCCAGATCAGTAGAGTCAGGATAGCAACATGAATCAAAGTGGTGGTACTACCTAGCAGAGACAGACAGACTAGCCTCAGCCTCAGCTCGAGTCACCAGGAGGGACCAGGGAGGAACACCAGGAGAGATTAGCAAAGTGAAGATCAGCTGACTTGAGATCCACAAGCAATGCTCAGCTAGCTGTACCAGCAAGCCAAGCTCAGCCTCCATCACTGTCTGTTGAGTCCTATTTATACCCGCCAAACATCATGTGTCCTCCACAGGGTCTTGCCTCAGCACATGTGTCTGTCTCAACTGACATTACTCTGCCAATCAGCCTGAGTCCGTAGAAGCATCAAGAAACTGCAGCATACCACCAGAAGTTTTCTAGTGCATTTCTTTCTATGGAGTCCCAACAAATGCAGCTCAACTACTCAATGTAAGGCGGACCAATACATATATGTCATTAGTAAAGAATCATCACATCTCCTTTCATGTGTTTGCTTTAATAGATCATCCTTTCACCCGTGTCTGCTTCAGCTAAACATTCCTTCATGTGTTTGCCCCAGCAAAACACCATCCAAAACAACTTTCTAAAGAACTCTTGAATTTCCACTTCATAACATATGCATAAACATGTAGTCAAAACCAGAAAATATGTATATAAGATAGACAAAAAATTTAGAAGCATACAGATTATCCCAAGTTTATGGAAATTATTCCACTACTCCTTTGAGGATTTGTTCCCTGAGAACCATTCAGAAACAAAGAAGAAAATAGCAAGTGTTTTTTATAGAAAATTGAAATGAACTAAATTCAGCTGCTCAATAACATGGCCAAAGAGGGCAGAGGCAAAAACCCAGTCCTTCTATTTAGATTTTGACTCATAGCAAACATAAAGGCTCTTAGTGGAAGAGTAAGTGCAATGAGCTATGTTGGAGTTAACTAGGTTGTAACTAAGCCTGAATTCTATCTTGTGATCCAAGCAAGAAGTGATGACCAGTTTGGAATTTAACCTGGCCTCTTAGTGTTCAGTGTCCATAGCAAAGAATGCCTGCTCCCCTTGTATGTGTGCGTAAGTGTGTGCATGTGTGTGTGTGTATGTGTGTGTGTGTGTCTGTCTGTCTGTCTGTTTGTCTGTCTAAAAGAAGAAAAAGACTATAATGAGCTTGGTGTTTCTCAGTTTCTGTGTCCTATCCCCCTTTATGTCCAGCTCTCTGTGGGAGCACAGGTGAGGGGCAGTGACTTTGGGTGAGCAATCATGTTGGGGAAGGGATCAGAGCACACAACTTGGTTTTAGGCAAGGGGAGAGGTACAACCTTTTGCATTTGGTAGAAAGGTAGTGAAAGCAAACCTGATAAATAGATTTCATAAATTTTGAACAAGCTATGGCTACTGACTAATAATAATTCCCTGAGAATTATTATTAATTCTTAACACATAAGTGTGTCCTTATACAAACTATTTATGTATATACAAATATACAAATCAAATTGTTAACTCTGGTGTACTTGAGAAAGATCCAAGCTATTTGCCTGCTGGGAACCTTCTCAGAACCCACCAGCTTCCTGAATATAGACTATATATATATATGGATTCCTGGAGGCCATTAGAGCAATGTGTCCTTTCCCAGTCCCCAAAGCCAAGTGCAGGCATATTCCAGCAATCATCTCACAATTCCTTCAGCCAGGAAGCGTTCTTAATGCACTTGGACTTAAAGAGTCATTTTGAGTGTCCTCAAATAAATTTATACTCATCTCCTTCATGTGAATATGTGTAGATTCTGCATTCTCCCATTGTGCACCTCTACTGCATGGATCTCAGAATCTCTATGACACAGGGAGAAGTGGACACCAGGCACAGGTGGGGTGGGAGTAGGGGCACATTTCCAAGGAGCTCAGATGCTTCTTGCTACTTCAGCTCTTTGTCCTTCCTACTTCTGTCAATTGCACAGTCACTGGCTGGCATGCGGCCACAAGGATGAAGGAGTTTTAATCATTTGACCATCTTCAACTTCTTACAATTTAAGTAACTCCTTAAAAAGGCAAATGTCAATACAAGCTATTCATTTGGAGAAAAGTCACATCCATCTCCACCATAAATTAAAATTTCCAGGAATTCTGATAGTCCCAAAAAGGCAATCATAATCAATTAGCTAACAATATCTATATAATATAGAAGTGGCTTTAACATCCATAGATGAAGATATAGTTTCATATCTGCCTGTCTACCTTTTCTTACAAGTAACAGCAATAACATTCTTTATGTGGCTGCATGGCATAATTTCAAGATCTGTGGGGTTTTTTTTTTTCATTTCAAACATAAATAAAACTTATTCCTGCCTGAAGAGACCAGAGAAGTGAATTTTACCTTTTTATGCTATTGGACTGGGATATATGGAAAGGTATTTTTTATGCCTTGTTATAGTTTTTCAAACCTTTTATCCAAGAAAGCTCTGGACTTATGTCCCTTTTGTATTTCATTCTATACTTCGTTTTTCTTTTTCAGCTTAAACTCAATGTTCTGAAATGTTTTCAATTGTTTTAATTTCACCCTTTTCCATATTTTCATCCATATGTCCATTATATTGTGCACACGCGCACCCCCCCCATATATGTGCTTTGATTGCTTTCAGGCAAATCATCTAATGAATATAAAAGATTGTCTTTTAAATTTCAAGTGAGATTCCACAGGAGCTGTGAGGTAGATGTACTCATTGGGTCTGAGCTCCCCATGATCCACTGGCCACTACTTTGTGCCCATTTGTAGTTTTCTGTGATGGACTGCATTTGCTACAGAGAAAAGCTTCTTCGATAAGGGGTGGTAACTTCACATATCTGTGGGTATAATGATAAGATTTAGAATATAGCAAGGAATTATACTGGTTTAGAAAAATGAGGTTACAGAAGCTGGGAATACCCAAGAAACAATTCACATATCAAATGATGCTCAAGAAGGAAGGAGAGGCCCCTGCTCCTGGAAAGGCTCAATGCAGCAGTGTAGGGGAATATCAGGACAGGGAAGCAGGAGGGGGATTTGGGGAACAGGGGGAGGGAAGAGGGCTTATGGGACTTTTGGGGAGGGGGGATTCAGGAAAGGGGAAATCATTTGAAATGTAAATAAAGAATATATCTAATTTAAAAAAAGAAAAATGGGGTTATATTGTAAAAATTTTTAATCCCAATCTAGGTTTCTACCCTGCTTTGAAAATTCAGTTCCCGGATAAAGGACATGCAACTTTTATTATTATTTACAATAAGCCTTAATCAGCACTAGAGCTGAGCAGATATCTACCTTCTATGCTATTAAAATCTATTTCCTATTAATAACCCCAAATTATTCCTTACTATGTTTCATCTGGACTGCTCTTAACTCCAATTGGCCTTCCTCAGGGCCATGCTTTCTTGACTCCTAAACCATGGGATCTCCCTCCTCCATTCACCTTTTCCCTCTCCCTCTTGGTTCAAATTTGACCTCTAGGCTGGGAATCTGAAACTCTGCCTGTGTCTCTTCTGCCCAGCGACTGGCTGTCAGCATCTTGGTAAGATCACATAGCCTTGCTTGTGTCAACATGTGGACTCTCTAGTCTCTGGGGCAACCAGGTCTTGAAGAACAAGTATTATTAGCATTAGAATGCAAGCAGCATCAGACCAACCCACTGTAGTGGTAAATTGTTAATCTGTTCTTTTCTTTCTGGCTTGGGTAGAAGATTCCACCTCCCCAACACCCCCTCCCCCCAATGCTCTGGACTCCCTGAATAAAAGACTCACATGTAGCATTATTTTTAATTTGCCCTAACTAGCTCAATGGTTGAGCTGAACCTCCATGTGGCGAACACACTCCCATCAAATTTTCCTGAGTTATTTTCAAAAATCTAAACCTTATCTCTGCTACCCCGGACCCAATCAGGTGAGTGGCCCCTGGAGCCACTTTTTTCTGATTCTTACATGGTTGGTGCTCTGTCTTTCATAGCTCTCATGTTTGTACCCTTTCCCTTCCTTCTGCCTTGGTGATTCCTTCTCCCTATCTTGTTTTTCCTCTCCAGGAATCCTCAAAATCTCACCTCTGTCCCTCTGCCCAGCCATGGGCCGCTGGCTTTTTATTGACTAGTCAAAAGAATCAACTGTTGACAGAGCTGAATTTCCATGTAAGTATAAATCAAATCACCAACCACCCACTACATGGGTAGTATAGTAGATTGTTAACTAAGGTCCATGACCACACAAGCCCTGGGAAGCTTCCTAGATATCTAGTACCAGGCATGAGTGCTCTCCTGTTGAGTGGGCCTTCAGTCCAATTAGGCAGCTGTTGGTTTTCACTGATATGAGTTTGACTTATTTTACCTCTGTGGATATCTTGCCATGCCAGACATTCTTGTAGAAAAAACATGTACTAAAAATAATACATAAATAAAATATGTTTATAGAGAAAAAATTTAGCAAGGTATATAAAACAGTGGCCACTTCATTTATACTTAATTTGTAACTCTGATTTAATATTTTTTGCAATAGACTAATTTTCTTTTTTTATCTTATTTATGCAAAACAATCTTTACTTACTAAAGAAGCCCTGCACTTAAATGGTGACTGTCTAATTTGTTATTCTTGACCAAAAGAAAGTCTCGCGCTATTTTTCCTCTGTAACATTCAAACAGAATTGTAAAGTTGTCTAATTAGTAAGTAGGTGTAATTGGGTTAAAGCATGTAAAAGATAAAACATTTTATTTTGTATTTTTTATTATCTTCATTTTTAATGAAATTCACAAACTAAATGTCCCTTAAAATCTACATGGTTGTTTTTTGTTTTTGTTTTTGTTTTTTTTTTGTAAAATTGTTCATACTGGGGGATAAAAAGGACTTCTGATAAGAAGAATAAATTAGAGAAAATAAGACAATGTGCAAACTTCTTTCTTTTGGGGAAGTAGATGCATGATGATGTTTCTCGTTTTCTAAACACATGTGCTTCTTACTGCAGCTTTCAGTGGTTACTAACCCTGCAATTCTGCTTATGGGAGATATTCACCAATAAATATTTCTATAGGATTAATGGAAGAGAATATGGAATTTGTCAGACTTGGATGTGGAAACTATGCCTTTGTTTTTCCAGCTGCACATACAGAAGAGAAAGGACTTAATGTCTGCTGCACAGTATATTTTATCTTGTGCTGAAGAGAATAGAGGTTGCTGTGATTTATTCCTCCCAATAACCCCTTGAATTTACATTGCCTTTCCTAACAAAATTATAGCCATCCTGAAATGAAGGTCACACCAAGTACCAAAGATATTTCAATTCTGAAATGGATAATCAAATGGACTGTTTCAGTCACCAGAAAAGTGTGTGTGTGTGTGTGTGTGTGTGTGTGTGTGTGTGTGTTGCTTTGGTATTTGTTGTTGTTTGTTTCTGGTTTTGTTTGTTTTGCTTTGTTTTTATGAAATCAAGCACTCAAATCTTGTCCTAGAGAGGAATCATAGATGGTGCCCATCAGGTACTTAGGAGGCATTTAACCATTATCATGAGGATTAATATCTTAAAATACTGCTATTTCAAAGCCTTTAGCTAATTAGTAAAACTTTGATAATGTTAGCTCACTCAACAATAACAAAATAAAACTCTTTATCAAAGGTATGGGGAATTGTTTGATCTAGATTCTTGCAACTGGGTAAAAAAATATAGTTTTTAATTGATGCAAAGGCTGTGCGGCATTATTAGCTATGATCCCTCAGTTTTCATGTTGATTCATTTATTCAAATTATCAGTACCAACAAACTGACAGGCTTAACTTAATTAATATTTGAAGACATTTAGTAAATAGTACTAGAGAGATATTTCTTATTAATAAATAACACCCATCAGCCTGCTTACTGGGGCTAACCTAGATGAAAGGGTCTGATTCCTGTCTGTCTTTCCTTCTGTCTTTCTTATTTGTTTTGTAATACACATATCATTCCTGTCCTTAAAGGGAAAAGAGATTTTGTGAAATTAAGCAGTCACATCTCGTACTAAATTTTTCAAGACTCTCTTCTGTATTCTTTTCGCCTTAAGATTTGACACTACTTAAATGTCATCTAGTTTTGGGAATGTGGGGAGAATATAATTCAATGGTAGAACACTTGGGTATTATAGAGAGGACTTGAATTTGATCTTATAAACACACACACACACACACACACACACGTCTATTTTATATGGTTACTGACTTGTATATTACGTATATGTAAACTAGAATACAGGTTCCAGAAAAACAAACAAACAAAATGATTTTTCTTACCTGGACCTTGTTAGTACCTAGAACTATTCTTCCTTCAAATTACACATTCAAAAATGAATGAGTAGATACAATTAAGAACCCATTTGCTTAGAACAATAAAAAAAAATACGAATTAGTTCTATAAAATAGAGAAGAGAGCTGCATGAGAAAAAATTTCAAAGCTTCTATAAAATACTCTAGGACACTCTATAGGACAAAACAGCAACCAACAGATTGGGAAAAGATCTTTACCAATCCTAAATCTAATAGGGGGCTAATATCCAATACATACAAAGAACTCAAGAAGTTAGACTCCAGAAAATCAAATAACCCTATTAAACATGGGGTACAGAGCTAAACAAAGAATTCTCAACTGAGGAATATCAAATGGCTGAGAAGCACTTAAAGAAATGTTCATCATCCTTAGTCACCAAGGAATTGCAAATCAAAACAACCCTGAGATTCTACCTCACACCAGTCAGAATGGCTAAGTTCAAAACCTCAGGGAAGAGCAGATGTTGGTGAGGATGTGGAGAAATAGGAATACTTCTCCATTGCTTGTGGGATTGCAAGCTGGTATGACCACTCTGGCAATCATTCTGGTGGTTGTCAGAAAATTGGACATAGGGTTACCTGAGGACCCAGCTCTACCACTCCTAGGCTTATACCCAGAAGATTCTCTCCAACATGTAATAAGGATACATGCTCCACTTTGTTCATAACAGCCTTATTTATAATAGCCAGAAACTGGAAAGAACCAAGATGTCCCTTAACAGAGGAATGGATGCAGAAAATATGGTACATTTACACAATGGAGTACTACTCAGTTATTAAAAACAATGATTTCATAAAATTCACAGGCAAATGTATAGAACTTGAAAATATCATCCAGAGTGAGGTAACTCAGTCACAAAAGAACACACATGGTATGCACTCACTGATAAGTGGATATTAGCCCCAAAGCTCAGAATACCCAAGATACAATTCACAGACTGTATGAAGCTCAAGAAGAAGGAAGACCAAAGTATGGAAGCTTCAGTGCTTCTTAGAAGGGTGAAGAAAATACTCACAGGAGAATATGTGGAGACAAAGTGTGAAGCAGAGACTGAAGGAAAGTCTATCCAGAGACTGCCCCAACTGGGGATCCATTGCATATACAGTCACCAAACCGGGACAATATTGTAGATGCAGGGAAGGCTTGTTATGGGGAGCCTGATATGACTGTCTCCTGAGAGGCTGTGCCAGAGCCTGACAAATACAGAGGCAGATGTTTGTAGGCAACCATTGGACTGAGCGAGGGGTCCATGATGGAGGAGTTGGAGAAGGGACTGAAGGAGCTGAGGGGGTTTGCAGCCCCGTGGGGGGAGCTACAGTGTCAACAGGCCAGACCCCCAGAGCTCCTGGGGACTGGATCACCAACCAAAGAGTACACATGGAGGGACCCATTGCTCTGGCCTGGCCAGACCTCATAAGTAGTGGAGAACGGCCTTGTTGGGCATCAGTGGGAGGAGCGGCCCTTGGTCCTGTGGGGATTTGATGCCCCAGTGTAGGGGAATGCCAGGGTGGGAAGGCGGGAGAGGGTGGGTAGGTGGGGGAGCACCCTCATAGAGGCAGGGGGAAGGGGAATGGGATAGGGAGTTTCCGGAGGGTAGACTTGGAAAGGGGATAATATTTGAAATGTAAATAAAGAAAATATCCAATAAAAAAAGTATCACTTCAATTCTACCATGGAAAGGGTTTTTTATACACAGATTAGGATGAACTACTTCAGATAGAATCTAAAGTGGCTCTAATACATGTACTGTGATGTACATGTAATAAGCTCTACTGTGAACCGTTCTATTCATATGCTGAAATCTTTTTTTTTCCAAGACAGGGTTTCTCTGTAGTCCTGGATGTCCTGGAACTCACTCTCTAGACCAGGCTGACCTCGAACTCAGAAATTCGCCTGCCTCTGCCTCCCAAGCGCTGGGATTAAAGGTGTGCGCCACCACTGCCTGACTTTATGCTGAAATCTTAAATGCCTTAGAATGTAACCATGGGAGCTAGAGAGATAGCTCTGCGGTTAAGCACACTCTCTTAATACTTCCAGAGAACCTGGGTTCCATTTCCAGTACTTACATGGCTGCTCACAACCATCTAGTTTCATAGGATCCAATGCCCTTTTCTGGTGTCTGTAGCCACTGGGTACAAACATGGTACATATATGTAGGCCTGGTGAGTGGACCCGAGTACCTGTGGAAGAAGCCAGGCCAGGCGGGGGAATCCTTGGTCCTTTATGTTGGTTTGGAATGCTGCAAGGCTTGTTCCATTGTTCCAACATGGGGGTTTAGATAAGAGGAGACAGCCCATAATTTTCAAGCTTTATTATATAAAAAAGTGAGAGAGGGAAGGTAGAGAAATAAAAGCCTGCCATGACCACGTGGAAAGAGGGGAAAGAGAATAGAGAAAGAGAAAGATAAGAGAAAGGGAGAGCAAGAGAGAAGAAAAGAAAAGAGTGTAAGAGAGATGGGCAAAAAAGAGGGGCAAGAGAAAGAGAGAGAAAGGAGGGGATCACACAGCCCCTTTTATAGTAGGTCGGGCTACCTGTCTGTTGCCAGGTAACTGTGGGGCGGGGGGGGGGAACCTGACTGTAGCCAGGTGACTGTGGGGATGGAGTCCAGCCACTCGGGGCCTGAGGTGTGGCCCTACATGACTGATGGTAACAGAGTTATGTCCAACACATATACACACATGCAGGCAAAACAACCATACACATAAAACTAAAATTGGATAAGTCTTTTAAAATCATGACTATGTTTAGAGACAGGGCTTTAACAAGCTGATGGCCTTAATACAAAACTGTTAAAGCAGGCCCTAAACTGATGTCTTTAATAATAAGATTAGGAAATATTGAAAAAGACACCAAAATACTCAGGAAGGAAGGCAACAGAACCCATGAAAAGACATGCCAGAAAGTGATCTCTGAAAGACAAAAATGGAGGTACTCAATAGAAACCTCATTTGCCAGCACCTTGATCTAGGAACTATTGCCTGTAGAATAGAAGAGAAATATCCATGTGGTTTTGAAGACTTCCAATGTGGTATAATAATGCATGCACCCTGAACTGGCAGGTTTTGTGTGTCAACTTGACACAAGCTAGAGTCATCAGAGAGGAAGGAGCCTCCATTGAGGAAATGCCTACATGAGATCCAGCTGTGAGGCATTTTCTCATTTCATGATCAATAAGTGAGGGCCCAGCCCACTGTGGGTGGTGCCATCTTTGTACTAGGTTCCATAAGAAAAACAGGCTGATGCAGAAGAGGAGGGGAGAGGATTGTAGGAAGTTTGTGGTTCAAGGGTACCACAAGAAAACCTACAGAATCAACTACCATGGGTCCACAGGGGCTCACAGAGTCTGAATTGCCAACCAGAGAGCATGCATGGGACTGACCTAGGCCCTCTTCACATATGTAACAATTGTATAGCTTGGTATTCATGTGGGACTCCTAACAGCAGGAACAGGGACTGTCTCTGACTTTATTGCTTGCATTGGGACACTTTCTTCCTACTATGCCACCTCATCTATATCCTCAATAAGAGGATCTCATTCTTACTGTAACTTGATATGCCAAGGTTCCTTGATATCTATGGCAGACCTCCCTTTTTCTGAAAGAAAAGAGAAGTAGAGTGGATGGGTAAAATGGCACACTGGGAATTTTGAAGGGATGTAAAGTAAATTAATTGATTAATTAATTTCTCAGAAAAGAAAGCAGGCTAAGCAAGCCATGTGAAGTAGCCCAGTAAGAAACATCCCTCCACGGCCACTTCATCAACTCTTACATCCAGGATTTATCCCTGCTTGAGTTCCTTTCCTGACTTCTTCCAATGATGTACTATGATCTGAAAGTGTAAGGAAAATAACCCTTTTCCTCCTCAACTTCCTTTTTGGCCATGGTGTTTCCATTACCGTAATAGAATCCTTAAATAAAACATGCCCTAATAAGCCAACACAGCTACTTAAATAATTTTAATCTGTTTGTTCTCTCATCTGTACCGGAATGATAACTTAGATGGTCAAATAATCAAACAAGGTAAAAATAGTTAAAATTATTTCAAAATAGAATCCATTTAGAGCTAGGGGATATCTTAAAATAGTCACAGTAGCTGTTTCTAGTTTTTCAAGTGTCTTTCTTTAGATCTCAGTGTCAGCAAGATCTGTGAGGTTGATCTTGTTTAATATATTTGTGATACACTTGACAATCTTAAGGCTTTCTCCAGAAGGAAAGATTATGTCTGTGTTAGCAAAAGAGTTGGAGCAGTGGTTCTCAACATGTGGATCACAATCCCTTTGAGGGTCATATATCCTTCATATCAACTATTTACACTATGATTCATAATAATATCAAAATTACAGTTATGAGGTAGCAATGATATAATCTTTTTGTTTCGGGTTGCTACAGCATGAGGAACTATATTAATGGGTTGTAGTATTAGGAAGGTTGAGAAACTAGGGTACAGGAAATACCCTTTGTTTGGTGCCATTTTTTTTTGATTCTGTGTTACTATCTTCAGTATGTGTAGCCACCCATGAGTGCTACACTGATTATACTGACAGTACTGGGTACCTGTCTGCCTTCCCCTCTAGACTTTGTGCAACCTAAGGACTGACTTTACTCACAGCCCAACATCTATGCAAGGCTCAAGTCATAAGTTACTTGCATGGAAAGGGTGTTGATGACTTGTCTGCCGTGCCTTCTGCATCACAAGGGAAAGGCTGTCACACTGAAAGGATTAGAGTTGGGAAGCCTGAGTTTTATTCCAGCACAAAACATTTTTAACTTTATGACTTTGCATATGTGGAGATTCTATTAGAGACCTAATTGGTACCCCAACCCTTGAAATTCAAAGCAGTAACAAAAACTCATGATTAGCTTTAAGAATTAAGCTGAATAATTTGTGTCAAGTACCTGGGGCAGCCCTAATTGGACTAGGGAGCTCTATTAAACTCAGTGTCAAATATAATATTTTCTTATTATTGCTTTGGCATTAAACCTGTGTACTCTGTTTATACCAGCATACTTTACTTATACATCATCTCTCAAAGTCTACATTATTTTATTTATCTGAACTATGCCAGCATGATTCGTTGATTAGTTGATCTTTTTATTTAGAAAGATAGTAATTAGGCTAATGTAGTCTCATTTTCCTCTAGCAAATATATCTATACGAAATCAGAAGTTCAGAGCCTGCCTGGGAAGAAAACTTTCCTTGATCAAAGACATTTATCAGATTTATAATGGCAACCCACACTTTGGTTTTGCCGTGGGGTTCTTTGATGGCTTATGTATATTTTGAGTGAACTGAACCAGAGAGCCAGATCACAGTGAATTTATTTAATTGTGCACATTTTCCCTTATACATTTTTCACTGCTGAGATGATACTGCCCCTTAGATACATATCTATTTGCTAATTAAGCAAATCTGTCTATAACCCAGAAATATGTTTTTCTGCTTCCATGACCTCTGTCCGACTCCTCAGCATGTTCTATGTTTGCACTGTACCTTGGAAGCTACTGCACTGGGTTGTCCATGGACAGTCACATCACTAGTGTAGTCAAGCTCATTTACCATCTATGCCAGGATCTTGAAGGGCTGCCTGAAAAGAAAGTGTCTCAAAGCAAGCAGTGGCAACAACGTTCAGCAGACTTGGCCAGGAGTAGAGAGGTAGAAAAGGAGGGAGTAGGTCGAAGTAAAGAGTCAGGCACATCAAACACCAGGAAAAATGGAGTCCCAGTTAGAATTCAGTTTCCAACATGGGATCTTTACAGTGACATACCTGGATCTTCTGGATGCACCATATGCCCCACACCATACTTTAAAACACAAGATATTGTGGTAATAGACCCTGGCACAATCACAGCCCCCAAATAAATCATACCTCTGGATATTGCATGCTGACTCTGATATGGGCCACAGTGATACGATATGAGAAGCTTTGCTTACTGTGACTCCACAGCTACTCCACAGACTGCTTTGAAATGAGAGACCACACTGAGAGAAGCACTCATTCTTCTAGCTGTTTCATCATTCAGAAGGCATAATCAACCAGCCAGCTCCACATGAACCATCAGTCCCACCATGGAAGCTCAGCAAGAATAATCAAGCCAGGTTAGACCAGATCTACCCAGCTGAGCTCAGCCTAAAGTCCCCATTTCTTGGGGACTCGTGTGCTTCAGTCCCCAAGAAATGCCACAAAACTTGAAGATGGTTGTTACACAGCAAAGGAAAGCTGATAAACACTCTAGTTCTTGACTTCCCTGTTCATTTTAGGGATAGTTTCAATTAAATCTTTCATGTGCATATTCAAGGTTTCATTTTTTAAAAAAATCTGCTCTAAACATAAAAACGTGGGAAATCTCATAGACTGTTGCCTTTGGAAAGGGCTTTTTTCCCCCTCTCTAAAACAGCCTCTCCTTGTGACTTTCAGAGGTATTTGTGAGGTGAGATGGGGGTGGGAAAATGATCTTAAAATACCAGTGCTGAAAGGAAGTGGCATTCCTTAAGAACAGGAACATTTCAAAGCCAGAGGATTTCAGCAGGCCCCAAAAGTGATGCAGTCGACATTTGCACTGGTCCAAGTTCTGTCTCTGTTGACAAATAGAGTGATTAGAAAACCTGCTTTGCCAAACTCCTGGGTCTTTTTCAAGCACCTCGAGCTTTACATTTGAGTTGAAGGTATAATTATAGAAGAAAGTAAAGGAAATTAAATTTCTGCCATTTATCCTCTTGTATTTCTAAAACTGAATTCATTCATTGGTTCAGCAAGTGTTATAGCAGTATCTGGGCTCTGCTAGACTGCATGCTCTGAAAAGAATAAATTTGAACCACATAGGAAACAGAACAAATGACCATTTCTTGTGACTTTCCGAAAAAAATGTCTTCTTTGCCTAGCAGACTGATCTACAGCTGGATCCTCTGTCTTCCTAACCATTTGAATACACGGCTACCTAAAGCAAGGATAGATCACATGCTTTCTGATGCTTTACTCCATGGGAAATAAGCTGGCTACTTTTAATTTGTGTCAATTTGATACAAATGGGAGTTATATAAGAAGAGGCATCCTCAACTGAAGAATTCAATCTAACAGAATTAGCCTGTGGACACAATTTTGGGGGTATTTTCTTGATTGTGTTAATTATGTAGGAGAGCTAAACCCTCTATGGATGTTGCCATCCCTAGGAAGGGAGGTTGAATGGGGGAGGGATTATAGGAGTGGGTGACCAGGAGGGGGCAGTGAACAGGATGTAAAGTGAATAATTAATAATAATAATAATAATAATTTTTAAAAAGTATTCAAGTAACCCATTAAGTAGGATTCCTCCTTAATCTCAGCTTCAAGTTCCTGCCTGTAGTTTTTACCGTTTAGGTCAGTGTACTATCAAAGCAACAGAGAAGCAAAGCAGAAGTAGGAGCAACAGACTCTGGATAAGGAACACCGACTCTGGGGGCTGGAGAGATGGCTCAGAGGTTAAGAGCACTGACTGCTCTTCCAGAGGTCCTGAGTTCAATTCTCAGCAACCATATGGTGGCTTACAACCATTTCTAATGGGATTGGATGCCGTCTTCTGGTGTGTCTGAATACAGCTACAGTGTACTTATATAAATAAAATAAATAAATCTTAAAAAACAAACAAGGAACACTGATAAGGAACACTGATTCCTTTGTCTAATTGTTCTATTCAAGTAAACTATAGAGTGATGACTGTGGCCAGACAATATTCCAATACCTTATTTTTTTACTAGATCACAGAGACCAGGTAAAATCAGTGAAAAGGTATGGCTGGCATTTTCAGCAGTGAGTCCATGTGGCACTTCCCAGCTTTCCAAAGAGTTATCTTGAGAAAGGTTACTATCAACTGCTGCTGTCCATGAAACTGCTCCCTGTTGGGGATTGGTTCTAATGTTTTGAATCAATCCGGCCTCCCAAATCGGGACTCTGCTTATCTAAGCATTGACAGTCCTTGTCTCCAATTGTTTTTTATCGATCAATAAAAAGCCAATGGCCAATGGTTTGGCAGGTAGACAGAGGCGAGCCCTTTAGAGTTGTGCAGGCTAGAAACTGGGAGGAGGATAGGAGAATCACCATGATTTGAAGTCAGAAGAATGAGATTTAGAGCTGCAGAGGGAAAATCATCTGAAATGTAGCTGAGAAGGAAGGTGGCTCCCAGACAGGCTACCCAGAAGCATATTGGGCAGCAAATACTAGAGAGCTGCACAGAAGGAACCAGGGAAACAAAGATAAAATGCAGAATTAGAGGGCGTTAAGCCAGATTACAGGAGGAAAATATATGCTGGCCTCAGGGAGGATTAGAACTACCCAGACTTTGAGATAGCCATGGTACACTAAAAATTAACTGACGTTTGTGTGTGTGTGTGTGTGTGTGTGTGTGTGTGCGTGTATGTGTTTCATTCACAAATTCAGAGAGCTCTTAGGCAGCTGCACACATGCAAGCCATCGGGAGCACAAAACAGTATAGCTGATTTGCTGCTACAGCTCCCAGCTTGTCTGCTAAGGGTCTAAATACACATTGCATTCATTATCTCTTGGGACAATAAGACTGAAACAAGTCTCTCTGTGAGAATTACCATGATGTTTCTCTTGTAGAATATGATGCATAAAATGTGCATATCTGAAAACAGGATGACATTTCCCATCCCCATTTTTGGATCAGTGAATGGTCTGTTGCATTATTAGTCTTTGTGATTTAGGTGTGTTGAATATAGCTAGGAACATTCTGAGATATGTATTCCCATATGATATCATGATGACTGACTTCACAGAGTACACTATTATCTGCATTGCATGGGTGAATAACTTAACATAACCACTTGCTTAGTGTGTGTGTGTGTGTGTGTGTGTGAGTGAGAGAGAGAGAGAGAGAGAGAGAGAGAGAGAGAGAGAGAGAGAGAGAGAGAGAGAGAGAGAAAGTGTGCCATGGCACATGTGTAGAGGTCAAATGACAATTTTGTTCAGTTAGTTCTCTCTTTCCATTTTCATTTAGGTTCTAGAGATTGACTTCAAGTTCTCAGGCTTATGTAATAATGGCCCCTAGCTGCTGCACCATCACATCAACCCTACCTCTATCATGGTCATCATCATCACTACCACCGCTGGTTCTACTACCACCACCAGCACCATCACCACTATCAACTATAGTATTACTGCTACTATCATCATTACTATAATCTCTACCATCAACATCATATTCATAACCATACTGGATAATCACAGGGATCCAACTTCTTGGATTCAAGTCCTTATCTCACCATTAGAGCTTCATGACAATGGAGAATAGATACTTAGTCTAAATTGTCTAATGTAACAAATGTCAATACAAATAATATTTAGAATGTAGGGTACCTGTCAAAATAAAATAAGTTAAGTAATCTAAATTAGCAACAAGCCTATCATGTATAAAACATGCAGGAAATATTAACTCTTTTCATCATTACTCAAGTTTATAATTGATTGATGCTATATCAATTGATCCATTAATATTAAATATGGTTATTGGTATAACTGATATATTTTATTTCCATTACTTTATGTCTTAGTTTGCTTTCTGTGGCTGTAGTAAACACCATGGCCAATACTAGCTTGCTGGAGGAAAGGGTTTATTTCAACTTATGCTTCCAGGCCATACTCCATCACTGAAGGAAGTCATGGCAGGAGCTCAAGTTGAAAGCACGAAAGATTGCTGCTCACTGGCTTGCTCTTCATGGTTTGCTTTGCCTATTTTCTTACACAGTTCAGGACCACCTGCAGGTTGGGTCCTCACACATAAAGAAAATGTTCCACAGGCTTGGCCTACAGGCCAATCTGATGAAAATATTTTCTTGATCTAGGTTTTCTCCTCCCAAATGACTTTATTTGTTTTGATCTTTAATTCTCCCATTGTACCTTCTTTTCAGGCAAATATTTAAAGTATCTAATTTTACCCATTTTATGGAATTTCTCTATTTTATGCTGCTGCTTTCATCTTTGAACTGGTGGTGTAGGAGAAGACAACACAGAACTCAAGAAGTTAGACTCCAGAGAACCAAATAACCCTATAAAATGGGGTACAGAGCTAAACAAAGAATTCTCAAATGAGGAATATCAAATGGCTGAGAAGCACCTAAAGAAATGTTCAACATCCTTACTCATCAGGGAAATGCAAATCAAAACAACCCTGAGATTTCAACTCACACCAGTCAGAATGGCTAAGATCAAAAACTCGGGAAACAGCAAGTGCTGGCGAGGATGTGGAGAAAAAGCAACACTTCATCACTGCTGGTAGGATTGCAAGCTGGTACAATCACTCTGGAAATCAGTTTGGTGGTTCCTCAGAAAATTGGGTATAATACTACTGGAGGACCCTGCTATACCACTCCTAGGAATATACACAGAGGATTCTCCAGTATGTAATAAGGACACATGCTTCACTATGTTCATAGCAGCCTTATTTATAATAGCCAGAAGCTGGAAAGAACCCAGACGTCCCTCAACAGAGGAATGGATATAGAAAATGTGGTACATGTACACAATGGAATACTACTCAGCTATTAAAAATAATGAATTCATGAAATTCTTAGGCAAATGAGTGGAACTGGAAAATATCATCCTGAGTGAGGTAACCCAAGCACAAAAGAATACACATGGTATGCATTCACTGATAAGTGGATATTAGCCCAGAAACTTGGAATACCCAAGACACAATTCACAGACCAAATGAAGCTCAAGAAGAAGAAAGAACAAAGTATGCACACTCTGGTCCTTCTTAGAAGGGGGAACAAAATACCCATAGAAGGAGATACAGAGATAAAGTGTGGAGCAGATACTGAGGGAAAGACTATCCAGATACTATCCCACCTAGGCATCCAACCCATATACAGTTACAAAACCCAGACACTATTATGGATGCCAACAAGTGCTTCCTGACAGGTGCCCGATATAGCTGTCACCTGGGAGGCTCTGCCAGTGCATGACAAACACAGAGGGGGACACTCTCAGCCAACCATTGAACTGAGCACAGGGTCCCCAATGGAGGAGCTAGAGAAAGGACCCAAGGAGCCTAAGGGGGTTTTCAGCACCATAGAAGGAACAACAATTTGAACCAACGAGCACCCCAAGAGTTCCCAGGAACTAAACCACCAATCAAAGAGTACACATGGAGGGACTCATGGCTCCAAATGCATATGTAGCAGAGGATGGCCTTGTTAGACATCAAAGGGAGGAGAGGCCCTGGGTCCTGAGAAGGCTAGATGCCCCAGTGGAGCGCCAGTGCCAGGACAGGGAAGCAGGAGTGGGTGAATTGGTGAGCAGGGGGATGGGGGGAAGGGTTAGGGGATTTTCCTGGGGGGAGGAACCAGGAAAGGGGACAACATTTGAAATGTAAATAAAGAATATATCTAATAATAAAAAAAAGAGAAGACAACACAAAGCTCTACCTCTTTACACTCTGTCTTCTAATAATGCAGTGCTTCATGGCCACTGTGGAATCTGACAGTTTACTTCCTTTGTTGTCCATGTATTGTTTTAAGTAACTTACTTTCACAGAAGCTCAACATTTTAAAACACATTTTAAAATTTGCGTTACAGTATTAATAACCTATTCAACTATGTATCTGTGATTATATGAACATCCATGAGAATGATGTTTATAAACTTTAAAATCTTCTTATTGAATATTTTACATCTTAACCCTCTCATTTGCTCTATTGAATTGTTCTATGTTTCTTCTTATAGAGTTAACCTGCTCTTTGGTATCATTTTCATCCCATGTAAAACATCTTTGAATGTTTTATTTATTTTGATTTTGAGTGGCGTGTGTTTTTTCTCACTGTTTATCTGAATAAATGTGTTTATTTTGCCTCAATTTTCAATACAATTTAATTGGATATAAAGTTAGTAACTTCATTTTCTTCCATTGTTATTGAAGTATAATTAATAAATATTCATTTACAATTTATGATGTAAAACTATGTCTTGACATAGGGAAGACTGTGAGAAAATTATAATCAAGCTAACACCTCCACAGCCTCATAGGAATCTGTGGAGATGAAAACATTTATGATCCTCCCTCAGTAACTTTCAAATGTTTTTTACTTTTCAAATGTTTTTAACACTGCTCACTGTACTGAGTATCAGCACTCCAGAATCTAACTCTCCCGTGAAACAGAAATTGTCCTTGACCAACTCTGACTCCACGTTACTCATCTTTTAGTCCCTGACAACTGTTACTCCATTCTCTTCCTTTATGACTTTGACTCCTGAGATACCAAGTATAAAGGAGGTTATTCAAATTTGTCATTTTGTGTCAGTCATTTCACTTGGAATAATGTTATAAAATTTTTAATTTTGTTTTTCCTCTGAGTTCTCCTCTTAGAATAATGACTCTAAGACTATTTATTATTAACTGTCTAGGCCAACAGCTTTGACTCATTCTCTGACTAGTTTGCAACATATTTAACCCTTTCAAACTTTTCCGTGTCTATCATGTCTTCAGCCCTGGCCCACTTCTGTCCCTCAGCATCTCCTCGGGTTTATCTACGTGCTGGATTATGTCCCTCTCTCAGTCTGTCTCTCAGATCACTTTCCCTCCCTGCTCTCTCTCCATGTCTCTCTTTTATCTTTTACTATTTACCAGAATCCACTCTTCATCTCAGTGTCCCACCTCCTGTTTCCTGCCTAAGCTCATTGTCTATTGGCTTTTTTTTTATTTACAGGTGATATTTATTAGAGATTTTCTCAACAGGATAATATCATTCAGCTTCAATCATATTCTCACAATTGTTCACATTTCACTTTTTTTTTAAAAAAAATTCAACTGTTGATGGACCCATTTGACTCCATATCTTCATTGTTTTTAATAATGGATGCTACAATGAATATAAGGGTTCTAATATCTCTTCAGCGTGCTGATTCCAGATCTTGGATTTATATTCAGAAATGGATTGCAGAGTGAGGAGTGGCTTCAGCTTTAGACCCTCTATAACTATTTATATAGTGGCTGTAGCAATTCACATTCTCATCAATCCTGTCTAGAGGTGTTTGTCTTTGCTTATACATGTTTTTCTGCCTCAGTGTGGCTTTTAACTTATTTAATGATTAGCAATGTTGAATTTTTGCAAGGATGCTTGAGATACAATGCCAACTGACCATTTGTATTTCTTTAGGGATCCAGCTATTCACATTCTTTGCTCATTTTAAAATTGGGTTATCTTGTTCCTTGCTATTGGGTTGTATGAGTTTCATTAATTTGGGATAGAGACTTCTTGTCAGATAAAAATTGAAAATATTTTGCTGCATTCTATTGCGTTCCACTTTAAAGATTGTTTCCCTTGGTGCAGAAAATTTTCTATTTGATTAAATATCATTTGTATTTTTTATTTGTTACCAGTATATAGTGTGGTTTTACCTACCTCTTCTTTCAGCACTCTCCGGATAGCACTACATAAGTCTTCAACCCTTCACTATACATAATACATCATCTTTATCTTTTCTTTTTTATTCTATTAAGAAAGTTTATCATTTAATTATTTATTTGTGTGTGTGTGTGTGTGTGTGTGTGTGTGTGTACTTGCATTAGACATATGTGTGCGAAGTCAGGGTCTTCATCTACCACTCTCTACCTTATTTTTTGAGACAGTATTATTTATTGATCCTAGAGCTTGCTATTTTGATTGGCCATCAAGCCTTATCCTTCTCTCTCCATATATAACTCCATATATAACTTCTGCACTAGGGTTACAAATGAAGATCTTGGTGCTCAACTTTTACATGGATGCTGAGATTCAAGATCAGGCTTGCATATTTGTACAGCAAGCTTCATACCTCCCATATTCCTCCTTTGTCTAGCCATGTTAAGAAGCTTTAATTTTTTCTGTTTTTTATTGAATATAATCTTCATTTACATTTCAAATGTTAAAACCTTTCCTGATTTCCCCACCCCGAAAACCCCCAATCCCTCCTCCCACCCCCTGCCTCCTCCACCCGACCCACTCCCACCTCCCCCGCCCCTCCATTTCCCTTTGTTGGGGCATCTATTGAGCCTTCACCGGACCAAGGACCACTCCTCCCACTGATGCCCGACAAGGCACATTTTTAGCTGGAACCATGTGTACCCCTTGGTTGATGGTTTAGTCCCTGGAAGTCCTGGGGCATCTTGGTGACCGACATGTCGTTCTTCCCATGGGGCTGTAAGCCCCTTCAGCTCCTCCAGACTGCCCTCCAACTCCTCCATTGGGGACCCCAAGCCCAGTCCCAATGGTTGACTGCTAGTATTTGCCTCTGGCAGGGCCCCTCCGGAGACAACCATGAGATGCTCCTTTTGGTATGCACTTCTTGTCGTTCATAACAGTTTCCGGGTTTGGTGACTGTTTATAGGATGAATCCCCAGGTAGGGCAGTCTCTGGGTGGCCTTTCCTTCAGTTTCTGCTCCACACTTTGTCTCCTCCTGTGAGTATTTTGTTCCGTTTTTCAGAGGAACAAAAGCATCCCCGCTTCAGTCCTCCTTCTTCTTGAGCTTCCTGTGCTCTGTGAATTGTAACTTGTTTGTTTTGAGCTTTTAGGCTAACATCCACCTATCAGTGAGTGCATACCATGTGCGTTCTTTTGTGATTGGGTTACCTTACTCAGGATGACACTTTCGAATTCCATCCATTTTGATTTTCAACAAAAAATTTGTTTTTAATTTTATGATACACCAAGATATAATTTTCTGCTTTTATTACATAGCTGGAATTAACTGAACCTGTTCAATTGATGAGTTTCTGATTTTGTCCTTTTAATAAATACTCAATTTTTACAGTTATGTTTTCAAAAATATCTTTACCCCCTCTCATGAGGTCACTCAAATTTACGTCTGCATGGATGATATTATATTGCTTTGCATGTCTTTTATGTTTTAAATTTTTTTAAAAAATCTCAGCATTTCAGTTTGCATTATTTCTATTTATCAATCTCTGAGTAATGAAAATGTACCTTTGCTTAGACTTTGCTTAGAATTTACCATTAGACAAATTCTACATTTATCATGTCTTTCCTTCACTTTCATTTAGCTCTTTTAATGTTCAACTGTTCCAACATTTCCCTCAATCCAAAAATACCTTACGTCTTCTATTTTTAACACTTTTATTATCATCAAAGCCCCCTCACTGACATCTGCACTACGTGGCAATCTCTCAATATAGTCCAATTGATCATCTCCTCTCCTGACTGAGGCCCATATTTTCTTTTCCTTTAATTTTTATTGCTTATTTGGCTTTGTGTATTAAAGTCTTGAATATCATTTGTTCCAATAAACACCAGGGAACATCCTAATAAGATACCAGCACATACTGGAAGAGGGCTAGGCTAAGTTAATTTATTCTGCAGGTACAGATGATTTTAGCACAGAATTCTATCAGACCTTCAATAACAACAATATTCTTCAAACTATTCCTCGAAATAGAAACATAAGGAACACTACCCAACTCATTCCATGAGGTCACAATTATGCTGATACCAAAACCACACAAAGATCAAACAAAGAAAGAGAACTTCAGACCAATTTCCCTTATAAATATCGATGCGAAAATACTCAAAAAAGTTATTGCCAACTGAATCCAAGAACACATCAAAACAATCATTCACCACAATCAAGTAGGCTCCATCCCAGCGATGCAGGGATGGTTCAATATATGGAAATCCATCAATGTAATCCACTACATAAACAATCTCAAAGAAAAAAAACTACATGGTCATTTCATTAGATGCTGAGAAACATTTGCCAAAGTCTAATACCACTTCATGATAAAAGTCTTGGAAAGATCAGGAATTCAAGGCTCATACCTAAACACAGTAAAAGCAATATACAGCAAACCAAAAGCCAACATCAAACTAAATGGAGGGAAACTTGAAGCAAATCTGCTAAAATCAGGGACTAGACAAGGCTGCCCTCACTCTCTATATCTATTCAATATAGTACTTGAAGTTCAAGCTAGAGCAATTAGAAAACAAAAGGAGGTCAAAGGGATACAAATTGGAAAGGAAGAAGTCAAACTATCACTATTTGCAGATGATATGATAGTATATTTAAGTGACCCAAAAAACTCCACCAGAGAACTCCTACAACCGATAAACAACTTCAGCAAAGTGGCCAAATATAAAATTAAATCAAACAAATCAGTAGCCTTCCTATACTCAAAGAATAAGCAGGCTGAGAAGAAATTAGGGAAATGACACCCTTCACAATAGCCACAAACAATATAAAGTATCTTGGTGTGACTCTAACCAAACAAGTGCAAGATCTGTATGACAAGAACTTCAAGTCTCTGAAGAAGGAAATTGAAGAAGACCTCAGAAGATGGAAAAATCTGCCATGCTCATGGATTGGCAGGATTAATATAGTAAAAATGACCATCTTGCCAAAAGCAATATACAGATTCAATGCAATCCCCATCAAAATCCCAACTCAATTCTTCATAGAGTTAGAAAGAGCAATTCAAAAATATATCTGGAATAACAGAAAACCCAGGATAGCTAAAACTATTCTCAAGAGTAAAAGAACTTCTGGGGGAATTAGTATGCTGGACCTCAAGCTGTAGTACAGAGCAATAGTCTTAAAAACTGCATGGTATTGGTACAGTGACAGGCATGTAGATCAATGGAACAGAATTGATGACCCAGAAATGAATCCACACTCCTACGGTCACTTGATATTTGACAAAGGAGCTAAAACCATCCAGTGGAAAAAAGATAGCCTTTTCAACAAATGGTGCTGGTTCAACTGGAGGTCAGCATGCAGAAGAATGCAAATGAATCCATTCTTATCTCCTTGTACTAAGCTCAATTCCAAGTGGATCAAGGACCTCCACATAAAACCAGACACACTGAAAGTCATAGAAAATAAAGTGGGTAAGAGTCTTGAGCACATGGGCACAGGAGAAAATTTCCATTTCCTGAACAGAACACCAATAACTTATGCTCTAAGATCAAGAATTAACAAATGGGACCTCCTAAAATTACAAAGGTTCTATAAGGCAAAGGACACTGTCAATAGGACAAAACAGCAGCCAAAGAATTGGGAAAATATCTATACCAACCCTACATCTGACAGAGGGCTAATATCCAATTTATACAACGAACTCAAGAAGTTAGGCTCCAGAGAACCCTATTAAAAATGGGGTACAGAGCTAAACAAAGAATTTTCACCTGAGCAATATCGAATGGCTGAGAAGCACCTAAAGAAATGTTCAACATCCTTACTCATCAGGGAAATGCAAATCAAAACAACCCCAAGATTTCAACTCACACCAGTCAGAATGGCTAAGTTCATAAACTCAGGAGACAGTAGGTGCTGGCGAGGATGTGGAGAAAGAGCAACACTTCTCCACTGCTGGTGGGATTGTAAACTGGTACAACAACTCTGGAAATCAGTTTGGGGGTTCCTCAGAAATTTGGGCATAATACTGCTGGAATTCCCTGCTATACCACTCCTAGGAATATACCCAGAGGATTCTCCAGCATGCAATAAGGACACATGCTCCACTATGTTCATAGCAGCCTTATTTATAATAGCCAAAAGCTGGAAAGGACCCAAATGTCCCTCAACAGAGGAATGGATATAGAAAATGTGGTAGATTTTCAAAATGGAATAATACTCAGCTATTAAAAACAATGAATTCATGAAATTCTTAGGCAAATGGATGGAACTGGAAAATATCCTGAGTGAGGTAACCCAATCACAAAAGAACACACATAGTATGCACACACTGGTGAGTGGATATTAGCCCAGAAGCTTGGAATACCTAAGACACAATTCACAGATAAAATGAAACTCAAGAAGAAGGAAGAACAAAGTATGGACACTCTGGTCCTTCTTAGAAGCCGGAGCAAAATAACCACAGAAGGAGAAACAGAGACAAAGTATGAAGCAGAGTCTGAGGTAAAGACCATCCACGAGACTGCCCCACCTAGGGATCCATCCCATATAGTTACAAAACCCAGACACTATTGTGGATGCCAACAAGTGCTTCCTGACAGGAGCCTGATATAGCTGTCACCTGGGAGGCTTTGCCAGTGCATGACAAGTACTGAGGTTGGCACTCTCATCCAGCCATTGAACTCAGCACAGGGTCTCCAATGGAGGAGCTAGAGAAAGGACCCAAAGAGCTGAAGGGGTTTTCAGTGCCATAGGAGGAACAATAATATGAGTCACCCAGTATCCCCAGAGCTCCCAGGGACTAAATCATCAACCAAAGAGTACACATGGAGTTACCCATGGCTCCAGAGGCATAGGCAGCAGAGGATGGCCTTGTTGGACATCAAAGGGAAGAGAGGCCCTTGGTCCTGGGAAGGCTTGATGTAGCAGTGTAGGGGAATACCAGGACAGGGAAGCAGGAGTAGGTTGATTGGGGAACAAGCGGAGGGGAGATGGCTTAGGGGATTTTCAGTGGGGAAACCAGGATAGGGGACAACATTTGAAATGTCAATAATTATATATCTATTAAAAAAATCTAAAAATTATGAAAATGAAAAAAAAGAATTATAGAAAGAAGATATTCCATATTCTCTCTCTCTCTCTCTCTCTCTCTCTCTCTCTCTCTCTGTATGCACACACACACACATATATATACATATACATATACATGTGTGTATGTATGTATGTATATGCTGCCACCAGAAGGTGTCACTTACATTAAAGGTGGATCTTCTCATGTCAAAAGACCTGGCTTAAAGTATCTTCCCACCTCAACGATTTAATTAAAAGAACAACAACAACAAAAAAAAAAAAACCTCCCTCACAGATATCCACAGACACTTGGGTTTTAGTTAAATCCATATGTAGCCAAGTGGACAAGTAAGAAAAACCATCACACCTCTTTTCCCTGAAAAGGTCACTAATGTGTGAAGTGAGGAGCCAGAATGATCAGAGAGACTTCTTTCAGTTCTCCAGCCCTCCCCTCCCACAATGTGTTCACCCTGTCCATAAAAGCCCATAATACAAAGTTTGGGTGTGTGTAAGAACAATGGCAGACTTCTTGGTAATATGATCTTTATAGTAGTTCGTGGACAGTCATTGTGACTTCATTCAGGACCCTGCTGGCAGTTCTATTTTTACTTTGCTTCCCCTTCCTTTGATTCTGCCAAGGTCCTTGTATGGAAAGTAGTTCATTTGGATCCTCCCCATATCCTACTCCAGATACTCAGCCATCTGGTGATATATTTTTTTAAAAAGTTCTTAATTTATAAATTAACTTACTTGTACTAGTTGTCAGCCTAATGTTTTTATACTTACAACCTCCCAGTAGATGCAAAGAGAATATTCCTCCCCCAGAAGACAAAAGCTTGCAGTAAATTTTGTAATGCATAATGATCGAATGGATGGGTGAATAGATGAATTTAATGAGGGAGCAGACGAAAAACAGTCCAACTAGTTTTCCAAACCAAAAGTTTTAAAATAGAAAGTATGTTTCCTTTGTAAATCATTCTAAAGTACATAAAATCCTAAAATTTTAAGCATGAGTAATAGTGTGAGAATTACTCATTACCCTTTACCCTACAGGGCTGTTCTAGCTATTGGATTTGTCTTGCCTATTTCAGAGTCTTTGCCTGAGAATTTTGTCCTTCTTCCTGAGGCAATCCCTAAGCATACAGATTTGCATTTCAAAAGACCCTCAAGTAGAACAACAAAAATTACATGGGGTCAATCCCAGGAAATGTGTGCTATATAATATATTATACATAATATGTAAGTATTCATTTGGTGAATGAAGGCCTGTGTATTTAATTCAATCAATCTTTAAAAGTCACCAACAGGTCTAAAATGCAGTGATTACTATCCCATCCTATAAATGGCTCCAGACAGGTTAAAATGCAGATCTAGGAATGAGTTATATAGATTATCTTATTTCTGAACCATAAATTCCAAATAAATTCATATTAAAGTCCTATATAGTTAACACTAAAGGCATTTAAGACAAAAAAATATAGGTTGTCTCCCAAAGCAACTATGCGTGAGGATTTGGACAATGCTGGATTAGCTTCTTTTCATCATTCTAAAACACCTGAGATAAACAAGGTAAGGGAGAGAATTCAACAGGGATCCCTAAAAGGAGAAGTAAACATACATGTATCTCTCTCTCTCTCTCTCTCTCTCTCTCTCTCTCTCTCTCGCTCTCTTTCACACACACACACACACACACACACACACAGACAGACACATTTGCATATACACACCCATGCACACACATACATAGGAACATTAAAGTGGTTTACAGTCTGAGCTCCAGGTAGTACAACAATGACTGTCTCATGCCAAGGGCCAAGAATCCTGTAGTTATCCACTCTATAACACTGGAAATCTCAGCATCCCAAATCTGACATTGGAATCCCTGAGGATCTTGGAGAGCTGCTGTTCTTCAGTCTATGTTAGGCTCCTGAAGAAGTCAGTTCTTGTTGCCTGAGTCCTCCGTCCTGCCTGGCATCCCCCTTGGGGACAGTGGGTGAGAAGGCAGGGATCAATGGCTCAGACTCTGGAGCAGGTGAGAAAGAGGCAGCAAGCTTCTTAATCCTAGGGGAGCACCCTTTATACCCTCCACCTGCATCCTGGTCCCATTGGTCCTAAGCAAGTTTGGCCTCCAAGTGGCAGCTCCCCAGTGGCTATCATTGTCTATGTCAACTGTCACTAGGATCTTAGGCAGGCTTCAGTTTGGCCCTCATGTGGAAGTTGCCTCCCTGGCTGTGTGGCCCCACTGGTTGTTTATAGACTTCTATACTGAAATAGCCACCGGCCCAGTGGCAGGGCCTTTCTTTCTTTTTACAAGTTGTGACCAGTGAAGGAATTCCATAGCAACAGGATAGATGAACTTGCCAAGGAGAGTGAGAATAAGCAGGCAAAAAGTAAAAGCTTCCTTCTTCCATATCCTTTTATGTTGGCTGCTTCCAGAAGGTATACAGATTTAGGGTATTGCTTCCCACCTCAAATAATCCAATTAAGAAAACCTCTCTCGAGTTCCCAGAAGCTTCAGACTGGTCTGATTCCAGGTGTAGTCAAGTTGACAGGCAAGATTAGCCACCACAAGAAGGAAGTATTTATTTGGACTCAGTTTCTGTGGGTTCATTTGGTCCATGTCCTTGAATAGGCTATCATGAAGGGAATAGTGTGTAGTAGCAGAGATCTGGTTACTTCTTGGCCTGCCAGTCAGCAGTGTAAGATAGCAAATAGCCAAGGATTAATATGCTCCAAAAGACCATCCGACCCACTGGTCCACTTCCTCTAACTGGGAATCCACTTCCTAAACTTTCCACAATCAAAATAACCATACCATATGGGACCAGGGTGTCCAAGCATTGGAAACATAAGCCTGGGCTGGGGTGGATTCCATATTCAGTCCTTAGCATATTATCACTTTGTTTTAAAGAAGCAAGAACTGAGTCACAGATAAGATGAAAGCACTTAGGTGCTTCTGTTCTTATGTTTATTACCTGGTAATCAAAGAGCCAGGACTTAGGGCTCACCTCTACATCAAAGGAAGATTGTTTCATCCCGAGTTGTTATTTGTGCCTGCACTCCCCCCAGCATGGAATGACAATGTATCCATATTGGCTGCATATTGCCTCTTCTGCATCCAAACCTCCTCCTGATTTGGAGTAATTACCCACTGTGTACATATTTGGAGCATACAGATTCCCTACATTTCTCTTTTTCTCTCTCTGCTTCCTCTCTGTGTGCTGGGATTGAACCTAAGACCTCAGGAAAACTACATTTTGGCTTTCAGTACCATCTTCATAAGTAGCAAGAGATATTTGACACTGTGTAATCAAATAGGTTTGAGTGACATAATTTGTTCAACTGTAGGCTCAGAGCACATTTAAGGTAAGCTCAGCAGACTAGGAAGATCACATCCAGTTTTTTTTTTCCTTATAATATTTTCAACTTGTGATGGGTTTGCTGGGATGTGAGCTCATTAGAAGTTGAGGGGCACCTGAGTACTTGAACATGGTACTAAATGACAGATGTACCAAAGAGCACAAAACCAAATGCATACAGAGATGGAAACACTGGTTTATTTACACTAAGCTTTTGCTATTGTATTTCTTTATCATTTCAGTCTGTCCATTTCCACAGGGGATTTGCAGCAGCTGAGCCTTGGTTGACATTCTAATGAAGCAGGATCCCAATGAATCACCTTGCCTGCCCAAAGCTCTATTCATTAGAGGCTGGAGGGAGGTGTGGGCTGCCTCAGGCAAGCCCACTCTGTGCAGCCATTAAGCAGCTGAGCAGCTGCTCTCCCAATCATTAGAGGCATGCTCCAGCCTCCAAGAGAGAAAGCACTCACGGCCCTGTCCAGCTTCCAGAGAGTTTGATCTCCCAGGATCTTCTCGTCCTGGCTTTATGTCAATGGAATGAAGTTCATTACTTTTCAAAAAATGCCAGCTTTGTCTGTTTCTGATAATAGTGGCTGTCAGTCATCCAAGTGGATGTGAATGTGCCATAAGCAGGCTTTATATAAACACACAGATTTTACATAAGGGTCCTTCCTCATATTTTGACTGCAGAACTCACTGGAAAAGGAGATTTTCTGCATGTGAAGCTGAAATTGAAGGAGAAGAATAGAGCATGGAGACACACGTACATAACAGTAAGAACCCTTTGCTGAAGCCACACAAAGAGCTTGACACACTTCCCTCCTGGATCCTGTTGAAAGGTCTTTGGTATTCTACCCACTAGAAATCCCACAGTCAGGGGCTCCTAGGATATCAGAAAGTCCCACGGCTTTAATGTCAGATGAGTTCTCTCACCAAGGATGTATACTGTACACATCTACCAAGACACAGAAATCACTCTATTTTTCTGTTCTTTCCTACATCTGATCTCAACAAACACCTTGAGATTCAGTCAATTTCCTTGAAGAGATTGCTTATTTTTCTTGTTTTGCCTAGTATATGACATCCCATAACTCTCTGGAAGTTTAAAGGTGCTGCCTTATCCCACAGAGAAATGGGGAGCCCCAGAGATGAAAATAAATTACAGTATCCACTTGCTTTCCTGATGCTTATGGGTGTAAGAGCGCTCACTGCTGTATTGTTAACATTTTGGCTCCTTCAACTGATTATTGTCTCAAGACTTTAGATATCAGAGGCTTGAGATGTATTTCATGGGGCTAAAGTCGAGTAGGCATCAGAACTAATACAGTTCTTCCTGAAGGCTCAGGGTATCTGAAGATCCCTTGGGAGCAGGGATCAATTTTCTCGGTTTCTAGTTTCCTTTGTCCACATTGTCCACCTTCAGAACAAGGAATATTGAATCCCACTGATGTTTTTCCATACTCTATGTCTTCCTCTAACTCTGTGCTTTCATTTCACTTTTCAGAAGACTCTGGTTTCATGGGAGTTCCCTGGATAACCCAGAGTAGCATTTCTTCCCTCAGGTTAAGGTCAGCTTCATATCTACCGCCATTCTACTTTGCCAGGTGAGCAAATATCATGTAAGCCAAAATATTCACATATTTCATGCTTTAGGATGTAGGCCTCTTTGAAAGAGAGACAATATATCTGCCTACACTGAGACTTCTTAGCACTATTTGGGTTTAAAATCTTAAGAACATTTTAAAGAGTTAAAAATGATAAACACTATGGTGGTTTGAATGAAAATGATCCTTATAGGTTCATAGGAACTGGCACTATTAGGGGGTGGGGCCTTAGAGGAAGATGTGTGGCCATGTCAGGGGCCATGTCATGCCACTAGGGGTGGACTTTGAGGTCTCAGATGCTCAAGACAGGCCCACTGTCTCTCTCTTCCTGCTGCCTGCAGATCCAGATGTAGAACTCCCAGCTACCTCTCCAGCACCATGCCTGTTTGAATGCCTCCATGCTTCCCACCATCATAATAAAATGTTGTCCTTTATCAAAGTTGCCATGGTCATGGTGTCTCTTCATAGCCATAAAGCCATACTAAAATAGAAGTTGGTACCAGGGACCACTTTTTGCTGTGATAGACTAATGTTCTTTTGGGAAGAATATGGAGCACTTTAGGACTTTGAACTAGAAAGGTGATTGGACATTTTAATCAGAATTAATGTGGCATCCTGGCAGGAACACACAAGACAGTGGTATTGAGGGCAATTTGATTTGTGGGGCAAGCCTCAAAAGGTTTTAGAAGGAAAGAATTTTAGTATATAGTATAAAGACTGCTCTTGTGATATTTTAGTGAGGAATGTGGCTGCCTTCTACCATTGGCCAAAAATTCTGCCTAGGGCTAAATTAAAGAGTTTTGGATTAATTGCGTTTGCAGAGACTTCAAAACATACTAGTGTGGACTGTGTCCTGTTGTTATTGATGACTGTGCTTATACAGATCTATAATAAAAAAGTACAAGCTAAGCAAGGAAAAATACAAAATGTACAGTTTGAGGAGAAATGGGGCACCAGGAAGTTTAATGGAGCTAAATCCTATGTTTAAGGAAATAAAAAGATTAAAGAAAAGGCTAATCCCAGGTAAAATAAGGAGAGTAATGTCCTCAGGGTAAGACCCCACCCAGCCAAACTTCCAAATTGTGAAAAAGAATTAAATAAAATAAGAGAGTCAGATGTAGAGGCACACACCTTCAATCTTCAAACTGGGTAGGCAAAGGCAGGCAGATTTCAGAGTCCAAGGCTAGTGTACTCTAAAGAGCAACTTCCAGGCCATTCAAATTTAGGCAGTGAAAGTAATCCCTGAAAACAGAAATCTGGTGAACATGTACTCGAATGAGGGGACCGTGTTTTCACCCTAGTAAGCAGCAGAACTTGGCAGCTTCAGCCAAGTGGTTCTGACTTTATAGTCAAAGATACAAGAAAGGAGTTGTAGCATCTCCCTCTGTGACTAAGGAATGCTGCTGCAGTTTGGAGTTTGTCCAGCTGGTTTTTTGGTCTTGCCTCAGACCAGTATCCACCCTATGCCCCTTTCCTCCCTTTTGGAATGGTAATATGTATCCTGTGCCACTGTATGTAGGAAGTATATGATCTGTTTTCATTTTTGACATTACAGTTAAGAGATTCCCATGAATCTCAGAAGAGACTTGGACTTTGGAGCTTTAAATAGGGTTAAAACTGACAGACTATACAACTACTGAAATTAGACTGAATGCATTTCTGCATTTATAATATGGCTACGAACCTATGGGGGCTATGGAAAGGAGTGTGGTGGTTTGAATAAAAATAGCCCCTATAAGCTCATAGGGGGTGGCAATATTAGGAAGTGTGGCCTTGTTGGAGGAAATATGCCACTGGGCGTGGACTTTGCTGTCTCGGATGCTCAAGATAGGCCCACTGTCTCTCACTTCCTGCTGCCTACAGATCCAGATGTAGAACTCTCAGCTACCTCTCCAGCACCATGGCTCCTTGAATGCCACCATGCTTCCCATCATCATAATAATAAAACAAACCTCTGGACTGTATGCTAACCCCTATTAAATGTTTGCCTTTATAAGAGTTGTCTTGGTCATGATGTCTTATCCCAGCAATAGAAACCCTAAAATAAACATAAACCGAGCAATATCTTCACATAGGGTCAAAAGTCAAAAGACATGAGCTCTATCTAAAGTTTTATCAACATTTATCAATAATAATTTCTTATAAAATTTCTTCATCTGTATTTTTTTATATGAATGGATATTTTTGTTTGTTTTGTTTTGTTTTGCTGGATGTAAGCCTGTGTATCACATGCATGTGTGGTATTTGAGGACAGAAGACTGTCAGATCTCCTGGAACCAGAGATACAGAGAGCTGGAAGTTGAATCTAGGTCCTCTGCAAGAGGATGCAGTATTCTTAGACATGTCTGCAGTCCTTCCATCATTTTTAAAGTGATGGAGCAAAATAGAGAAGAAGGATAGTTCTGAGATCACATGTGTTTTAGAAAATGAATTTTCTAAGTCTCAAAAAATCTCAAAGAAGTCTAGAATCTCAAGTAGTCTGTGAAATTTTGAGCCAACAGGTCTATTCCTATCAAGCATTGAGGTTCTCTAAAGGAACAGATATAAGTTCCTCCCACTGGTCCTCAGTCAATACTGGAAATCTAGAAATTCTGGTTTTAATATCAGACAAAGAACCACTACCAGAAGCAACAGGGTGAATCAACTCAGTGACAAGAAGGAAGCCCAAGAGAGCAAGAGGCAAATACTCTTCCTTTGTTATGCTCCTTTTCGTCTAGGCTATCACAAGAGGGTCCCTCCTACCTTTAGAGATGGGTCTTTCCATATTAATCAAGGTAATAGAGATGTCCTCAGGTATGGCTCCCAGGTCAGGAATAATCTGTGCCAAGATGACACCAAGCCAACCATCACAAATACCATTAATACTGCTTTCTATATATTTGAAGTGTTTATTGCTATGTTGTAGATATGGTTAGTCCTACAGAGGTTCATGAGTAATAATTGAAAACCAGTTTCATAGAGTAAATTGGTCCCTATAATGGCCAGTTGTAATAATAACAGCAAGACTGCCCTCCCTGGACTCTCTGGTTCCCTGATCATCATGAGATCACCTCATCTTATATCTACCCACCATGCTGTCACCAACCTTGAGCCCTCATAAGACTACAAATGAATGGGACCACCTGATTCAATTTGACTGAGACTTTAATCCTCCAAACATGTTAGCCAAAGAAGCAATATCAGGTGTTCTGCTACAGCAAGAAGGAACAGATTAAGACATCTATCAGCAGTTCAGTTCTGCAAATGCTTTCCAACATCACTGAGGATACCATTAATTCCCAGGATGTTATAAATCAAAGCATCACTGGAGTAAGGAAAAAGTGACCTAAGTAAAGAGGGGGAAGTGCTGAGACAATCTGTGTCTAAAGGCAAGCAATGTATTAGGGGGAAATAAATTTAAAAACACCTCAACAACTTAACAACTCACAAATTGTGAAACCAAAATACTAAAGCAGAAAAAAAAAACCAGATTTTGGCTAAAGAGTCAAGGCCATTTGTTGATATACAAATGTTAGGGGTCCAAGGGAAGAAAGCAATGTATAGAGGTTAATGGATTATGTTTTTATCTGCTGAAGATAATTTGTCATATATTTTTGTTATAAAAACAGTTTTCTAATGTACAAAAATTAGAAGTGATTAAATCAAAATGTAATAAATAAGATGAAAACTGTAAACCTGATTTACAAACTAGATATGGATTACAGGGGCCACATGAATGCTTCCCAAGAAACAAGATGCTGGACAACAAATTAGGACTGATGAGCCAATAGAAAACCTCCGAAGTGTATGCTGTGGGGAGGGATATAGAGCTCACATACCGTCACTAGAAATGTTCCAGAGGAGTGCTTGGGACACCTCGCCTAGTAGGTGAGCTGACAGCTTATCTAACTTGAAAAGAAATCAAAGAAACATGAATTAAGAAGTAGTCATGACTGATAAGCCTTTACAGTGCTATGGCAGCAGGTGGATAAATTAATACATGAATAAGCAGAACCTGACAGATAGACCTCTAAAGTACCATTGTGAGATTTTTCTAAGCTGTATAATGAAAAGCCCTTATATTTTCTCTTTACAAGTTGGAGACATGGTGTAGGGTAAGACAAAGATTAGGGACAGAGAGACACATCTGGGCTACGGGGTTTTATGGAAGACATATAACATATGATATTGAAAATAAAAGCATACAATAATGACTCTTTTAACCTTGCATCTGACCCTGAAGTTTTATGGTTGAAAAGCTAATTTCTGTATAGCTAAATCTCCCAAGGCTAAAGCTGGACAAAAGGAAAAATTCAAACGAAAGTATGATGGGACAAAGTAAGAAATGTTGGTAAATGGCTTTTTTATATGAAATGCCATTCTGGTTGACATGGGGTCATTCAAATATTCATGAGCTAGGGTTCTTGCTCTCCAGATGGTTATGCTTTGGCAGGAAAGGTAAAGTTGTGCATAAAAATTTCTAGAAGAGAATAAGAAGCTGAGAGGTATTTCTGAAGATTTGCTTGATTTAGATGTACGCTGCATACAGAAAGAATCAATCCCAAGGTTCTAAAATAGATTTGTGTTGTACTTCTGGAGGTGATTTAAAACCCCATCCTAAGTGGTCACTTCCAGAAAAGTGAGAATCGTAACCCACATCCTTGGCTAATGTCCCAGGAAGTTCCTCTAATTATCAGAAATCACTGACAGTTAAAATGTCACAACAGCAATGTGAAGCCTTGACAGTTATTAGATGTACCAGGATCTTTGAAAAACCTGGGGCATGGACAGCAATAGTGTAGAATTTTTAAATCCCAATCCAGGGTTTCTACCCCACCTTTGATCATTTAGTTCCCAGATAAAAGACACACAACTTTTATTATTTACAATAAGCCTTTGACAACACAAGAGCTGGGCAGTTAGATATCTCCCCTCTATGCTATTAGAATCTACTTTTCTATAGATAACCCCAAGTTATTACTTACTATGTTTTATTTGGTCTGCTGTTAACTCCAGTTGCCAGCCCTCTGGGACATGGTTTTGTTTTTGTATGTTTGTTATTTTGTTTGGTTTTTTCTTTCTCCTCTTTTCCCCTCTTCTCCCTCTCTCTCCTTGTGTATAAGCGTTAACCTGTATGTGTGTATGTATACCAGGACATGCAGTATCTGAGGAGCCCAGGAGAAAGTGTCAGATCCCTAAGAAGGGAAGTTACATGTAGTTGTGAGCAAACATGTGGGTGCTGTGACTCAAACCCTGGTCTTCTGGAAGAGCTGGTACTGCTCTTAACTACTGATCCATTTCTCTAGCCCCACATGTATTTTGACACATACTAATTATACATAGTCACACAGTAATTTTAGTGTTTAGGAGAGAGACAAGAGCCAAAAAGAGTCAGAAGTTGGCAGAGCTCTGTGAGTTTAAAGCCAGCCTGGTCTATATAGTGAGTTCCAGGCCAGCCAGGGTTACACAGTAAGACCCTGGAACTCACATCACACTTTCTCTCTCTCTCTCTCTCTCTCTCTCTCTCTCTGGTTCAAACTTCCTTGGCACAGAGTTCATAATTATACTACACATGGCTCCTCCTTGCCATACCCAGAATTTATATAGTCCATCCCAAACCATTGGGCTTTTATGTAACCTCAGGTACATTGCAGTTTCTAAGACCACCTCCCACCACCAACCCTGCCTTATGAGATGATAAAATTGAGGATGTGTCTGCAGCTAGGTGAAATGCTTTTGAAGCAGCTCCTTTCTATTTCTAGCCCCATCTATCATTAGAATATTTGTATCCTCAAGATATGAGAAAATCTTCCCCCCAGTCCTTATGCTCTGTGACCAAAATAAGAAAAATGAAGTTTTGCTATCTTAACTTAAAACTCTTTAATTATATGGAGGATATACATATCTTGGTTCATTCAGTCTCCAGCAACATATGATGATTCTTGGAACTTTATAAAGCTTCCAGATATCATGTATTTCAGGCTTGAAACTGACTTTCCCCTTTTCTAGTGTGTGTGTGTGTTTGGGGGGTGGGTGAGGAGGTTGGTGGTTTCTCCTCTCTGAAATTCTTTTTTTTTTTAATTTAATTTTATTTTATTTTTTTAATTTACATTCCAAATCACTTCCCCTTTCCCGTTTCCTCCCTCCCCGAAAGTCCCATAAGCCCCCTTCCCTCCCTCTTTTCTCCGTTCAACCCCCTCTCATTACTCTGTCCTGGCGTTCCCCTACATCCAGTCTTTCCAGGACCAGGGGTCTCTCCTTCCATCTTTTTAGAAATCTATTGATATGCTGATTGTGTCTAGGGTATTCTGAGATTCTGGGTCAATATCCCCTTATCAGTGACTTCATACCATGTGTGATCTTTTGTGATTGGGTTACCTCACTAAGGATGATATTTTCAAGTTCTGACCATTTGCCTAGGAATTTCGTGAATTCATTGTTTTTAATTGCAGAGTAGTATTCCATTGTGTAAATATACCACATCTTCTGAATCCATTCCTCCGTTGAGGGACATCTGGGTTCTTTCCAGCTTCTGGCTATTATAAATAAGGCTGCTATGAATATAGTGGAGCATGTGTCCTTATTGCATGCAGGTAAAGTCTCTGGGTATATGCCCAGGAGTGGTATAGCCGGATCCTCCGGAAGTGTCATGCCCAGTTTTCTGAGGAGCCGCCAGACTGCTTTCCAGAGTGGTTGTACCAGCCTGCAATTCCACCAGCAGTGGAGGAGTGTTCCTCTTTCTCCACATCCTCGCCAACAACTGCTGTCTCCTGTGTTTTTGATCTTAGCCATCCTGACTGGTGTGAGATGGAATCTCAGGGTTGTTTTGATTTGCATTTCCCTAATGACTAAGGATGATGAACATCTCTTTAGGTGCTTCTCAGCCATTAGATATTCTTCAGGTGAGAACTCTTTGTGGAGCTCTGTGCCCCATTTTTTAATAGGGTTACTTGCCTCTCTGGAGTTTAACTTCTTGAGTTCTTTGTATATCTTGGATATTAGCCCTCTGTCGGATGTAAGGTTGGTAAAGATCATTTCCCAGTTAGTTGGTTGCCGCTTTGTCTTTTTGACGGTGTCTTTTGCCTTGCAAAAACTTTGTAATTTAATGAGGTCCCATTTGTCTATTCTTGATCTTAGAGTATAAGCTATTGGAGTTCTGTTCAGGAAATTCTCCCCTGTGCCCATATGTTCAAGGTTCTTCCCTAGTTTCCCTTCTATTAGTTTCAGTGTGTCTGGTTTTATGTGGAGATCTTTGATCCACTTAGAATTGAGCTTAGTGCAAGGAGATAAGGATGGGTCAATTTGCATTCTTCTGCATGTTGACCTCCAGCTGAGCCAGCACCATTTGTTGAAAAGGCTATCTTTTTTCCACTGGATGGTTTTAGCTCCTTTGTCAAAGATCAAGTGACCATAGGAGTGTGGATTCATTTCTGGGTCTTCAATTCTGTTCCATTGATCTACATGTCTGTTACTGTACCAATACCATGCAGTTTTTAACACTATTGCTCTGTAGTACAGCTTGAGGTCCTTTTGAAGTGCATTTGCCACCCTTGTGGTGGTGGGAAGTAGAGCTTTTAAGAAATGATTTTGAATGTAAATAAAAAAAAACTTAGAAAATAAAAAAAATGCCTTGCTCAGTGCACTGGGAGAGCAGCTGAGAGCTTGTTCCTGCCTGTGTTGTGTTTTGTCTCCTTTGCACACACCTGTTGCCCTGCTGTTTTCTGCTGTGAACTGTCCCACAGCATGTGTGACTACATGATCTCTGGCTTTGCATCCTCCAGAATCAGTATCCAAAATAAACCTCTTTTCTTCATAAACCACACAGTCTTTTTTATTTTTTGCCTGTAGATTTTTTTTAATTAATACAGAATAGTCATGTATATTTGTGAAGTACAATGTGAGTTTTTCCTAGCATACATCATGATCAAATAAGGGTGATCTATGACCAAATGTTAATCATGCTTATATGTTGATAATAGTCAACCTTAGCTATACTGAAATAGACCACAGCTTGTTAAATACAGTCACTCTGCTATGCTATAGAGTACTAGATCTTATCCTTCTAATTGTAATTTTGTACCACAAACCTCTGTCTTTTTATCTTTGCTCCTCTACCATTCCCACTTACTTGTACCACTTTTATGTTCACCGCATCTATAAAATCCACTTGATTTTTTAGCTTCTATTATTTAATATATATGTATATATATTATATATATTATATGAGAGATTTAAACATTGGAATGTTGAATGATTTGAAATGCAGTTGTTTCTTGCTTCCTTCCTTCCTGTAACATTTTATTTTATTACAGAAGTGACATTTGTTAACCACACTTAACATTTTAGACTTCTTTTAGAGGTAAGAATGTTGGATTTGGGAGCTTCTGGCATCCTTGTTGTGAAAATCACTTGTTTCACTATGCTTTCTCTACAGAAAGTGGCCTATGTCAGAACGAGTTAGGGTTAGGCTGTGGGTTTGGGATAAATTTGGAAACAATTATCTGAAAGTTAAGACTTTGGATCTAGACTACTGAGCTTAGAAACTAGCTTTGGAGCTTTGTAGTTGGGTAATTTTGCCTCTGTTTTTCTCACATATGAAGTAGGCATAATTGTATTTATCTCATGAGTTTCTTGTGAAGACTAGAGTTAATTTATGCAAAACACTAGAAATAACATCTCACATATAATAAATCCCTTACATACCTTAACTCGAATGCCTACAGTGTTTTTAGAAGCAAGACTTTGCTCTTCTTATGTTTTTTTTTTTTCTCAGTCTGAAACAGAGCACTGGCTTCTTCTTTCCTGAATCCAAGTAAGCGGGGATGTGGAAATCTCAGATAAGCCTGTGGGAAGAAACACACTGACAAGAGCTTCTTGCAAAAATCCTAGTAGGCTAAAATATAAAACCTTTACTTTTATTCACAAACACAGTTGTATGAATAAATAAATAACCATATTTGGATTGTTGCAAATGAGTTATACTGAGGTGTCATTCTTTTGAGTATAAAGAAGAGGGGGAGATTAACATTCCACCAAATAGGGATTTCTTCTGTATTTACCTCTTTTCTTAGTCTATTTAGAAGTACCTTTGTTGAATTTTTCCCTTTCAGAATAGTTTTCAGTGATGTCTGTATTAATCAAAGTATTTTCATATTGATGGTTTATTATGGCTTGGAACATTGTGGCCCAGAAAACCTAAGTCCTAGCTGATCTGATCAGAAGATTATGAAAAAAGTGGACTTGCCTTGATTCCAGAAGGTAGCTCTGCCCTCAGGCAGAGTTAGCATGCCTTGTGAAGCCTTCCACAGATTTTCATTCATCCTAACCAACTTGAGTCCCTCCCATGTCTTAGTGAACACCAGAGCCTGTAAGAGAAGGGTCAGTTGTAAGATTAAGAAAAAGAAATAAAAACAAACTAGAAAATGCAACAGAGAAAAGGTATATTAAAAATGAACTCAAAATTACAGTTTTCTGTAGACAATAGAGAAGACAAGGCACAAAGACAAAGAGGGCAGATACACACATGAATATTCAGGAGAAAGATCCATATAAGAAACCTAGCCAAAGGCAGAGGCAGGAGGATAAATTCAAGTTCATGACTAGCCTGGGCTATGTAGTGAGTATGAAGCTAACCACAGCTACATAGTTACCCAGCTGCGTAGGCTTTTAAAATTTTTAAAAATCTACAGAACTTAATAAATATTGTAGGAGTAGTGAGGCTCTTGCAGGTGGCCATGTTTCTGCACCTTGGGATGAGCATCCTGTTTTCAGTCTCAATAATGATGCTTCCTGTCCCCTAGAGAGGGTGTCAGCCCACTCTTATAAATAGACATATTTTAAAATAACCATGTGAAAGAAAATGTGTGAAATGTGTGAGCTTTCTGTCTCTCTTCCTGACACAAAAATACATTTTATTCAAATTAAGTGCAAATCTGATATGATAAAAACCCTCTGATAGAATATTTTAATTTATTTTAATTAAGGATCTTGGAGAATTATCTCTGTGCACTTCAATAGTGGATCTGAGTCTAAATGATATCTGAGAAATGAGTGGCTGAGCAGCTATCAGATATTAAATCTTTCAGAATCAATAACTCTTCCTATATAAGGATAATTTTTATCTTGTTCACCTCACAGCAACTTAGATATAAGCAATCTACTCAGATTAGGTTTTCAAAGAAACTGACATTTACTTGTAGTAATCACAAGAAATATTTTATACTTTTGCAGATTGGACTTTGAAATATGATACAAGTTCTCATTTTTAATATTGCTGTAGTTTATTATTTTATTCATTTTGATGTATCTATGACCTCTTAGAAAGCATTTTTTCTTATCTTATGTAGTAAGCACTAAACTAAGTATAGTCATCTCTTTGTAATCATAAGAATTTGGATCCAGATTCCCCTGAGGGTACAAAATCTATTGATACTCAAGTCCCTTATGGTAAGTGCAGTAAGATTTGCAAATAACCTGTGTATATCAACTAACCCCTTGTATATTTTAATCATATCTTAAGGATATGATATCTAATGCAAATATGTGCTATATGAAGGCCTACCTCTATTATCTTGATAATAATCTAATCTGTTCCTCCAAGATGCTCCTAATGCCATGTCCACCTCAAAATCAGTGTAACATAAATGCTCTGTTACAGAGGAGTGTGCTTGCAAAATCAAAGCTCTGATTGTGATGACAAAACACAAAAAATGGTGACTGTATCCAGTGTCAGGAGTGTGATCAACTGGACAATCTGGAAGAAGCAGTTGCTACTTTGAGTTAAGCCCCAGCATTCCAGACAGTCAGAGCTTCTAAAACAAACTTACAGACCATGAGTCTTAGGAACAAAACTGATTCTTTTCATCTTTCTATAAGATCAAGCACATAGGCAACAGAGACAAAGAGTATGATGCAGTCCCCCAACACTTGTCTCTGTGTGAAGAAAGTGTATTAGAGTATAGAAAGCCTGATGCTTGCAGGGATTAGATCAACTGTGGGGCTATTCCTGCAAAATCAGTCTTATGAGCATCTAAAAACATTCTCAATTTCTCTCTTTATGTCTCTGTTTTTATCTATCTCTCTGTTTCTGTCTGTCTTTCTGTCTCCCCCTTACACACACACACACACACACACACACACACACACACACACACACACACATACACACAGTAGAGTCCCACCACAAGTCCCTCTCAAAGACAAACCTGAAATCCCAGAGCCTCAGCAGCCTAAACCTAGGATCACAAACCCAAGTGCTTCCTGAGGAAAGCTCAGATGAATGGATTGGCCTGGAAAGTTCCTGGAACACTCCCTGTACTAATGGAACAGACAAGCCTAAGGATCTGAGTTTGAATCCCTGACATCCATGTATAAGCCTAGTTTGGTGGCCTGTCTGTAACTCCAACACAACTCAGTAGATTTTGATCAAATGTGTCCAATTCTCATATACATTTAGTTTTACTGAGAAATTATTTTAAAATTTTATTTTATTGTTAATTTTTATTTTGTGGTGTATATGTGTGCGTGTGTGTGTGTGTGTGTGTGTGTGTGTGTGTGTGTGTGTGTGCGCACATGTGTGCATGTTATGTTTTATAATGTAATGCGGTGGCGGTGGGAACAACTTGGCAGGCTGGCCAAGGTATCCCACAGAGGACTCATGCCATGTGACAGCCCAAGTATAAAAGAAAGTTTATTGAGAGGAAGAAAGCAGGGTTCCTGGAAAGGGCTAGAGGCAGATAAAGGGAGGGGGAGGACAGAAAAAGAAGATGAGAGAGGAAGAGGATGGTTGGTAACATGTGGGGACAGAGAGAGGGAGAGAAAGAAGAGGAAGATAGAGAAGAGAGAGGAGAGAGGACAGAGGACAGAGGAAAGAGGAAAGAGACACACATGGGGTGGGGGGGAGGAGAGAGAGAGAGAGACAGAGAGACAGAGAGACAGAGAGACAGAGACAGAGAGACAGAGAGACAGAGAGACGGGGGGGGGGCGGTAATAAGCAGTCTTCTTAACAGTTGCCACCTGGCTCATACCTGACAACAGATAATGATGTAAATTGTTGCTAGGTTCCTGGGAAGAGCCTTGTGGAATTTTCTGTCAACCATATAGTTTCTGTGTGTGTGTGTGTGTGTGTGTGTGTGTGTGTGTGTGTGTGTGTGTGTGTGTGCTGTTCTAACTCTTATGTACATGGATGCTAAGGATTAGATCCACATCATGATTCCTCTTGCTTTCCACCTTATAATCTGAAATAGGGTCTGTCATCAAACCCAGAGATTGAGTTTCCTCTAGACTGGATGCCTAGTAAACCTGGCATCTGCTTTTCTCTTCTCCTCTCACTCCGCTGTGCTGCTAAGTCACTGCACCCAAATGATACATATGCATATACATAGAACACTTAAGTAAATAAACCCTTAAAATGTTGCAATAAGAATATAAAAGTGCTGTAAACTTATACTAGCAACATCTGCTACTGTCCTGCAATTTTTGTGTTGCTGAATCCAAAGGTCTTTGAAAGAACTAATTTGTTGATATCTTGGAAATGTTGGGAGGTGGACAGCCATACTTTGAAACACCAAATATACAAAAGATGGCTTTTAAATTTTGCTCTTTTCCAAATCAGAGTTTCATTAGAGAGCCAAAGCTGCACTAGGACTCCTGATTTTCCTGCCTCAAAATTCCAAGTGTTGGGATTACAGGAATGTGTCCCCGTACATAATTTTTTTTTAATTCTGTTTTTTAGGTGCTGGAGAGATGGCTCAGTGGTTAAGAGCACATAATGCTCTTACAGAAGACCTGGGTTTGATTCCTAGCTCCCACATGGATGCTTACAAATAATTCCAGTTCCAGGGAATTCATAACCTCTTTTGACTTCCGTGGGTATTGTAGGCAGATGCTGCATAGACATACATGCAGTCAAAGCACTCATGCCCTTAACATAAAATAAATTCTAAATTCCATCAAATCTCTTCATATCCAGATGGAAGGATGAGAGAGAGAGAGAGAGAGAGAGAGAGAGAGAGAGAGAGAGAGAGAGAGAGAGAGAGAGAGAGAGAGAGAGAGAGATTGGGGGGATGATTCTTAACATTCTCTCCATAATCTCTTCATCTCTCAGCAGCAATTAGCAGAGATCAGGCTTGGCATGTACTCTGCTACCCAGTTATTATCAATAGCTTCTAATTGAGGACATGTGTTCATTTCAGCTGGGGTTATTGTTTGGTTGATCACGATGGAGAAGCTGAAAGACAGCATCTGGCAGGGTTATTTTCTGAAACCCACCCCTCAGTCCCATCTTCCTTCATAAACTGCTTTCATTTGGTACACATGAGGATAAAGGGAGGTTAGCATCCTAAAAGGCATCTATTTTGATGTGCCCCTAGGCTCATCAATGACATCTTTACATTGTGTATTAGGAAAGATACCCAGATCCTTAAAGTAGATGATCATTTGTTTATTCAAAGATACGTGAAAAAATATCCACAAACTCAGTAATTAACTTGTAGTTTAGGCAGGGTTTGGCAGGTCTGGTTTGTATCCACTCCAGGCGGTGTTTGATAGGATGACTTGGCTGAGACTGAAGAAACAAGTTGCTGGGTGGTGTGACTCCTGTGACTGGATATGCAGAAGTGGCAGCCAAGGGCTCACTGTGCACCTGACAGGGCTCTTCAGGGACACTCTGTTTGTATTAATTTAGAGATGGATATCTTAATTCCAAAATAGAAATTTCAAGAGACAAAAGCTAAAAGGCTTGGGCCCCTGTGTTGTCACAGTGCCTCCTCTTGTACTTCATGGAAAGCTGCTGTCTACATTCAGAGATGGGACATGTACCACATACTTCCTGAAGAGGAATGAAAGACTGAAAACCCAAATAACATCTGCTGTTTGGAAAATTAATTTACACCTTATTGAAATGAGGTCTTGATAACCAGCTCAAGCTGCTGCCACCCCCTTGTTCTCCTGCAATCTGCCTCTCAAATAATAGGACCACAGGTATGCACCACCGTGCCCAGGGTAAAATGCAAATTTTATATGACAGTTGACAGATATCACTGAGCTTAAGAGTAACATAATAAATGGCACCAGTATCCAATGATCCTCTATTTTGAATACACACACATATATGCACATAGAGACAGTTATATACACATATGCAAGCATACATATAAACACAGACATATAAATATATGTGTACATACATATGGACACAGACAAAAATACATATATATTCATATATAGACATATATAAACATACATACAAATATACTTGTATACACATATGTGCCAATACATACATATGTACACAGACTCAGAAACTACACATATTCACACATATAGATATATACATATTTATACATGCAGACACAGACATATTCACACCTACAGATATATATACACATACATACAAACACACTCACATATAGATATAGACACATATTCACACATTCACAGATAGACATACACTCATGTGCACATACATAGATAAAAAGACACACATAAATAGGCACATATACACATACACACACACACATTGGTTGTTCCTGTTTTTGTTTTGTTTTGTTTTTGTTGTTTTTCTGGTTTCATTTTTTTTTTCTGGATATTGAAATTAGGTTTTATGCTAATTATATTTTATAGTGGTTTTTGTTTGCTTGCTTGCTTAAACTCCCCCTTTCCACACACAGATTTTACCATTTATCTCTAGTCTTTCTTTTTCCTCAAATGCTATACTTTTGTTCCTTAGTTTATTATGTATGCTGTTTTCCACGCCTGTAGCCTGGGTGCCAACCCTTCTGGAAAGTTCTCAGCTCTCAACTTAAACAAAGTTTCTCTTTTTTGGTGCTGCCAATAGATTTGGGGTGTTCCTTATCAAAAGGGTCACCATAGCTCCCTGGGATCAGACTGCAAGCCTGGCTTTTGCACTGGACTACAAGTTCCTAAGTGTAAAAAACTTATCTATTTAGCATTCCCAGGACAGAAGATTGATCCATTGTTCTCAACAATGTTTCTCAAAGGACTGCTTCACACTTGGCACTAAACACTCTTTTAGGATGTCTTGGCATTGTGTGTGTAGGTTAAGATTATTAAACTTGACCATAACATCTCCATTGCCTGAGTAACTTATATTTCTTTACTAACACTAAGAGTCTTTGGAAAACCATATTCTTCTACTGTAGAATTACAGTACATTACATGCTACCAAGTACAAGGAATGGATTGCATCATTTTCAATCATTGGACAAGGGTGCCCTTTAGACACCCCCAAGGACTACAGGCTATTGCCAAGGCTATTGGTTACCCCTCACAACCTGATAGTAAGGCCCTATTACTAAAGACACTTACTTATGTCATCAATATGGAGAAATTGAGATGGTGCCCAACTAGAAAGTTTATCCCTACTTCTATTGTTCTTAGGGCTGGGAGATACTATGAATGCTGCTGGAGGAGAAAAATAATCAATCTCATCTAGCTCTTCCTGTGACCTACAAGAGCAACCTCTCTGCAAGATATACTGATGTAATCATGGCAGAAATGTTATGGAATAATTATCAGGTTTTTGAATGGATTTAAGGCCTACTCCAAGAGATGGAATATATATATGATACTATTCAAGCAGCCAAGAATATGACTAGATATAGGTCACGGGGGGAAATCTACTACTATTATTCTGCTAAGGCTGCCTGGCAATAAAATTAGTCCTAATGACATACTGATATACTCATAGATCAATGTTCGGGCTTCATGAGAGAAGTTTCTCCTTGCAGTAGAGAAGCAGAGACCCACAGCAGGACAATGTGCAGAGAATGAAAGCATTTGGATCACTCAGTCTTAAATGGGGTGTCTTCATTAAACTCTACCCTCAGGGATCAAGGTGTTGTAGAGAAGAGAAGGCAAAATAATTGTAAGAGCCAGAGATGGTGGAAAACACCAAAGAAACAGCATCCTCTAGACACAATAGGACTGATGAGACAGAGACTTGGAACCAATGCACAAGACTTGTACAGGTTCTAGCCAGACAGGGTTCCAGCATGGTGTAGGTAAAGTGGATACAAAGCCCTACCCCTAACCAAAAGCATGCTTTTAATTGATGCCTGCTGGGAAATGGAAAATCAGGTTTCTCCAGTGAAGTGAAACTCTAGACAAAGCAGACTGTGTGTTTGTGTGTGCTTTTTGTTATGGTTATGTGTTATTTTGTTATTTTGTTTTTGACTTTTGGGGTTTATTTCATTTTGTTTGGTTTTTGGTTGGTTGGTTGGATGGTTGGTTGGTTGGTTTTGTTTCTGTTTGGTGGAGATAGAAAAAAACAAGAAGTTGGGTGGACAAAGAGATGAGGAAATATCAAAACACATTATGAGAAAGTTCTAAAAATAATTCTTTAATGTAATAAAAGATTCAAACTCAAAATAAAATTTTCAAAAGTAGAAAGGATGAATGCAAAGGTTACCCAAGTTCTGAGCAGTGACTGAGAACAAGGGGTGAATGTGTTAAGGACAGTTGTGTTAGGCCTGTATTTCATGCAACATTTCTCTATGGTGATCCATGCACAATGAAGCAGGAACATTCACCATGCCTCATTTATCTCTGTTGGTCCCCTGGACACTTGGAAGCAGGATGTATGAGCTATGCTCGAAATGATCACAATTGATCTAATTCCAAACAAATGTCACCAATCTCTCTTTTAATGCATTGCAGAAGAACATATTTGCAAATTAAGTATGTAGTAGTGCACATTTGAAAGAGGAATAAATATAAGATTTAGTGATGCCATCTTACTATCTTATTTACTGAATTTAAAATGGACATTACTTCTGCTTCTTAGGCATAGGAATCGATGAATTGGATGAATTGAAGTCTCATATTAGAAGCTGAGGGTGAGGCATATTATCTTTTATTTTAGAGAGTGAAGATGGCTAACTTGGGAGGAAGAGCCTTGCTCACCCCATAGAAACCCTGACCAGGATTCTGAGACCTCTAAAGAGAGAGGCCACTGGACTTTAAACTTCTGTGTAATTTTACTACAAGTACCGGAGTGAGCTATAAAGACTGTGCCCAGTGCCTTGTGTCCCAGCTCTCAAGAAGCTCTGGCCAATGAGCAAGGAGGGAGACACAAGTTGAAGGGTAGAGTAGATGACATAACCCATCAGAGACAGAAATATTTGGAAGCTAAAGCTTATACCTGAGACACTTCACATACCATTTAAATCCTCTCCACTTCCATTTTCTCCTCTGTACAAAAAATGTTGATTAACTCATGTAGTTAGGAGTGCCCATCTTCTGCCTCTTTGATGCTTGCTGTTGCAAGGAGCGCACTGCAGGTGGTCAGTGATTGCTGGGTGATTTTGTGTTGATAGAAAGTGTTTAAGCTTGCTGCTTGGCACATACTAAGGATTCAATAAATGTGTGTTTTTAAGATACAGTTACTAGAATTGCGTAGTCATGGCAACATCAGAGCTAAGTAATGGCAGTAGTAGTCACTAGTGGTAATAGTAACAAGAATAGAAGCATGAAGCCATGCCTAGCTAGGAGCACAGCTACAGAGATGAGTTGGCCACATGATAGGGGCATATGGAACAAAACGGCAAGGAATTTGTCCTGATACAGTAGGGAGGTCACTGTTGAAGTCTTCTAACTAAGAAGACATGCAATGACAGCAGGTTAAAGTGGACTAGGAAGCAAAAACTTCTTAGAGGCTACAGAGAAAGTGTGTTTTCTGGACACAGTAGTGAAGTCGCACATATGAGCTCCCAGCATGCTCAAGACCTGAAAAAGCTGAGGATAGATAAGACACTTTGCATGGAGAACAGGTAGAACATGAAATTCTACCCCAAGTTTGGGGAAGCAGAGTCAGTTTTCTTTCAAGAATGTTAACCCTGGCAAGAATGCCAATGGAAGGCCACATGCCCAAAAATTTACGGATAGCATGTCTTGACAGATGGAGAGAGGAAAGAAGGGAGGGAGGGAGGGAGGGAGTGAAGGGGAAAGAGTGAGAGAGAGGGAAGGGGAGAGAGGGAGAGGGAGGGAAGGGGAGAGAGGGAGAAGGGGAGGGAGAGGGAGAGAGAGAGAGAGAGAGAGAGAGAGAGAGAGAGAGAGAGAGAGAGAGAGAGAGAGAGAGAGAGAGAACAAAGTCAGGTGGGTAGATAAGGTGGTTAGACCTTAAAGGAGTTGGTGGAGTGTAAACATGATAAAAATACAGTATATATAATTCTCAGAGAACTAATAAAAATAAGAAAAAAGGAAAGTAATAAAAACAGAGCTCTTGATTTGATCCATTACATTTGTTTAGGTAGTGTACTTAGTGCAGAGCTGAATTCAAGACAAGGAGGCAAGGGAGGTAGACAGGAGGAAAGATGCCAGTAAAGGAATTCAGAAGTTGAATTAACAGTGATTATACAGATACAACAAGGGTGAAACAAGAGCCAAATGACCTGAAAACTGAAAGGTTGGAAAATATGCTATGACATCATCAGAAATGGAAATGGCAGGAATTTGGGAAAGACAATTGCTTTGCTTCTGCGCATATGTTTGTGCTGATGAGGTAAAGGCCAGTCAGAACTCACCTTGATCATCTGGAGAGTCAAGTGTAATCTTAGATCTGAAGGAATTTTTCTTTCTAAAAAGGGAACTAGAGGGCTATATGACATTATGAAGTAAAGGGGCTGGAGAGAAAATGATGAAGAGGGAAAGGTCCCTATGTAATGGGGGGAGGAACAGTGCTGATAAGGTTAGATGGGTATAAGGAGACAAGTCCATGCTACTCACTAAAAGACAAAGAATAGCTCTATTGCAAGTTGAGAACTGGATATTAAGTCCTGTACACGAAAGGTGGTGAAAGTCATGAATCTTCTCTGGAAACAAGTGCCATGGCAACTTGGTAACTATCTTGACAACTGATCCTTTAATTCCCATCTGAATCTAGTATTCTGTTATTCAAAGAGAGCTTTGTGTTTGTTAGAAGTCACCTAGTATCAATCAGTGCTTAACTAACCATGTATGTGCTTCTAAATAGTGTTCATTAACAAAGAATTTGAGTTATATAGTGTAATCACATCAACAATTCATCTTCCAGTTCTGTCCTTGATATGGTAAGTATGCATCTTATCTTAGATCAAAACTCAAAACAAGTAAAATTCCTAAGTTCAACCCCTTAAACAGGAAGGGTCATTGAGCAGTGGAGTGTTTATATCACACACCAATTATTACAGATAAATCTTGCTTAGGACATTTCTAGACCATTTGTCTTCCTGTTTCATTGGATGTGCATTTCTCATACACCAACTTATAGACCTACTTCTGGCAAGAAGAAAAGAACAGCCATGGTTGATTGAAAGGGCAACCAGAGTTGACTGTGGGCCTGGGTACCCTCCTATCAAAACAGGACCAGGCTCTTTGTCTTAGTCAGATGAAAAAAAACTGGTATAAGATTTGAAAATGACAACCACAAGCTATACCACAGTAAAAAGTTAGAATTTCCTATACTAGACCCTAAGCACATGTGCCATTCATCTAGAATGGATTATAGACATGGACATGCAAGGGCTGTATCCCAGGAACTAGTGCAATCCCTAAAGTTGCTGTGGCAACCTGGATACACAAAGAGGAAAAGCATAGTTTGTTTTCTCATTACCATTTCTCGCTCTGCTTAACGAATGATTTGGTTTCTATTCATTTTAGATTTGTTTTCTTTTATGTGCACAAATGTTTTGCCCCATGGATGTACTTTTACCACGTGTACCTGGTGCCCTCAGAGGTCACAAGAGAGCACCAGATCTGCCTGGAACTGGTGCAATGGATGGTTGTTAACTATCAAGTTGGATTACCAGACTGATTCTGCTTCTACCCTCAGGGTATCCAGTCACCATTTTATACCAGGCCAGAATTTAAGGAAGGACACTTATCTGACTGGGTGGATTCACAGGATATTTACCAGCTTGAGTGTGAGACAGAAACAGCCTTCTCCAAGATAGTTTTCACTGAAATATCTCTTTTTTTGGAGGTAACAAGGTTACATAAACCTTGGGGAGTGGGTATGGGGTTTTCGGAGTGACTATATATTATTTGTTGGTACCAATAATGAAGAGGAATTCCAGGTACTGGAATGTCTTTAGAGGGAGAGAGGAAGTTAAACCTCTAACTTGGTCACTGGGCGATGTTACTACCTCAAGACATCAAGGGGCATATAGGCTACCTTCGCTGGGACACGCAGACCCAGAGCAAGGAGGAAACAGTCTTAATTTCAGCCGGTCTCAGGATGAGATTTTTCAGGGATTTAGACATGTCTCTTCCTCACATTTGCTCTGAACTGGGAAATTATCTTGGGTCCTCCAAAAGATCAGCCAGTGCTCTTAACTACTGAGCCTTCTCTCAATCCCCTTAAGAAAACAATGTTTATTCATGCATAACAGCAGGCCCCACCTTTCTGTCATACTTAGGACTGTGTCACTGTCACTCTGGCCCCAGATAATTCCATGATGGGGCATAGGGACCATTTTATCTTGTGACACAGTCAGTTCTACCCTGTCATAATATCCACTGTTCATCTGCTCAGTGACCAAGACTCCCAGATTTATTCTGTTTATTTTACCCAAGGTGCCTCTCTCCTAGCAGAATCCCATGTACTCAGTTATCCCAGGTTTGTCACCACTTCTCCATCTTTGCCTCTGCCACTTGAGCCCCAGCTTTAACTGCTAATGACACCCTAATCACATCCATCCTGGGTAGTAGTAAATGGTTTTTAAATAAGTGTAGATAAGCATAGGCAGCATGTCTAAATCTTGCCTGTTTATTCTGATTGGCTTCTAACTCACAAGTTATTTCAGTTGGTCTCTGGCTGGAGTCAAACATTTAATTCAAATATAGAGCCTGCCTGCTACAAAAGTCAGAACTAGTCAGTGAGGGGCTCTCTAGGAAGCTCTGGTAAAGGAGGAGTTAGAAGCAAAATGGGAAAAAAGAAATTCAATCATAAATTATATCTCTGGTTATAGCTGAGTCACTATATATCATGAATAGTTATTTTGCAATAAAATTAATTCAGAAGCATATGCTTCTGGCAAAAGTAGAATTTCACTCTTATTCCATAGTAACACTTTAGTGTGAGTTGGTTTGTCAAATGGTCAAGCCAGCTGCTACATTCAGTCAATGTAGAGAAGGAAGCTAAGAAAGAGAACAAAGCTTCTTCCTGCTGTTTCCTCATTACTCTTGAGTACATCCTTGGATTGTAGACCTCTGGGCAAAAGGTAGGTGATCCCTCACTCCGATACCTTGTAGGAAGAGGCCCATTATCATCCATCCTTCACAACATAGACTAAAGGCCCCTCTCATCAACTTTACCTATGACCAATAAAAATTCTGTCCTCTAGAATCCAAAAGGCATTTCTTACACCTTGCTGATATCACTGGTAATCATCAACTTTGTGTGGTGGATGTTTGTATGTGTGCATTATTATTTACATATATGCAGATGACACTTCTTCAGAGGTAGCATTATTGGCCCTATGAGACTATTACAAGGAGAATTTTTATGTAATCCTACTTTATTATCCTCATACTGTCTTACATATATGCTTTCTCAAAATGTCTCAATTGATCAACTAAATAAGTGATATTTGAGAACTTTACCCATTTCAAATTTTGTTTCTTTTTCTTCATCTTATTTATGATTTTGTTAGAAGTTAAATTTAAACTCACAGTTCATTTTGGTGCACACAAAAGGGCATAAAAATGGAACAACATTTTTCCTCATTCTTTCCAAATTGTGGAATGTGAAAACACATATATACAAGCTATGCAATCTGAAAAATCTGACAAAACTTGAAGTTTCCTTCCCTATACTCCCGAACACCTCTGTTAATACTATTTGTAGTAGATACTTGACGGGCAGAGAAAGAGGGAACCTCAGTTGAGAAATTACCTCCATCAGATTAGCCTGTGGGCATACCTAAGAGGCATTTCCTTGATTGCTAATTGATATAAGAGGGCCCAGGTAGAACCATCCCTAGACAACACTCCGCCATGGCCTCTGCCATGGTTCCTGCCTTCAGGAACCATTGCTCATACCTTTGTACCATACCCTTGTATGTACCAAGGGGTGATGGACTCTCACCTGTGTAGTAAAGTCATCACTTTACTCCCACAAGTTGATTTTGGTCATAGCATTTATCACAGCAACAGAAACCAAATGGGAACACTCTTCTTGAACTATATATATGGGTGGAAATTCAGAAAGTTCATAATAACAAATTCAGAGTGGGGTCATCTGGATGTTCCTGACCATAAGTCAGAGCCATCTCTTGGGAAAATCATGAGTTGTATATGTGGCTCTCCCAAGAAGTGGGAGATTGTTGGTTATTATATGAGCCTGCTGCAGAAGGGGAGGCACTGAGATTCAAGAGGGGGAAATCTCATTGAATAATGATGATATTTTGGGGGTTGGAGAGATGGCTTAGTGGTTAAGAGCACTGAATGCTCTTCCAGAGGTCCTGAGTTCAATTCCCAGCAACCACACTGTGGTTCACAACCATCTGTAATGGGATCCAATACCCTCTTCTGGTGTGTCTGAAAAAAGCAATAGTGTACTCAGATAAAATAAATACATAAATAACCTTTTTAAAAATGATGATATTGCTGGGCGGTGGTGGCGCACTCCTTTAATCCCAACACTTGGGAGGCAGAGGCAGGAGGATTTCTGAGTTCGAGGCCAGTCTGGTCTACACAGTGAGTTCCAGGACAGCCAGGGCTACACAGAGAAACCCTGTCTCAAAAAACCAGAAAAAAAAACAAACAAAAATAATGATGATATTGTCACAAATTCATTCTGAGACATTTGTTTTTTTCTTGAACTGAGACAGTAATACCAATCGTTACTCAGCAGCTTTAAAGCACCAGTCAACCTAGACAGCAATTATTTCGTGACCCCAGTTCACAACTATGCAGTCTGTGGGCCTTATCTTTGCACTTGGAAGCAAAGGCGAGCCTCATTTTTGAAGGTATAATTGTTCCTTTAGACCCTAATCCCTCCTGTGTAATGGGGCATGTGTCTCTCTTCAGTGAGCAGTAAACCTGTAATTCCCTCTAATCCTAAGTGAGGTTTAGAGAGCAGGATTTCAGTTATTCAGTCTCCTATAACCTTCCATGGGCTTCTTATAATCACAGATAACCCACCAGAGGGTATACAACTCCAAGAATTTGTGTAGTTCATCCCTAAGAAGATGTTGCAAGTGACATTCATTGTCTAGGTCAACTCTGTCATCCAGGAACTCCTGAAAGGAGGTAGGATTTGGCTGTGGAAGTCATGACTGCCCCACTGACATCAGATCTATTCAACCCAATTCTAAAGGGTACTTGATGGTGTGAAGTGATTATAGTACTATATTATAAACTTGTAACCTTAAGTTTGTAACCACTCAACACTTAGTGATAAGCATATATTATGAGAAGTGCATCATTAGCTGATGTAGTCACTTTGTGACATCATGCCATGCATTTGTGTATACAGTGTAGATCCATAACTCAATATGGCTACTTGATGCAGCCAAGAATTGTAAATATGATGTGTGTGAGGCTGCTGTGAACAGAACACAAAGTACTGTTTCATAGTAAACATTTTTATGAGTAGAACACTCTATCACAAAAAGCATAATGTAACAAATACCAGAAGGCATTTATTACCAGTGTTGTGTTTTTTCATGAGTATATGCATTCTATTTTTCTAGGACTAAACATATAGACATACGTATCTTACACCAGATCACCACAAATGAGTGTGTTACCCATACTTATGAGGGCCAAGTCTCAGCCTTATAGATAATAGAGAATTTTACTCTGTTTTAATCTTCTGGAAACACCATGATATATGCCATATGCCATTAGTTGAAACACTATAAACCTGTGGATGTCTATGTAGAGGCTATGAAGGAAATTTCTAGGAAAAAAAAGCATACTCCTATGTACTTTAATCTAATGCAGAAGTCTTAACAAGGAAAAATGGATATTTATGAAATGAGTTTGTATGGTTTTGTGTGTGTGTGTGTGTGTGTGTGTGTGTGTGTGTGTGTGCAGTAATAACAGAAGGAAAAAAGAGAAAACTGAAAAAAATAAGTGCTTTAAAAAAGTCCTTTGCCCTTGGCAAACTTTATAAGCAAAAATGTCACTGTGTTTTGAAATAACGTTTCTATTATAAACACATTTTTACAAGTCTATTCAAAGCATGTTTTCACTCCCTGTCAGGGAATTTTAAATCCTAAAACAATCCAAAGTTTCCTTTCCATGGGGAACCAAGAGACACAGAATCTCTTGTTTGGAATCTGTGGTTCCCTTATCCAGTCAATCAAACAGAGGGCGTTCTGTGACATGTGAGTTGATGCATGAACAAATTTGCCTATCTGATTATGATGCTTAAGCAGTTTAATAATGTGTGAATACATCTCCCCAAAGGCTTTGTGTGATAGATCTCAAGTTACTCTTCCTTCAATCTCACCAAGGTAGCAAATGCTCTGTTCTACTTTAGAGAGTCTTTGAAAGGGATGATTGGAATCTCATGTCAATGCGACTTAATAGCCACATTAGTGAATGAGGAAGAAGAGAATGTATTTTATCAATAATAAATCACTCTATTTTGCATGTATTAGTTTAATATGTATCAAAGGAATTAAATTCTAAGGAAGCACTACTCACTGAAAAATAGGTGTTATAACTGGAGAGGAAGACAGAATTTGGTTTCAGATTGATCCTTCTGATTTCTGCACTTTGCACAGATTTCTTCTGGCATGAAATCTCAACCTTGACTGTTAAGATCATGATGTTGAATGTTTGCTTGTACTGCTTTCCTATTAAACATGTTACTTTCTTGAACCTGGAAAGGGAAAAATTATTCTGTAGATAAACATAAGTAGAGCAGAAGACTACTTTGGATAGAACTGAGAAAGGAGAGTTACAGAGTCAAAGACAGCAGGACATTTTAGTTCAAGATGAGCATCTGGATGTGGAGAAAGAGGAACACTCCTCCACTGCTGGTGGGATTGCAAACTGGTACAACCACTCTGGAAAGCAGTCTGGCAGTTCCTCAGAAAACTGGGCATGACACTCCCGGAGGATCCGGCTATACCACTCCTGGGCATATACCCAGAGGCTTCCCCTGCATGCAATAAGGACACATGCTCCACTATGTTCATAGCAGCCTTATTTATAATAACCAGAAGCTGGAAAGAACCCAGATGTCCCTCAACGGAGGAATGGATTCAGAAGATGTGGTATATTTACACAATGGAATACTATTCTGCAATTAAAAACAATGAATTCATGAAATTCTTAGGCAAATGGTCAGAACTGGAAAATATCATCCTTAGTGAGGTAACCCAATCACAAAAGAACACACATGGTATGCAGTCACTGATAAGGGGATATTAACCCAGAATCTCAGAATACCCTAGACACAATTCGCATATCAATAGATTTCCAAGAAGATGGAAGGAGAGACCCCTGGTCCTGGAAAGACTGGATGTAGGGGAATACCAGGACAGAGAAGTGAGAGGGGGTTGAATGGGGAACAGGGGGAGGGAAGGGGGCTTATGGGTCTTTCAGGGAGGGAGGAAACAGAAAAGGGGAAATCATTTGGAATGTAAATAAAAAATGTAGAAAATTAAAAAAATAAATAAATAAAAAAGATGAGCATCTGGCCATTTGATTTAATTATTCTGCTCCCAGAACTACCAGTTATGGTGATAAAAAAGAATGGGAGAGTGGAAAATGTAAATAGACTGTATAGGCAAAATGTAAAGCGTGACATCCATGATGAGGGACAGAAGCCTGTTAGAAAATCAGTCAATAAATAAAATATGCAAGAATAAATAAAATATGCAAGAATAAACTTAATGAAACACAGTGTTTTTCTTTGGAAAGGTAAACTGTAAGGTAAGGTAAAGAGGGACTACTACTATGGAGGGTCTAAGATAGGATTGTGAAAACATGACATTCTAGGAAATAAAAGAAGCATGCAATGGAATTTGGGATTTTAGAGACCTTGGACAGTTCAAAGCCATATTAACCCAGGCTGACTGTCCTAATTAGTATTAGGATTTTAATTTTTCATTTAGTAATCATTTTTCTTTGTACAAAGGTAACATCCTTTTCCTTGGAAAGTACAATCCAACAAGGGAAACAAATTTCATAGGCGTATTTCCTGTAAGATGTTTTTTAAAGCTGCTTACTTTACTGTGTCCTCTATCTTATTATGCTTACATTTCAGTGGCACCCCTCTGCCTTATCTAGTCTCATCAGGATTCTCTGTCTAACTGCCTTTTTTAATTAGTTGGTAGTGGTTGGCTTTCTTTTAGCAGCCTTGAATGTGTGTCCCTGCTCTTGGTGCTTGTAGCTCAATCCTACTGTGCTGATTATGGGGATATAGAGGAAGCTGTTTTCCCTTCTGTTACAAGTCCAGGCAAACTGTAGTTATCCATGCCCCACAGGTACCCAGGTAGAAGAATTTAGAACATATATATTATGATGCTTATTCACATAAGAATAATTAACCATATTTTTGATTAATTTTGCATAATCCTCCTCACTATTGAGACTGTTTAAGTACTTTTTGTTTTCCATGAGCTGATTCTGGCCCTTTTAATTCTTAAAATCCTTCATGGCAATTACTTAGACTTCAAGGTCAGTTTCTATATATGTTTGCTGAGTCATCAGACTGACTTGGCAAACACTCAAATTCTTACATAATTTATAAATACAAAGTAAATTGAAGGGACTGATAATCACAATGAATGTATAATTTTTAAAAATCCAGCTGTGTATTTTTAAAAATCAAAATATCCCTTTTTAAATTAAAGAAAATGCTTGAAGTTTTAGCCAAATATGAGTTGGCCAGATAGTCTCTCAAGTACACACAATTAACTGATGTGTTTAAAAATTACAATGTGTTTATTGCCCTGTTCTGGGCTTTCAAATCACTATTGAATGCCTCTAAGATAAGGCTATCAATGTCTATACAGAATCACAGGCTTATAGAGACCTGGGAGAGTCTTGGTTTCAGGATGAAGGTCCCTGTGACAAAAAGGATCCATGGAGTCCCATGAGGCTGGCTCTTCCTTTTCCCTATACCTTTACCTTTGATGGATGTAAAATACTCATTTTTTACTCCTGTAAGAACTAAGTTCATTGATTTCTATGAAATCTATTTCTTCAGGATCTGGCATTTACCACCATTATTCCACCAGGTTTTGGAATAATTGTATCCCAGTGTCTATAAACTGGTGACTCTGAACAACTTGTGTTCTTAAACTCTAATAACTCTTAACTTTCTGCGTTTCATATGACATATGATCACAGATCCACAAATCTAACAGAAGTATACCTAAAAGCTAAGCAACAGTGCTTAGATGCATAGAACCTTGATCCAAACCACAACACTTAGACTTTATTATTCTCTTCACAGTGACTAGTCCATTCCCAAATGTTTCCTGTGGGAAAATAGGTGATTGAAAAGTGAAAAAATCTTCCTTTTTGGTCCTCCAGACATGATCAGGAATGTTAGGGTCCTAAGGTCAACAGATCTGTAATCATCCTTATCTATTCATCTAGGTTTTTGACACATTTATTGAGCAATTATATTGTGTTGGGTACAGTGGGAAATATGGGTACATGGCCAAGATCAAGGAAGATAAAGCTACACATATCTACAGGACATGTACAAGAATAAGACATAGTTAAGCTTCCTGTAGAATGTGAGAAAGAGAGTTATAAGATTTGGACCATCTTGAGTAGTAGACAGATGGTAAGAAAACATACTGTCTGAAGAGGTGCTACAGAAGTAAGGAGTGAGGACTTGTAGGATCAAAAGAAAAATATAAGCCAGACACACTATTATTATGTATTTTAGTTAGAGAATTCTTTCTTAAAGCAAAGTCATTAAAGGAATGACTCAACAAGACACACTTGCTTTGGTAGGAGTAAGTCACAAGACAGCTCTTTCTCAGTCTCCTATCACCATCTTCAGCCTACAGGGGGTGACAAATATTCCCTTTATTGTTGTATTTTATATATTATTTTGCTTTATTTTTTTGAGACAGGATTTCATTGGGTAGCATTGGCTGTCCTGGAACTCGCACTGTAGACCAGGCTAGTTAGTATTCAACTCATAAATCAGCTTGCCTCTGCCTCCCGAGTGCTGGGGAGCCCATAGGTAATCACTCCACATTTCTCTGCATTATTACTCAGGCTTGGAGATTTAGACATTTTTTTCTCAAAAACCTGAGCATTGACACAGATTTCCATCCATCACCTTTATGTACTAAAACACCACCACCGACTGGCATCTGCTCTGTTCTAGTCAAAGCTTCCATGATCTGTTTGTGGGCTATACCTCTGTGAATATTTGAATTAAGACTAGATCATTAATGACAATATAAATGCTGCTTAATTGCATCTAAATATAGTAAGCCTTAATTAAATATTGAGAACTTAGAATTCTCTTAGGACACCTACCCCACTCCTGGTGGAGGCATCCAGACTCTCTGCCTTCTGTCAGTTCATTCCAATTCTGTGCTGCGTGGAGCAAACATGTGCAATTGAAATGTTTGATGAGACGAGATACATTTTCTGTTCTCATTTTAATAGCAATAAAATATTTCAAACAATGGAAAAACTTCAAAGTAGTAAAGTGCTTATTTTGGGCTGGCTGTTATCAATTATGGAAACAACATTTAGGTTATAAATGAGAATAATAAAATTGCTCCCACTGTGGTACAGAAAGCTGTATTTGCAGATGGGAAGTGTCTAGCCATTTACTCTGCATCACTTTTCAAATAGATCCATAGAACAAACCTCAAGAATTTTTTGTGTATGTGTAGAATCTAGATAAACTATCATTCATTTGTTCTGAATTTTTCTTTTAAGTTGAAAGTAATTCACATACTTCAACTAAACATACTTGATGCTGCTGATTATTTATTTATTTATTTATTTATTTGTTTATTTATTCATTTTAGAATCTCTGGAATTTAAATAAGACAGAGAACTTTGGTAAGCCTATTATGAAAAAAAGACCATTAAAGCATCATCTCTCAAATGTCAAAAAGGGCTAACATTTCCCTGGCAGAATCCAGATAAATGTAAATGATTTACAGCTTTGATCTCTAGTTTGATTTTACTAGAACTCCATTTTAATAGTCTGTGCCTAGTCTTTTAAGGACCAAGTTGTAAGCCACTATATCAAACAGGCAACATAAAAGAGAAAGTGATAAATTAAATAACATTTCCATAAGATGATATTAAAGGTCGGGAAACTTAGACTAGGAAGAAGCTATACATAGTGAGCTGGTGGGACGTAATGGAAGAAAAAACATAGATGATTGATGAACAGGAGACACAAGAGAATAGAGATATCCCAGATCACTTCCCGATCTACACCTCAACATGAAGTCAACTGAACATAACAATTAAAGAAAGTCAAGGTTCTGTGACTTTGACAAATTCCCTTCTCTTTCCTTACTTTCTGTTATTCCTTTCCCCTCCCCTCACTTTTTTCCTCTTCTCTTCCCTTCCTTCAAGGCAAAGTTTCACTATGAATCTTAGTTAAGGTTTTATTGCTCTGAAGAGATGCCATGACCACAACAAGTCTTATAAAGGAAAACATTTGAGACTGTTTTACAGTTCACAGGTTTAGTCCACTATCATCATGGTGAGAAACATGGTGGCATGCAGGTAGACCTGGGGCTGCAAAAGTAGCTGAGAGTCCTACGTTTGGATCCAAAGGCAGCAGAAGAGACAGTGACACAGTGAGCCTGGCTTGAGCATTTGAAACCTCAAAGCCCACTCCCAGTGATGCACTTTCTCCAAAAATCACCTAGTCCAACAAGTACAAACCTGTTAAAAGTGCCAGTCCCTATGAGCCTATGGTGTCATCTTCATTCAAACTACCACATTCTATTCCCATAGGTTTATGGCTATATCATAATATAAAAAGCATTGAGCCCAACTTCAAAAGTTCCCATAGTCTATAACAATCTTATCATGTTTAAAAGTCCAGTTTCAAAGCGTATGTAAAACATACTTTTCTCTAAATCCTTTTATTTTCTGTAGGTCACTCTTTATTCACCCATTTAATTAGAGAATATACAATGTAAAACATTTATGTGGGGATTCAATCAAAAAATGATGCAAAAATCAATTATCCCTAAACAATGAACTATTTTTAAAAAAGTCTTTCTATTTTTACAAAGCAAGGAATTGTGACTGGTTATTTTCTAGTCAGTTACAGAGGTTGTGGGGGATATAAACATGAGTATAAGAGTATGCCTTTTCAAGGGGCTGCAGATTTTGAACTTCTAGACTACCATATGCAGTACCCATCAATCTGTCACTTCTCTTTGCTTGATCAATCCTATTAAATTTGGGACAAAACAATACTTAAGACAGAATCCTCAGGGTACTCAGATACCTTTGAGTGGTCTCTTCACAAATATGAAACAAATCCTCAAGAAAGGTTGGTTTTCAATTCTGCACTGTGATGGAAGTATTGAGCTTCTCAAATTCACCTTGTGAAAACCATCAGAGTCCAAGGTTTGACTTTGCAAGTGTCTAAGGACCAGAAGCACATGGCTGGAGCTGCGAAGGTCTACTGTTTGCTGAGGCTGGAACATGGCCCCCTTGCTTAACTAGGTTTTTTTTTTTTTTTTTTTTTTTTTTTTTTTTTTTTTGGTTTTTTTGAGACAGGGTTTCTCTGTGTAGCCCTGGCTGTCCTGGAACTCACTCTGTAGACCAGGCTGGCCTTGAACTCAGAAATCCTCCTGCCTCTGCCTCCCAAGTGCTGGGATTAAAGGCGTGCGCCACCACCGCCCGGCCTTAACTAGGTTTTTACCAGCTTTCTGTTTTTGAGTTTTTCCTTAACTGTCTAAGCTGCTCTGTAGATGAGACTTGCCCCCAACTCAGAGATCCTCCTGCATTTGGGATTAAAGGTGTTCACCACCACACTGCACTCTGAGTTTCTCTTTAATGTCTTTTCATTTTTCTGTTGAGAGTTTAGCTGGGTGAAGCCTTGCTGTGATGTTACCACTCCCTTTATTGCTATGAGCATCAGGCTTTTCTTAATCTGTTGACACTTCCTGGTGACCCCTCTCTCCTCAAATGGTACTATTTCTGATTGTTTTTCTTGCTTATCTTACTCCCTTTCATTATAGATCTGCATAAACATGACCACTAATACCTAAGCAATACAGTCAACACTAAGCTGTTTTGGAATCTCCTCTGCCAAAGCTGTTAATCTATAACTCTTCATTTTAGCCTCAGACAGATTTTTTTTTTTTTTTTGGACAAGGGTTGCCACATTCTTCACCAAAATATAAAAAGAACAGTCTCTAGGCCACATACTAAACTTCTTCTCGTCTAAAACATCTTTTTTTAAAATTTTCTATATTCTTTATTTACATTCCAAATGATTTCCCCTTTCCCGGTTCCCTCCTCCCTGAAAGTCCAATAAGCCCTCTTCCCTCACCCTGTTCCCCAGTCAACCCCCTCCTGCTTCTCTGTCCTGGTATTCCCCTACACTGCTGCATCTAGTCTTTCCAGGACCAGGGGCCTCTCCTTCCTTCTTCTTAGGAATCATTTGGTCTGTGAGTTGTGTCTTGGGTATTCCGAGGTTCTTGGTTAATATCCACTTATCAGTGACTGCATACCATGTATGTTCTTTTGTGATTGGGTTACCTCACTCAGGATAATATTTTCCAGTTCTCACCATTTACCTAATAATTTCATGAATTTATTGTTTTTAATTGCTGAGTAGTATTCCATTGTGTAAATATACAACATTTTCTGTATTCATTCCTCTGTTGAGGGACATCTGGGTTTTTTCCAGCTTCTGGCTATTATAAATAAAGCTGCTATGAACATAGTAGAGTATGTGTCCTTACTGCATGCCGGGGAGGCCTCTGGGTATATGCCCAAGAGTGGTATAACAGGGTCCTCCGGGAGGGTCATGCCCAGTTTTCTGAGGAACCGCCAGACAGCTTTCCAGAATGGTGGTACCAGCTTGCAATCCCACCAGCAGTGGAGGAGTGTTCCTCTTTCTCCACATCCTCGCCAACACCTGCTGTCTCCTTAGTTTTTGATCTTAACCATTCTGACTGGTGTGAGGTGGAATCTCAGGGTTGTTTTGATTTGCATTTCCCGGATGACTAAGGATGTTGAACATTTCTTTAGGTGCTTCTCAGCCATTTGATATTTTTCAGGTGAAAATTCTTTGTGTAGCTCTGTACCCCATTTTTAATAGGGTTATTTGGGTCTCTGGAGTCTAACTTCTTGACTTCTTTGTATATATTGGATATTAGCCCTCTGTAGGATGTAGGGTTAGTAAAGATCTTTTCCCAATTTGTAGGCTGCTGTTTTGTCTGATTGACAGTGTCCTTTGTCTTACAGAAACTTTGTAATTTTATGAAGTCCCATTTGTCAATTCTTGATCTTAGAGCATAAGCTATTGGTATTCTGTTCAGGAAATTTTCCCTGTGCCCATGTGCTCAAGGCTCTTCCCCATCTTGAGCCAGGCCCCAACAGTTAGAGGCCCCTCAGCACCACTATCTTCCATGCTCCTACTAGGATGGCCCATTAAGCCCCCATTTAAATTGTTCAACTACTTTTCTAATCCAAAGTTCCAATATCCACATTCCTCCAAACAAAAGCATGGTCAGCATACTCAGTAATATCCTAGTCCCTGGGACCATTCTGTCTTAGTTAGGGTTTTATTGTTGTGAAGAGACACCATAACAATGGCAACTCTTAGAAAGGAACATTTAATTAGGACTGGCTTACAGGTCAGAGGTTTTGTCCATCATCATCATGGTGGGAAGAAGCATGGTAGCATGCAGGTAGACATGGAACTGGAGAGGTAGCTAAGAGTTCTATATCTGGTTTGTCAGGCATCAGGAAGACAGTAACACTGTCCATTGCTTGGGCTTCTGACGCCTCAAAGCCCATGCACAGTGGCACACTTCCTCTAACAGGGCCACACTCCCAATAGTGCAACTCCCTACGAGCCTATGGAGTCATTTTCATTGAAACCACCACATACACTGTCCCCAATTACATATAGTATGCTGCTTATTTGGCAGATTTAATAAAGATTCTAAATACAAATGTGGTGTTTGTCCTATTCTAAAAAGGTTTTTTAACCCTTTGAAGCAAATGAGTTCTACGTTGTGACATATATATATATATATATATATATATATATATATATATATATACATACATATTCCAAGAATCCAGTAGTTGCTCAATCCACAGGACTGTATGTCTTGCCTAGTCATCAGTATATGCTAGAATCCCAATGAAGTAGGCTCAGTGCCAATGAGGAAATGAATGTGCTAGCAAAGTAAGAGCAAACAGGCAAAGACCAAAAGCTTCCTTGTTCCATGTCCTTACATGAGCTTCCAACAGAAGGTGTGGCCTAGATTAAAGGTGTGTCTCCCATCTGAAGATTCAAATCAAAGATATGTGTCTTCAGACCTCAAGATCTGGATCAAAAGAGTGTGTCTTCCTACCACAAATGTCCATACTAGAAGTGGATTCACCCACTCAAAAGTAAGAAAAAATGATGTTTTGTGCAAAGGATCAGCCTCAACTTGGAGAGAGGCTTGGAAGAAGAGGTATTTGGAAGCCGCAAAAACTAAGGACTCAGAGTAAATTGTTGGCTTAAGCTGGCAACCTATGTCCTTTCTGCTTGAGACAGCTTTCCAGCCTGCTTTCTCTGTGTTCTGCTTTCTTTCTCTCTGATCTGCTTTTTCTGGAGGTCTCTAGACAGTTCTCTTTCTATGTTCTGCTTGAGACAGTTTTCCAAGCAGTTCTCTCTTGCTACTCTAAAGACTTCTCTGGAGAGCTCATCCCTTGCAGATCATTTGCCCAGTCTTTTATTTTACATATAAATTCAGTCATTTATTCCAGGATTCCTTTTGCCTATCCTATGAATTAGCATCCTGTGACTCCAGCCCCTTATTTTTTAAGAGACACTAGGCACACATTTTCTTTTAACATTGCAGAATTCAGAGATCTTCCTGCATCTGTTAAGCAGAGACAAAGAGCTAGTTGGGTGGGACATCATCCTGAAATTACCATTTCTACTACACCTGGACCTAAATTAGCTCTGTCCCAGGCTGACTTTGAACTCAGGAATCTGCTTGCATTTGTAATTGCCTGTCTTTGTATCTTTCTGCCAAGCTGGCTCATAGTGTAGCTGCCTCTGTTCCTTTAGATCTGTGAAGCCCCTTGTACAATTCACATTGCATCCTTATCATTTTGCATAGCTGAGAAATTATATACTTTTGAACTCATGTTTTTAGAGTCCTTTTCTACATACAGTCTTACGGGCTGTTCTGATTACCATTTTGCTAAAACTATAGCCAGACCTTTGCCTCCTAGACTCCAGCTGTCGCTGATCCTCATGGAGTCATTAATGTTAACAGAGAGGACATTCCTCAAAGGAGGAAGATAAAATATGTACATTATTATACAGACAAGTCTTATGTCCACAGCAGCCATAGATACTTGTGATGACCCATGCCTACCTCAAACTGTCCCAAGGGCAGGAACCGCGTCACTCTGTCCCTACCAAGGCCACGACAGATCCAGTACTCTTGCAGTGTGCCCTCCACTTCTGGATTGTAGTTCATTCCAGATATAGCCAAGTTATAGTCAAGGTATTTAGTAAAATTAATCTATTTTTAAATTCTAAGATTATATAAATGAAACTAGAAAAACCATATATGTAGTGCTTGCGGCAAGTGTGTGTCATAATTATGTAGCAAAATTTCCTGAGACCTTTCTAGAAAAATTTTCTTTAAACATTGTCCTATTCTGTAACTATTTGTACATTCAAATAGAACCCATGTTAATATTCCTAAACTTGAAGGGCTCTAGGGACTTTCAGGGCTGGGCTGAGTTCCATTCTCCACCCACAGGAGCATTCTTGAATAAAAAATTCTCAGAATGTACCGACTGATAGTCTGACCCTCTGGAAAGTCCCAGGTAGAGTTCAATGCACATCATGCTTAAAGGTCAATATGCTTAGCCAATAAGTTTAAACTGTAACCTTGCTGATGTAACCTGTGCCCCTAAAAAGTGTAAAAACTGCTTGCAATAGCCATTCAGGGTTGTCTTCTTTTCACTCGCTTTGAGGCACTGATTGAGGGTTGACCCTCTTGCTTTTGCATCAATCTGCATCTCAGTGTTTCACTGGGGGCATCTCAAAGTAAGCACCAATGACAGAGGGTCAGGGTCTTACAGACTCTTGCATTCCCTCTTCCCCCTGAATCAATTGCCCTGGGTTTCAGATGCTGAGGGGGGTCACCTACTGGAGCTGGCATCCTTGGAAGATGGGCCCAAGATACGACTTGACCACGGCTTCTTACTTTATCCCCCAGGAACACAGCAAGACACACCTCAGTTTGGGAAGGATCTGAACTTTTGGGCTGCTGAAAGAAGAGTAGAGGCTCTTACTTGATTTTAGAACTTGATTTCTGCAGCCGTGAGTGTGATAATCACTAGGGAAGATGACCCCATCAGCACTCCTGACCACTTCCACAGGGAACACCAAGTTGAGTCAAAGACCTGCCTGTATCTGTGCTAAGCAGGAATCAAGGGCAAAGATGACACATTCACTCTTGTTCTCTGAACTTAGCCCAACACCTACACCATGTTAAATATTGTCTTATTTACTTTCTTATGATTGTGAAAAAATACCTTGACAAAAGCAACTTAAGGGGGGAAGACTTTCTCTTGGCTTATAGAGCCAGAGTGATGTAGTCCATCACTGTGAGGAAGCCATGGCAGTGTACAGGGAAGGCACAGTGGGAGGAGCAGAAGTCGCATGGCTGCAGCACTCAGGAAGCAAAGAATAAAGAGGAAGTGGGGCTAAGCTCTGAAGCCTCAAAGCCCACCACCAATGACATACTTCTTACAGTAAGACTCTACGTCCTAGGCATTCCACAATTTTCCAAGTGTTACCAGTTGGGAACCAAGTGTTCAAACACATGAGACCATAAGGAAAATTTTACACTCAAACCACAACAGTTACCAAGTGCCTGTGTAAATAATAAATAAAATCCTGTTTGAGCTCCTAAATCTAAATTCTGCCATAGTTTATATTTCTCACTAAACTAAATAATGTGTAAATTACTGTGGGTAAAATGACTCTATTTGTTTCATACAGCAGAAATGTAGACTAGGAGAAATGTAGACATATATGAATACATGTACCTTAAGCCTTATGCCCTTCACACTTATTATATTTATCTCCTAATCTTTAGTAAGTTTGTTAGACATTGAATAATTGAAAAGAACCAATCTAATGTAAGATGTTATGAAAATTTTAATAAGATTGAGCTTTAGATTGAGCTTGTCTGATGTGAAAATCCATCTTCAGTGCTGCCTTCAATATTAAGTAATACGCCACAGGCAATTTATCTATCAGAATATTCAATATTGTGTAGGCATTTAATGAATATTCACTGGGTTTCATTAAGTATAAATAGAATTATTTGTAACCTGAACTGTATCTACAACTTGTATATCCTTTCCGATAAGAATCATCAAACGTTTGAAAAACAAGACTTGTTACATTAATCAACAAGAGTCATGTAGCCTTGCTTTCTACTTTATGCTTAAACATGTTCAGTATATGACTTTTTATGGTAGATATTGTTTGTTCAAAGATGTGAAAAATGAAGCAGAAGGATACTCCCTGAATTTATTTTGTTTTTCCTTGTTGCTGTGACTCAAAAGAAAAGGAAAATGTTATGAACTATAAGAATATATTTTTTTTTATTTTACCATCAGGTGGTATTTCAGGTCACTATGGAGGAGAAAACTCTATTCTGGAGAGATCTTTTTAGTGTATATCTGACTTCCCAAATATGAAAATATTCCTTTTTAAAAACAATATTCTGAAACATATCTATATATCTTTCAATGTTTTGAGAATTTTTTTCTGTGAAGTGATGGGTGATAAATAGCTATTCTTAAGTAAGAAATCAGAAATAGAGAAAGGCCAACCCTTTCTAGGAGGTCAACAGAACACATGGCACCAGGTGGAATGGATTAGGATGGAGTTCACAATAGCACTCTCAACAGAGAAGGACCATAATGATAACCACCCCATAGTACATCAGTGTGGTTAGAGCTGGCTAATACTTGGACCAAGTATTCAGTGAGTCATCACTCAAGTCTCCTCTACCTACATCAACTCTTCCTAAGCTTTGATCTTCTACTAGTCTTCAGGCTACAAATTTAAGAAAATCACTTATCTTACTCAACTTCATTTTGTACTCTGTGAAGTGGGTAGAATAATTGTATCTAGTTCTTTGGGGTATTTATTTTTTTTTTGTTTTGTTTTAAGCTTAAATTAACTTGCCCACGGTTTCCCTTGTGGAAGCCTAGTTTAATACATGTGGTCTGCTATAAAAATTACCATAAACTGGGACTATGTAAGCGATAGAAATTCTGTTCTTACAGTCTAGATGTTAAGACCAAGATTAAGAGGACAGCAGAGTGGGTGCCCTGTCTCCAGAGTACAGATAGATAGTGCTCTCTAGCTGTGTCCTTAAATGACAAGAAAGGAAAAGCAACAATCTCAACAGCTCTCAGTCATAAGGACTCATGACTTATCACCCCAACCCCCACCTCCTAAGCTCGCAATATATGAATTTTTGGAAAGACACAATCATGCATAGTAGAATGACAATATAAAGAATCCAGTTACAAAAGGTGCCTGCATTCAGCTCAGGACTTGGTTACCTATGAACTGATGAAGGAGGCAGGGGTAGAAGATGGCTAAGTACCAAGTATTTAGGAAGAAGCAGAGAAAAGAACAGTCTAAAGCAAGCAGGAACAAGGAAGAGACATGTTTACTCGACACTCTTTCCCTCACTATTCAGATAAATTCACTGAACATTTTGCACTGAAACTTCCTCTGTGAAATGCTCAAGATTTTTTGTTTTCTCTTCACCACCTATCTGACCAAAGCCAGTAACAACACAGACAGTAGAATATTAGGGTAAGGGTAGCTATGGCTCTAACGTGACCTGAGGGCAAAAATAGTGCACAGTCCAAGTAAACCAGACTTGCACGAAGTCTACTTGAAGCTACATCTTGGATGGTGAAAGGTGTTGCTTTGATTTTCTGGACTACATGGCTGTATCACTTCAGCAAGAGCATTCTTTACTCCTTAAAAGGTGGTACTTACTATCCTGCATCTCTTTCAAGTTATATAAACCCTGAAGGTTCCTGCTTATGTTTTTGGCAGCATGCAAGATCCTAGAGAGCCTGTGGATGTTATACTGAACTTGTATCTCTTTTTGCTAACAGGAATCATATTCAAAGTCCCTTGTATTTCTCTTTGGTAACAGAAATTATATTCAACTACCCTACTAGAGAATTAACTTTGAAAACACACAGAATGCAGGAAATCTTTTAGGTAGAGTCCTAAAGTCTTCAAAGACAGGCAGGCACATGCTTTAGTTAAAGGAGTCCCACAGGTTTACATGTAAATTCCAGTGAACTTTTCAAAACTGGGTAGAACTGGTCAGTGGTGCTTACCTTGCCTTGTTCACTTACTGTAATGGGGTGATATCCATGAGGGATCAATCTCACATAGGCCTATGAGAATCTTCTTGCATTAACTCTTCTGTTCATCTCTGTTGGCAGTGATCTTTGTCTTTGAGACTCATACTTCTTCCCATGGCTATAAACATCCTACTCAATTCTTATGAGATTCTTAAAAAGGCCACTGTCTTAATTTGGTTTCTACTTCTATACACGATTCTATTGATAAAACACTGTGACCAAAAGTAACTTGGGGAGGAATGGTTTTATTTCAGCTTATGATTTTTTATTTCTATCACTGACAAAAGTTATAGCACGAGCTCAAGGAAGGAGCCTGGAGGCAGAACCTGAAGAAGAGATCATAGAGGAATATTGCTTACTGGCTTGCCTTTCACAGCTTTATCAAGACTTATACAACCTAGACCCACCTAACCAGGGGTGGCTCTCCTTCCCACAGACATGTCTTATAGGCCAATCTGATGGAAGCAATTCACTGATAGATGTTCCCTCTTGTGAGGTGACCCTAGCTTGTGTCATATTAGTAGAAACAACTAGCATGGGCTGTATGGACTCATCAACTCAAAGTGTAGGTAAGTATATTCCCTCATGTTTTTTTCCAAGGGAACTCACCAAACAACTGGGTCTTTTCCCCCACTAACCACTTCTGACATCTTATTATATTAACAGGGTAGCTTGCTTCCTGCTTTCCTCATGACACATAGGGCTGGGGATTCCTTCTTACTACACATGTGTGAGAAGTCAATGCCATGGTTGTGGTTTTCTAGGTCACTGTTAATAAGTACTGACAAGATGCCTGTAAGCATTTTATTTCTGTTATACTGAAATACACATAGTGGATTTCAGTTTCTCTCTTTTTAATGTTTGAGGGAGTCTGCATTCATCACAGAAGAGACAGAAGACAGAGACCATGGCTTAGGGCCACAGTGCCTGTAACAGCTTATTCTGTGGATTTAATAATATATTCTTTATCAAGCAGTGTTCACCTTCTGCACCCATGCCGGGTCCCCACTGAGAGATAGTCTGATTTGTAACACCTATAATGAAGGTGAATGGCAACTAGCATCAGGCAAACAAGTGTAAAATCTAGCATTGCAATGAAAGCAAAGGGACTAACCTGGCAGCTATCAACACTTATGATGAGCCATTGCTGTTTTTGAAAGAACAGAATGTACCCCACCATCAGTTGCTTTCTGCATTTTGACCAGATATACATTTCTGTGATGGTCTCTGTCTGCTACAAAAGTATGCTTCTTTGGTAAAGGATGAGAGCCACACTTATTTGTGGATATAAAAATGAGCCTTTAGAATGTAGTTGGGAATGACACTGGTGTAGGAATGTGTAGTAGTAGGTTTTCCTCTAGTGTTCATGATCCCACCAGCCACAGGTAGTTGTCTAGGCTTATAGTACTAAGCATGAACTCCTCCAATTGAGCAGTCTCCTCCGTCTAATTAGATAGGAGTTGTTTACCCCCAACATAAAAGTGCCACTATTACACCCTTGGGGACATTTTGCCATAATGGTTATCATTCTTGTTTGTAAGCATTATATTTGAGTAGGGTTATTGATTGCTTTTCTTGTTCATGGCAGTTCAAATGGCAACTTCAGATACTATAAAATGACAAAAGCAGCTGACATTCCAACATAGATGGAGAACATTTCACATGCCCCATCCCTAACCCTGCTTTGCTCTCAGAACCTAGATTTCTCCCTGCACCAGAAAACACAAGATATACCTTTGTGCACTGCCCTGCACAACCAGAGAGAAATGACCTACCAGCCCTCGGCAAGAGCTGGAGATCATTAAACTGTAGCTAAAACAGTGGCTTAGAAGGAAATGGTGGAATTGAACTTTGGCTATGATTCACCCAGAGGTTGTTGGTAGATGCCCTCAGGAGTCACTTTATGAGGGGTTTATAGCATCTGGAACTCACTGCGAGGAGAAGGAAGATCTTTGGGAATTCCTGTTTTGCCTCACGAGGCCATACAAAATACAAACATCTTATATACCTGATTCTGAGAAGTCTGCAACAGCCCAATGAAGGACCTTTACTCCAAGTTACAACTTTTTCTTTTCTAAGTCCTGATATGGCCTTATGCTTGAAGGTTCATAGTTTCCAAACAAAATAGACTGAACTAAATTGGATCTTACACCAGAAAACAAAATGTATATGTGGACAAGTAATTTGAAGGCTGGAATAGCATGATAGAGGCCTATAACTTTAATTTTTCAAATCCTATTCTTAATAATGGTTCTTAAACACTTTAACCTCCCTTTTAGGCCACCATCCACCAGAGGTAGTGGAAAAGAAATGATACAGGGGAAGTGAACTTGCTTAGAAAAGTTCTTTGGAGCAACTCCTGTCTGTGTTGTCTGGAAATCAGCAGTCCAGTTCACAGGTCAGCAGTGACAGCACTATCCACTCACAAATACTTCATGATATACTAGCAGTCCGGTTCAGTACAGTCTGGACAGCAAACATGAATCAGCAGTGGTGGCACCACCTCGTAGGAACAGCCAGGCCTCAGGCTCAGCACAAGTCAGCAGCAGGAATCAGGGAGGAATGCCCGGAAAAGTTCTTGGCTGTGCCTCTCTCAGTGAAGCAAAGATCAGTGAAGACTTGAAACCAACAAGCACTTAGCTATGCAAGCAAGCCTAGTTCAACCTCCGTCACTGTCCATTGAGGATTTCTATTAATATTCCTCCAAACGTCATGTGTCCTCCATGCCTTAGCATGTGCATCTGTCTCAGTTGACATCACTCAGCTGGAGTCCGAGGAAGTACCAAAAGTGCTGCAGCACATCACCAAATGTTTTGGTGCATTTCTCTCGATGGAATCCTGATAAATGCAGCTCAACTACACAATGTAAGGTGGACCAATACATGCCTGTTGTTATCAAAGAATCCTTCATCTCATGTCCTTTCATGCTTGCTTTAGAAGAACATGCTTTTACCTGTGTCTGCTTCAGTTAAACGTTCCTTCATGAGTCTGCCTTAGTCTTTCACCTGAGTCCACTTCAGCTAAATGTTCCTTCACATGTTTGCCCTGGCAAAACACCAGCCAAATGACTTTCCAAAGAACCCCTAAATTTCCACTTTAAGGACCTTTCTTACTGGCCAACCCAATTACACCTTATCTTCTTTAAGGCATTTGAATGTACAACCATAGAAAACTGTATACTATGCAAAGCAGTATAAGAGTTACAACTGACTCTCTTAAGGTGAAAGAATTTGTTGAGAAGGTTCCATAGCTTCCAGGACTACTGAGTGGAGGTTAGAGCAATCAGTAAAATAATCAGAGTCCATGGGTCTCTGAAAACCTAGACAGTAGGGGACAGAAATGTTAAACAGCTGAAGTGGAGTCTCTCTCAGATGGTGTTCTGCAGTAGTTATGAAGTGAACATAGTGTGCCTTATTCCAAGATGCAAAAACCCCAGGTCTAGAAGCTGAGTCCATTAAATGTTCTCCCTTGACTGCCCAGAGAGGAAATGGGAGCAATCTGCCCCAAACAATCTTTGTAGTGGGAACTGGTCAATGGTCCCTTAGTACTAATGCCTATGAGATTACTCAAAAATATATAACGACACCATCTAGAAGTAGGAAGTAGAATTCCAGTAGGACAAAAACACATCAGAGCAGACAGTGCGTCTTTGATGTATAACGCAATCACTGTCACTCTTCTTCCTAAAATGACTTAAGATAAACAAACAAATGGGAAAACAACAACAAAAAGTCCCTAGAGCATTGTGTCACACATTTCACTACCCTTCTCTCCTTCTTTATAAGGACTCTTCTCATTTTTCCTGTTTTTTGGTTCAACAGTGAGTTGAGGATCTTTGACCAATCTTTAGTTCTCTGAGACTTTCACAAACAGCACAATCAGAATATTAACTTCCATTTCCTATTTTTTAAAAAATTATATTGGTTCTTTGTGAGTTTCACATCATATCTGGCTCTTGCTCTTGCAACCTCCCAAAAATAAAATAAAAAAACACAAACAACCAAAAGCCAGACCATAGAAAAACATCTCATTGTACAAACTGTAGTATGTCACAGTGTGTCCTGACTATGGTATATGTTCTATCCATACATCTTTGCTTGCAAATGTTCATTGTAACAAGTCACTGGTTTGGCTTGAGGTCTCTGGCTTCTGTGATACCATCAATATTGGATCTTCACAGGGATTCCTCCCAGTTATCCTGTTATTGACATGTGTCATGGAAATCCTGCAACTTTGGATCAGAAAGACGGGTTCTTTCAGGCATCCCAACTGTTTGCAGATTATATAGATTTTAGGAACAACTCAAAGTCTTTGGATCTTGGCCTGAGTGGTAGCTGAACTGGTCAGTTCTCCCTCATCCACCCTAACAGGGCAAGATCTCCAACACTGCACTGCCTAGGCCATCCAATGCCACCATCCATAAGAGGCAGGGTCAGCTCTCCCACTCTCATGCCCCACTGTGTTCCTGGGCCAGGCACAAGACCTGTTATCCAGAGTGCTGTTGTCTGTGAGAGGTGGGGCTAGTTTTGCACAGCCTCTGAATATCCAAGTGGTCCTCTGAGGCTACCAGATCCTGGACATCTCCATGTTCTCCGCTATGAACCACGCACACACACACACACACACACACAGGTACACAATGACCCCTGCTGCTGAATAGCCATAGATGACCCATACATGGCCCTCAGTGACAGCTCTAGCTAGGACCTCACCATGGGACTCACAACAGGCTCCTCCTCTCCAGTCCTGACTCTCTAGTTCCATCTCTCTTCATAATGCTCAAGCTGTTCCACTTCTCTTTCTCTCCCATCTGTCTACCCCATATCTGTACTTTGTGGTGGCTGCTACTGCAGGCTGATCCCTGGGTGACATCCTAAACTGATAAGTGATAAGACCCACCCGTGTTGTGCACTGAAAGGCAGGTCTGTGAGTAAGCATGGCAGTCCATGGTCCCTTCTTCCTCCTCCCTTACTGCACCGTGGGTTGGTTGGTGTGGCTCTGTGTGCCTATGGCCCACCTGTGCCATGGGGTGAAGGGGCATTTTCTAATTTAGTAGAACAAATAAAAAGGGAAGATGAGGGAAATTAGTTTCGGATATCTTCTCCCAAACCCTAAAGAACAGAACAGGTGTGGCAGACAGTCTTCATGCTTTTCTCATCATGGTTTTGTCATCTCCTTTCTCTTTTACCTACTTCTTATATTTAATGGAATTTCATTTGCCTGGGTCTCTTCAATTAACAAAATACTAATCCAATTTCTGATGGATCCTAGCCTCCAGTATTGAAGATGTAGTCTTAACTTCAGGGTTCAGCATAGCCATCGATGTTTCTTGGGGGAAAGCATTCCTCGATTTGTTACCGAAATGCCAAAACCAGGGAGCCCAGGTTTGCATGATTAACACTGTCAATTTGACAGAACCTAGAATCACCCAGGAGACAAATTTCTGAGGACTGGGACTGGTTTAAGTGAAGTAGAAAAGACTAGTCTAAAAGGTGGCAGCACCATCCCGCGTGCTAGGTCCTAGGCTAAATAAAAAAGGAAAAAGCACAGTGTGTACCAGCACTCCTCTCTCTGCTCCAAACTCTGAATCCAAGGTAATCAGTTGGCTACAGCTGCTCCTGCTGTGACTTTATCACAATGATGACCTGGACTATATCCTCTTAAACCACGAGCAAAAACAAACCCTTTATCTTTTAAAATGCTTTTTGTCCAGTATTTTGCTATAGCAACAAGGAAAATAATGAACACCAACTGTGCTAGGTAGCCTTATGTCATTTTCATACAAGCTAGAGAAATTCGGAAAGCAGGGACCACAAGTAAGAAAATGTTCCACCAGCAAGGGGAACATTCCTCCACTGCTGGTGAGAGTGCAAACTTGTACAACCACTCTGGACATCAATTTGGTGGTTTCTCAGAAAACTGGAAATAATTCTACCTCAAGTCCCAGCTATACTACTACTGGGAATACACCCAAAAAAATGCTCCAACATATAATGACACATGTTCCATTATGTTCATAGCAGCCTTATTTATAATAGCCAGAAGCTGAAAACAACCTAGATGTCTCTCAACAGAAGAATGGATATAAAAAATGTGGTTCATCTACACAATGAAATACTACTCAGCTATTAAGAATGGCCACTTCACAATGTAGGCAAAAGGACATAACTAGAAAATATCATCCCGAGTGAAATAACCCAGTCCCAAAAGGACATGCTCAGTATATGTTCACTTATAAGTAGATATTAGCCATAAAATATAGGATACCCATGCTACACTCCACAGAGCCAAGGAAGGAGGGCACAAGCAAGGATGCTTGAACCTCACTTGGAAGGGGGCTCACTTGGAAGGGGAATGGAATGATCATGGAAGGCAGATGGAGGGAGGGAACTGGGTGGAGGAGGGGATCAAGAGGGAAGTGGGCAGAGATCTTGGTTTGGGTCTGGGGAGGAGCAGGGATGGCCAGATCACCCTGAGAATGAATGGAAATATGGTGAGTAGGTGGCATCTCCAAGAAGAGATAGAGACGTGGGATAGAGGAGGTCCTTGAGAATTGATAGGGGTGTCCTTAGCTGTGACTCATTGCATTGGGAATATGGAGACTGGGGAGTCTGCCTCCTATGGCCGGGCAAGATGCTAGTGGAGCAATACAGAAACCAACCCATCCACAAAATTTTCTACCCAAAACTTATCCTATCTACAAGAAATGCGGGGATTGAGGATGGAACAGAGACTGAGGGAATGGCCAACCAATAACTGGCCCAACTTGAGACTCATCCCCTAGGCAATCACCAATCCCTGATACTCTGTTATGCTTGCAGACAGGAGTTTAGCATAGCTATCCTCTGAAAGGGCTCACCCACCAACTGATTCAGACAGAGGCATATACCCACATCCAAACAGTGGGTGGAGTTCGGGGACTCTTACAGAAGAATGGGAAGAAGGATTGCAGACCCTAAGGGGGTAGGAACTCCATGGAAAGACCAATAGAATCAGCTAACCTGGATCCTTGAGGCTCTCAGAGACAAAACAACCAACCAAAGAACATACATGGGCTTATACCTAGGCTTTCCCACACATGTGTAAAAGATGTGCAGCTTGGTCTTCATGTGGGTTCTGAACAACTGGAGCAGGGGCTATCCCAAAAGCTCTTGCCTGAATGTGGAATAAGTTCTAGCTGGCCTGTCATGTCTGGCCTCAGTGGAAAAGCCTAGCTTCATAGAGACTTGATGTGCCAGGGTTAGGGAATAACCAGAGGGCCCCCACCTACTCAGAGGAGAAGGGGAGGGGAATGGAAGAAGATTTGTGGGAGGGAGTGACTGGGAGGGGGCAGTGAGCAGGATATAAAGTAAATAAGTAAAAATAATAATAAGTTAAGTTTAAAAAGAAAGAAAGAAAATGTTTCACCTGATTGGCCTGTGGGCAAATTGATAGGGCATTTCCTTGATTGACAATTGAAGTGGGAAGGACCAGCTCACTGAGGGCGGTGTCACCTGAGGGTTGGCAGGCTAAGCAAAACACAGGGCAGGAAACCAGTCAGCACTCCTCCATGCCCTCTGCATCAGTTCCTGCCTCATGGCTCCCTGTCTACCCTGACTTCCCTCAGTGGTGGACTGTGAAGGGATCAATGTACAACAGGGTGCTCCCCTCTGGACTCTGGACTAGGTTCAGACCACACCCAAATACCAATTTCTAAATGTAAATCAAACGCAAAGAGATCCTTTATTAAGCATGGTAAAGAGACCAAGGAGGTTGAATTTGAATTGGGCAAAAACAGCAGCAAATAGCTTTGCAAGTATGAATTCTAAGAGAGGAGAAACGGAAAGTCTGTGTTAGAATGAGCTAGGAGGAGTTGGTAAATTCTGGTTGTGTATTTTATTAGGCAAAATAATGAATTTTGATTGCTCCAGACCTTGATGTTTTGATAAACGGACCTTGGTGATCAACCTCAAGAATAAGTCAGGCATAAAAAGCTGGACAAATAAGTGAATAGACCTTGGTGATTAGCTTTAGGGGTGTAATCGAACTGTTTAGCAAGGGAGAGGAAATGGGAGAGGGCAAGACCTGATTTCCCAATGTTTGCCATGTGTGGGTCTGTGTTTGCTGTGTTCAGGCCTGCTAGAAGCTTTCAGATTGTGTTGCAGAAATGTAGGCTAAATAAACCCTTTTCTTCCTCATCTGCTTACGATCATATTATTTTATCAGAGCAATAAACACCCGAATTAAGGCAATGACTAAAATGCATAAGGAGCTAAGGACTGTTTCTTGAAACTATACTCTATACTTGCTCTATTCTAAAAACACAGTCTTCTAAAATTTTCATGAAAGCTTTTTCAGAGTCACAATTCAGAAAAAACACCTCCACTAATATTGAACCTACCAAATAACATGGGTTTTATATCATAGCCCAAACTTGCTCAGAACATTTCCTTTCTCTAACCCCAGAGAGTACTACACACATTTGAGAACTTCTATAACATTAAAATGGTGTACTGTGGAATGATAGACTAATGAGATATACCAGGGCATGTGGTCTAGACACACTCTGCAAGACCTTTCTGCCAGCATCATCCTAACCAGATGACAGAAAGCAAATGTGGTACAAGTTTACCCTTCTCTGTCTTTCCAGATTTGGGTGATAGTCCTATTCTCTCAGGAACATTGAAATAGTGTTTTCTTAACTGTTTCAATAAGGAGGGATAACACCAATGAGATGTCACTGAACATCCTAACAATACATCTTAATCGCTGATAAAAGAACCAATACTTATATTTTATAAGCAAAAAGAAAGAAAATGACCACATTAAGAGATTATGTAGCAGAGAATGGCCTTTCAGACATCAATGAGAGGAGAGGCCCTTGGTCCTGTGAAGGCTCAACGCCCCAGTGTAAGAGAATGCCAGGACAGGAAAGTGGGAGTGGGTGGGTTGGTGAGCAGGGGGAGGGGGACGGGATACGGTGTTTTTTGGAGGGGAAACAAGGAAAGGGGATAACATTTGAAATGTAAATAAAGAAAATATCTAATAAAAAAGTTACTTTTTTTTTAAAAAAAAGAGATATTGTAGACTTTTTCCCAAAGAATATATGAAAATGTACAGAAACATGAAAAGAAGCTCAACATGGAAATCAAAAACAACTATCAGGCATCATGCTTACTCTAGCATCTATAGGAGGGAGAGGGTAGGGAAAGAGAGACTATGATAGTATACAGAAGACAGGTAGACAGGGAATGTAAGTATTCCCAAGAATACCTGAGCACTGAGCACTGTTGTCTGTAATTTTTACTGGTTTTTTTTTTTTTTTTTTTTTTTTTTTTGCCAACTTTGGACAATCTCCTCACACTCCTAAGTCAGAAGTTGAATACACTAGCCGGTCTACTACAGACTTCTCATATATTGAGCTCTGTGCAATATCTCCTTCCTGAGATTCTGTCCAGTAAATGCTACTCTACCATGCTTTGTCTCTAATATTAGCTTCATGACTGAGGTGGGTGCTGCAGTTTGAACAGTAACTTGTGGCAGGAATGAGACAGGTGAAAAGCTAACTTAGTTTCCCTGGCGGGTGGGTGGGAAACTGTCTTTCACTGATTCTGTGCTTCTAGTGTTTCCCCAAACTCACCTGTTGGGAAGTTACTTTTCCATGCAACAATGGTGGTTCCAAATGGAAAATAACTTGATTATAAGGGTACCATCCTTAGCAATGAATTAATGCTGACAAGAACATACATGGTATGCAGTCACTGATAAGGGGATATTAACCCAGAATCTCGGAATACTGTAGACACAATTCGCATATCAATAGATTTCCAAGAAGATGGAAGGAGAGACCCCTGGTCCTGGAAAGACTGGATGTAGGGGAATGCCAGGACAGAGAAGCGAGAGGGGGTTGAATGGGGAAAAGAGGGAGGGAAGGGGGCTTATGGGACTTTCGGAGAGGGAGGAAACGGGAAAGGGGAAATGATTTTGAATGTAAATAAAAAAAAAACCTTAGGGGGAAAAAAAAAGAACTGCAGAAAGGCATTACAGATGGCAAAGACCTTTGAGAAACAGAAACAACAATACAAGGACAATAAAAGAAGGTCAAATTTGTATTCAAGAATGAGAGAACAGATGAAGAGCTCTTAAGAGTACTTATTCCTTTTACAGAGGACTCAGGTTCAGTGATGCTCACATGGTGGCTCACAAACATGTATAAATCCAGTTCTCATGTTCCAGCACTTCTTTTAGCCTCTGTGCATATACATACATGCAGGCAAATACAAACATATGAAATAAAAATATGTAAAATTCATAAGAACAATCAGAGGAAGAATAAAAGTTATGTATTCATCAGCAATCATGAAATGGGCACTGCATAAGAAGAGTTGGGTTTCAAATAGCTAAAGTAGCTGTGTTATCACTGACACAGCAGCCTGTTCTACTTCAGTGTCTGGACAGCAGTGACTTATGTGTTCCTGTTCAGATGGATGGAAGTTATGGTGTACATGACAGTTTCCTCTTTTCTTATTCTCACCTTCATTTGCAATGAACTTATCTTTAAACAGAGTACTGAGAGTGTATCTGTTATGTGACACCTGGAAGGGATGAAGGAACCATGCTCTGAAAATATTGAGCAGGTGTTTGGTGCTGGAAGTTGTCTGACCTCTGTGAAAACCTAGGTCTCAGAAACTGTGATATCACACCCTCACTCTCTTAAGTCTCACTGGGACCTTCTATACCTTAGTCTTTGAAGAACTGAATTTGCTGGTACTTTTAAATTTTATCACAGTAAACATGCATGATTTGACTGTTACTCCCCCAGCAACTTCCCACCAGGCATGACTCATTCAGAAGAAATCATTATGCATGAACATTTTTACCAATAGCTAGAGAAATAACGTGTCCTATCTTGATTTTTCCGAAATCTGTACTTCACCTCCCACCCACACTTAGGGCTGGGAACCGTGAAATTTGTCTCTAAAGAACCAACTGCCCCCTTCAGTACAATCAGGTGTAAGGTAGGCATTGTGAAGTATAGAAGTATAGCACTGATTGCTTTGGTTAAATAGGAGGACTCCTTTTCCTCCATCAATGTTCCTTGCACTTATGTTTTATGCTTAGTTGGTGAAGCGTTAAGTCTACAAGCTAAACTACAATTACAAACTTCTCATAGAAACTAGAGCATATTAGATAGAAAAAATAGGGAAGAGGGTTAGAGTTGAATGCTTAGTGATTCCTCCAAATTGTTATCATTCTAAGGTATGAAAGAAAATTTCAATCAAATGAGTTAAAATAATGATCACATGCCCCCCTTCAGTTCTAGATGGGAGATTCTTGTGTTAGAGACTAGATTTTTCAAGATGGCACATGCCTGTTGTTCCAGCACTTAGAATGCAGAGGCAGGAGGATCATGAGTTAGAGACAAGCATGGGCAACATTATGAAACAACACATGAAAGAGGGAGGAGAAGGGGGAAAGGAGGAAGGAAAGAGGAGTAAATATTAGATTTGAACTGAAAGGTTGTTGGTTTGGAGTTCAGAGACAAAGATTCCTATGCGAGATGCTTAGAGAAGTCCCTCTTAGCATTGATTGTCACTGGGATTTGTCTACATATTCTTTGTAGAAAATGCATATTTAAAGACTAGATTATTTCAGCCTTGTGTCTAGATTTTAATGCAATGTTGTATTGAATATGATTTCAGTAATTACAAGAAACTGTAATCTGTACCAGTGGGTACCAGAAAGTATTCACATAACAATTAGTGCAATCTGCTTACATGCCATGGGTCAGAAGTAGTTGATGTAGGCAGATGAATGTCATAACATTGTGGATGATGGAACATGAATAAGTAGTAACAAGGAAAGTGACCTTCTAAGAGGAAACTTTCCTTCACAGGGAAGATAACAGACTCTCAAAATGTTCTTTAAAAGCTATTTACAAAGAGAATAAAAATGAACTTGTATACAAGCCGCTGTTGACACCTATGTGTGCTGGAGCTGGTTGAAATACCTGTTTATACAGCTAAATGTGAAGGCTTGATAAAAACACCTCAGAGACTCTGCACATAGGTGGCACTTTATATTACTTCCTTTGTTCTTCTAGGTTACATTTCTTTGTTTTCTTTTTTATTAGATATTTTCTTTATTTATATTTCAAATGGTATCCCCTTTCCAGGGTTCCCTTCTGAAAACCCTCTATCCCATCCCCCCCTCCCTGCTCACCAACACACTCACTCCCCCTTCCCGGTCCTGGCATTCCCCTACACTGAGGCATTGAGCCTTCACAGGACCAATGGTCTCTCCTTTCATTGATGTCTGAAAAGGCCATCCTCTGCTACATACATAGATGGAGTCATGGGTCCCTCCATGTTTACTCTTTGGTTGGTGGTTTATTCCCTGGGAGCTCTGGTGGTACTGGTTGGTTCATATTGTTGTTCAGCCTATGGGGCTGCAAACACCTTCAGCTCCTTGGGTCCTTTCATCTCGGTCATTGGGGACTCTGTGCTCAGTCCAATGGTGGGCTGAGAGCATCAACTTCCGTATTTGTCAGGCACTGGCACAGCCTCTCAAGAGACAGCTATATCAGGCTCCTGTCAGTTAGCACTTTTTGGCATCCGCAGTAGTGTCTGGGTTTCATATCTGTATATGGAATGGATCCCCAGGTGCGACAGTCTCTGGATGGCCTTTCCTTCAGTCTCCACTCCACACTTTGTCTCTATCTCCTTCAATGGGTATTTTGATACACTTTCTAAGAAAAACAGAAGTTTCCACATTTTAGTCTTCCTACTTCTTGAGCTTCATGTAGTCTTTGAATTGTATCTTTGATATTCCAAGCTTCCGGGTTAATATCCACTGATCAGTGAGTGCATACTGTGCATGTTCTTTTGTGACTGGGTTACCTCACTCAGGATGATATTTTCTAGTTCCATCCATTTGCCTAAGAATTCCATGAATTCATTGTTTTTAATAGCTGTATTAAATAGATATTTATTAATATTAACTAATGAATATTAATATTAATAGCTCCATTGTGTAAATATACCACATTTTCTATATCTATTCCTCTGTTGAGGGACATCTGGATTCTTTCCAGCTTCTGGGTATTATAAGGCTGCTATGAACATAGTGGAGCATGTATCCTTATTACATGTTGGAGCATCTTCTAGGTATATGCATAGGAGTGGAACAGCTGGGTCCTCAGGTAATACTATGTCCAATTTTCTGAGGAACTGCCAAACTGATTTCCAGAGTGGTTGTGCCAGCTTGCAATCCCACCAGCAATGAAGGAGTGTTTCTCTCTCTCCACATCCTCGCCAGCATCTGCTGTCACCTGAGTTTTTGATCTTAGCCATCCTGACTGGTGTGAGGTGGAATCTCAGAGCTGTTTTGATTTGTATTTCCCTGATGATTAAGGATGATGACCATTTCTTTAGGTGCTTCTCAGCCATTCAGTATTCCTCAGGTGAAAATTCTTTGTTTAGCTCTGCACACCATTTTTTAATAGGGTTATTTGGTTCTCTGGAGTCTAACTTCTTGAGTTCTTTGTATATTTTGGATATTAGCCCTCTATTGCAGGTAAGATTGGTAAAGATTGTTTCCCAATTTGTTGGTTGCTATTTTGTCCTATTGATAGTGTCCTTTGCCTTACAGAAGCTCTGCAATGTTATGAGGTCCCATCTGTCAATTGTTGATCTTAGAGCATAAGCTATTGGTGTTCTGTTCAGGAAATTTTCCCCTGTGCCCATGTAATCGAGGCTCTTCTCTAATTTCCCCTCTACTAGTTTCAGTTTATCTGATTTTATGTGGAGGTCCTTAATCCACTTGGACTTGAGCTTTGAACAAGGAGACAAGAATGGGTCAATTTTCATTCTTCTACATGTTGACCTCTAGTTGAACCACCACCATGTGTTGAAAATGTTGTTTCCTCACACCCCCACTGGATGGTTTTAGCTCCTTTGTCAAAGATCGAGTAACCGTAGGTATTTGGGTTCATTAATGGGTCTTTAATTCTATTCCATTGATCTACCTGCCTGTCACTGTACAAATACCATGCAGTCGATTGCTCTGTATTATAGCTTAAGGTCAGGGATGGTGATTCTATCAGAAGTTCTTTTATTCTTGAGAATAGTTTTTGATATCTGGGTTTTTTGCTTTTCCAGATGAATTTGGAAATTGCTCTTTCTAACTCTAAGAATAATTGAGTTGGAATTTTGATGGGGATTGCATTGAATCTGTAGATTGCTTTTGGCAAGATGGCCATTTTTACTATAGTTATCCTACCAATCCATGAGCATGAGAGATCTTTCCATCTTCTGTGACTGAATCCAAGAATACATCAAAACGAACATCTATTATGATCAAGTAGGGTTCATCCCAGGGATGCAGGGATGGTTCAACATACAGATATCCATCAATGTAATTCACTGTATAAACAAACTCAAAGAAAGAACCCACATGATTATTTCATTAGATGCTGAGAAAACATTTGCCTAAGTCCAATACCACTTCATGATAAAAGTCTTGGAAAGATCAGGAACTCAAGGCACATACCTAAACATAGTAAAAGCAATACACAGCAAACCAGTAGCCAACCTCAAACCAAATGGAGAGAAACTTGAAGCAATCCCACTAAAATCAGGGACTAGACAAGACTGTCTACTCTCTCCTTACCTATTCAATATAATACTCGAAGTCCTAGCCAGAGCAAATAGACAACAAAAGGAGGTCAAAGGGATACAAATTGGAAAGGAAGAAGTCAAAATATCACTATTTGCAGATGATATGATAGTATACTTAAGTGACCCCAAAATTCCACCAGAGAACTTCTAAATCTGATAACTTCAGCAAACTGGCTTGATATAAAATTAACTCAAATCAGTGGCCTTCCTCTATTCAAAGGATAAATAAACAGGCTGAGAAAGAAATTAGGGAAGCAACATCTTTCACAATACTCACAAATAATATAAAATACCTTAGTGTGACTCTAACTAAGTAAATGAAAGATCTGTATGACAAGAGCTTCATGTCTCTGAAGAAAGAAATCAAGTTTACATTTCTTACAGGTTGTCTCAATCTCTTTACTCCCAGAGTAGACTGGCACTAGTCACTCTGCAGTCTCACCAGCCCCTTAGACAGCATTAACCACCCATGAGTGGCTTAACAAATTTTAAGCACAAATTGAATTATTTCAGGATATTCACAGCTCTTCTCTGTGTTAAGCTTTAGCCAGAGAACTGCATTTTTATTGAATTTTTCCAGTTAAAATACGGCAGTAACTCACCAAAATATGAAGAGGAACATTCTCATTGACTGTTTATAGCAACACTCTGGGAATAATTACTTGTCAGCTCTTGACGAACTCTATCTGCTCTCAGACATAAGGATAAGGATAAAAAGGTGTGAGTTACAGAACTGAGCCAGGTAATTATGCTTGCTGTAGAGAACAGCAGATGGAAGAAAACAGTATAAAAATATAATAAGAACCATAATCATTGTTCTCTACAGAATGTAAAATCTATTTAGAGAAAAGGACAACTGAAGCAAGCAAACATGGGGAAATGACATATTCCTTCCAATAACAGAGCTATTTTGACAATGATGGAAGGCGTTACCATCATTACTAACAAAACAAAATTAAGCCTCATTATCCCTTATTTTTGTTTAGCTATCCCAAGAGAAGGGTTTTAATTCAAATCTTCCCAACAAAGTCATTCTCACCTAGCTAATTTTAATATGTACCTTATTGTCAGAATCAGTAGATAGATCAGAAATCAGTATGAATATATACCAGTGGATATGACCTACTGAGAACTATGTCAGCTATACCATAAAAGTACCATCTGAAAGTAGTTGCCTGTCTCTTTACCACATGTGACATTTTTCACTCAGAATGAATATGCATGAAGACCAGGGAGTTGCTGGAAATGTGACTTCAGCCAGATGGGATAAATGCTGAAGAACCAAGCTCAAGGAGTATACTTGGTCCTTTGACGTTTGCTGTCTTTGCTTGTTCTGCATCTCCTGGGTGAAAGTGGTAGCCACCTCCTATTCATTCCTTTCAATTGTCATTGTGCATGGTAATTTTAATTTTTTTAGATCTGAAAGGTAATGAGATTTTTTTAAATTAAGAATGACAATGGTAAATAAAAAAATATAAAAACTAAAACAAGATTTCTTAATCATCTGAAAAGAAGGAACTGTCTAAAGGAGACCTCAAATCCAAAGGCTTTGTACTGGTTGCTTTTGTGTGTCAACTTGACACAGGCTGGAGTTATCACAGATGAAGGAGCTTTAGTTGGGGAAGTGCCTCATGAGATCCAGCTGTGGGACATTTTCTTAATTAGCGGTCAAGGGGGAGGGCCACTTGTGGGTGGTATCATCTCTGGACTGGTATTCTTGGGTTCTATAAGAGAGCAGGCTGAGCAAGCCAGAAGAAGCAAGCCAATAAGGAACATTCCACCATGGCCTCTGCATCAGCTCCTGCTTCCTGTCCTGCTGGAGTTCCAGTCCTGACTTGCTTTTGTGATGAACAGCAATGCAGAAGTGTAAGCTGAATAAACCCTTTCCTCCCCAACTTGCTTCTTGGTCATGATATTTGTGCAGGAATAGAAACCCTAACTAAGATAGCTTCTTTTGCACTTTTTGCCCTTTGGCTATGAAAAGGATTTTCCATTGTATGTAAAGAAAGGCATAAAAATAGCTACTATTAAGGAAATACTGATAGTTGAAACACTTGAGAACAGATCTTGGGAATGAATAAGAAAGTAAGAGTTGAGGCTCAATAGTGATGTGTTTGTGTGTCAAGTTGGCAAGGGGTCAATTGTACTGGCTAGTTTTGTGTGTCAACTTGACACAGGCTGGAGTTATCACAGAGAAAGGAGCTTCAGTTGGGGAAGTGCCTCCATGAGATCAAACTGTAAGGAATTTTCTCAATTAGTGATCAAGGGCGGAGGGCCCATTGTGGGTGGTACCATCTCTGGGCTGGTAGTCTTGGGTTCTATAAGAGAGCAGGCTGAACAAGCCAGGGGAAACAAGCCAGTAAGGAACATCCCTCCATGGCCTTTGCACCAGCTTCCTGACCTGCTTGAGTTCCAGTCCTGACTTGCTTTGATGATGAACAACAGTATTGAAGTTTAGGCTGAATAAACACTTTCCTCCCCATCTTGCTTCTTGGTCATGATGTTTGTGCAGGAATAGAAACCCTGACTGGCTTAATACTTTATAAATGCTCGTCCAGGTAAATCAGAATTCCTGGGGATGAAAGTATTTTAAAACAATGCATTCATTGGTCTAAGAAACAACACAGTGGGTAAATTTTTTTTTGTGGGATACTCACATTGGAGAAAGGAAAGAACGAACTCTCACATGTTATTCTTTGACCTTGACCTGTGTGCCAAGAATACACATGAAAATAGATGATATATATATATATATGGATGGATAGAGAGATAGATAGATAGATAGATAGATAGATAGATAGATAGATAGATAGATGAGTAAACAAATACAATTAAAAATTTTAAGTTGTTTTAAAATTAGAATTTGTCTGTTTAATGGTTGCTGGTTGTAGTCTTGCTAATAGATCACACTTATATCAGACAAGGAATGATCATTACAGTTTAATATTGAAAATCTGTGGGAAATGTTGTCATATGAAGAATAGAGAAAAGAAAGGAAGGAGGGAAAGCACACAAAGAAAGAAGATGATGAAGGGTTAGTCGGTGGGAAGAAGACAGAAGATTCCTAAACAACAAAGACTTTGGAATTTATATGTCTTCATTGATATGTTTAAATCTAGAAGCAAGAACTGAAGACAAAAACGACTAAATTCATTCTGTCAATCACTTCAATGCATATAACAGGGATTTTTTTCTCCCATATCTTGCCATTATAACATTAATGATGAAAAAAGATGTAGAGACAGGATACAGTCTCAGAGCTTCATTCTTTGGTCCTATGTCTCATCCTTTGTCAATTTCTGTCTTTGCTTTCTCCCCTACACATACTCTACTCACACTCTAAGCACTCTATGTACAAGATTAGAACAAAGAGATTAAGAGCAACAATGCATACCTCAACAGGAAATGGACTTTAACAGCTGCTTAGAAACATGGACACCCCTACAACAGCTCACAACCCTTACTTTCCTTTATAACTTTCCTAACCCTTTGCTGTACCCAGAATTGCTTTATTATCCTAAGACTTATAAAGTTCTGGAAAAGTCCTATTACCCATTTGGCTTTCTTTAACCTCATTCACTTACAACTTAGGAATTTTCCATTCGTATGAACAAATGGCAAATAATGTTAAAATACAGATTATCAAGAGATATGCATATAAAAAGGTTAAAAGACATATATCAGGGTATAGTAATAAAAACAAAGTTAGAAGACAGATAACAGGGACTGGAGTGATGGCTCACTGGTTAACAACATATATTGCATATATCTAGGTTTGTTTTCTAGCACTCACATTGAGGAGCTCACAACTACCTTCAACTCCAGTTTTAAAGGATCTGATGCCCTCTTCTGGTTTCTGCAGATGCTCATAGTCACCTGCCCAAGCACACTCACAGCATACATGCATGCATGCACATATGTACACGAATACACACACAATTAAAAATAAAAATTAAGTCTTAAAAGTAGCATATTGAGAGAAGATACCCATATTAAATATTAGTGTCATACAAAGAAAGAAAAAAGAAAGAAAGAAAGAAAGAAAGAAAGAAAGAAAGAAAGAAAGAAAGAAAGAAAGAAAGGTTTCTAAACAATCAGAAATAATATATCAGTAGAAAGTAGTCAGAACCAACTCATAAAAAGGAGAAACAGAATATCAATAGACATGCAAAGTAACAGGAAAAGTTCCTCAGTGGTGAGAATTCATACTCCAGAGACTGGCGATAACCAAGTAGAGATCTGTTACCAAATGCTCATGCAGTAAGCACTTTGGTGAACATAATAGCAACCCCTGAGTAAAGCTGATGATGGACATAATTGGGGCTGTGGACACTCTGCCTGCTTGCATATTTTCCCCAACCTTGTCATTTCCAAAAGAATCTTCATTTTATTTTCTCAACAACTCTGTCTCCAATATACTCACATATTTCAATGACACCATCCTCAGTTACAGAGAAGAGATAGAGTTTTCTTTAAAAATGATTGCATTGACAGTGGCTCATAGACAAAAAGTTATTAGGGAGGTAAACAGAGATTCAGGAGGAAAATTATGATTTCTAAGATTCTCTTTTGAAACATTTAGCCTTCTCTCCTCTTCTATAGAGAGTTATGTTTGAATATCATGTCTGCAGATGAGGCAGATGCACTGCTACCAGTGTGAGCAGTTTGGATGCCTTAATAAACAAACCTTGAATCAAAAGCCTTCCCCAAGCCAATTATTCTAAATTAAAATAATAAATGGTTACCTTTCTAAGATAGAATAAAGTGAATATTTTGCTTGTTGTTCTAAACACATGAGTCTTTTTCAATGTGCACATAACCTACAGAATTCCTACTCAGGTGATATGTACATATCACAGGGATATGTACAAAGACTATAGGAATGAATAATTGGAGACAATCAGATTGTCTATCTTCAGTTGAATGGTTAAATTTACTTTAATATTGGCATGAAGATATGGAATAAATAGAATATGATCAATAAACACGCTCATAATTTTACAGTAAAGGAAAGGACCAGAACACAGTACTGCTAGCTACAAAGGGAACTTAGCCTCAGTTGTGTCTACAGTATTATTCTGAATAAATACAAACCTGACATATTGGATGGTAGCAGCATTTATTAATTCAGATTATGGCAATATGGGTAGGCCATGTATTATACTGTAATTTTCGCTATGCTTAAGAGTTTCTAATAAATATATTTTTAAATACATTTCAAGCAAACTAGAAAAACAAGAAGATATATAGAATAGAGGTTATTAAGAGTGATATCATTAAAAATTCAGTTAAAATTATGTTTTTATTGAATAGATTTCATTTATCATTACAATAAAAGAGGATTTTGAAAATAAATACATTTGTTTTCACATTATAACTCTCTTCCTTTTTGAGCCTTGAACTTCTAACTTCTTGTCTTCGTTAGTTTCATAGAGGAATCATCAGCTGTGTATATGTCTGCCAGTTGTCACCATATGCTGTCAATACCCATGCCTGATCTTATAGAACACTCACCCTCCAGAACTCCCTCAAGTCTATTCCAATGATATGTGTCCTTCCTAGCTCAAGGCACCTCTCTTAACAGCTTTCTCCCTACACCCAGCTACAGGGAAAGTAAGCATAACAATTCCAAATCTTTCTCTTCCAGTATCCTGAGACTTTCACTACTGCCTTTGACCTTGTCCACTGCCTATCTCTTTCCTCAGTTTCAAAGTAGACTACAGGTTTTTATTGGAATGTTCTGTTACATAAAGATAAACACATCTTTTTATTCCACATAAGAATGGTCATGACTGGAGTCAGTAAAAATAAAACGCATGTACATACATACATACATACATACATACATACATACAAGAGAGAAACAGAGACAGAGAAAGAGGGAGAGGGAGGGGAGGGGAAGAGAGGGGGGAGGAAGGGCAAGGGAGAGGGAGGGGGAGGGGGAAAAGAGAGAGAGAGAGAGAGAGAGAGAGAGAGAGAGAGAGAGAGAGAGAGAGAGAGAATTACAAGCATGCTATAGCACACTTGTTGAAGTTACATAACTCTTGGGAGTCAACTCTCTTCTTCTACCAAGTGAGATCCATAGGTGGCTGCATCAGGGTCAGAAGTAAATGGCTTTGCCAACTGAGCTATCTTGATGGTTTCTAACAGTCTACAAAAGAAAACTTCACAAGATGGAGAACAAGTAGTTACACAGGACTGATGCATGAAGTTCCTTTAAATACTGCTAATGGGTCTGTAGTGGCTATTCCTGGTTGTCAACTTGACTATATCTGGAATGAATTAATCAAGAATTGGAAGACTCAACTATGATCCTAATCTGGAGGCTCAGAGATACAAGTTTCTGAATTAGGTCTTGGCATGGAGATCTTAAAGCATAGTGGCTATGAATTCCAGAAGATTAAGATAAGGAGATCCCTGAGTTCAAGATCATCTGCGATTAATGGCGCAGTGGCACATGCCTTTAATCTGAGCCACACCCTCTGCTGTAGACATATATAAGGACATTGTAAGAAGGAAGATTTACTCTGATTCTTCCTGGCCTGCTTGCCTTGTGGGACTGAGCAACTGCTAGATCCTTGGACTTCCATCCACAGCTACTGCTGACCATTGGTGGGGAGTTGGACCACAAGCTGTAAGTCATCGACAAATTCCCTAACTATATAGAGACTACCCATACGTTCTGTGACTCTGGAGAACCCTGACTAATACAGGGTCTGAGACTTTTGACCCTTTTCTCATTGAGAGTTTGAATCTATGGCATGATTTTGAATGTATGTGAATGTTATTTCTGATGAGATGTAGCAAATATAACATAATCAAATCTAGCCTAAATCTTTGAGCACTAGACTCCTCCTCTTTCTTTCTTTCTTTCTTTCTTTCTTTCTTTCTTTCTTTCTTTCTTTCTTTCGTTCTTTCTTTCTTTCTTTCTTTCTTTCTTACTTTCTTTCTTTCTTTCTTTTTGCTAGCTTGTTTCTTTTTTAAGGTGTAAAATTTTATTTTTTATGTTTTTATTGGATATTTTATTTATTTACATTTAAAACACCTTCACTTTCTTAATCTTAGCTCTTTGTCTCCTTAGAATCCATCCATTATGTAAGTCCAAATATCTTGTGACCACCATTTGCAAAGGACATGCAGAGATGCTTTAGTCACCAGCCATGGGAAAAGACAATCTTCCAATCTCCCCCATCAATTGCCAGATTTGTCACCTTAGATTCTGAATACCAGCTTATCCACTTGCGTACAACCATCTACCCCACTGTCCTGTGCAACCTTGGTCAGTGCAACATGAAGAAAAGGAGAATAATGTACTGTTTTGAGCTATGACCCACATAATTGTGAAATACATCAAATTATTTCAAGATGCTACATTTGAGACTTATTATACTAAAAGAAATCTGTCTTTTCATCAGACTCATTTAATGGGCTTCCTAGATCATATGTAGTTCTTACCCACAAAATATTTTCAATTAATGTTATTAAATAACAATATATATTTTATGATTCTTTAAACCAATACAATGTTTAATTATATGAAGTAAAACTTCATCTTATTTACATATTATTTCTCTTCTCATCTAAAATCAGTCATGATTTCTCATAATAAATATTTTTATTATTTCTATTTTTGTTGTTGCTGTTTTGCTAGAAAAAAAGAGTACTGTGGAAAGAGCCCTCAAGAAATTTTAAATTTTAGACTCACAGGAGGAAAAATTGTGAGACAAAAAGATTGAAATTTTTGCTATATCATTAAATTATAGTCAATTAAAAACAAACTTTACTCATTCACATTGTCACTAGCATGTTGCTGGCTGTTGCTTCAATCAGCATTTCTCTAATTATTTGTGCGTTTGTGGTATTTATTACTACTTGGGATTTTTATTTTTCTTGAGGAAACTCTTGATAATCTGGCTTAGTTAGGGTTTTTATTGCTGTGACAAAAAAATGACAAAAAGGCAAGTTGGTGAGGAAAAAGTTTATTTAGCTTACACTTCCATAATGCTGTTCATCACCAAATGAAGTCAAGACAGAAACTCAAACAGGGCAGGAACCTGGATGCAGGAGCTGATGCAGAGGCCGTGGAGGGGCACTGCTTACTGACTTGTTCTACATGGTTTGTTTGGTCTGCTTTTTCATAGAACACAGGACTACCAGCCCAGGGATGGCACCACCCACCGTGATTGATCATTAACTGAGAAAATGTCTTACAGATAGACCTCATGGAGGCGGTTCCTCAACTACTGCTCCTTTCTCTGGGATGACTGTAGCTTGTATTAAACTGACACACAAAACAAGCCAGTACATTGTCTTAAAAGACACAAATCAGAGCAACAACAAACCTGATAGACTAGCCCTTTGTGTTTGTTGGACCAATTCCTGAGGTTTTGCATTGTCTATGGGTCAATAAAGAAGTAGAGTTTTCTGGAGGAGTAGTGAACAGCAGGATGGGAGGAACATAGAAAAAAAAAGATCCCTATGTCCAGGATTGAGGTCTAGATCATGGTTGGTGTATAGGAAATATTGCATAAAATTAACTGTTACTGTAAAATCTCCTCTCAAAGACCTGTGCTCTCCAAGACCTCTGTGTGCTGATGTTTTCCTTGAGGCTTTGACTAGTAGAAGATAGTAGGAATTCAACAACAGCAGACTCAGATCTCAAGAGAGAAGGAGATTTGATAGAGATGAGGACTTAAAAGAAATTTTAATACTGGAAATGCAAAAGCCATTTCCATTCACTTTGAGAAAAGAGGCTTTAGTATAGAGAGGCAGGTTTCTGAATGAGTTAATCCCTAGAGAGAGTGGTAGGGGAGATAAGCACACCAAATCTTCTTGGTGGCAAGGAATTTGCTCTAAAGAACAGAGAAATAGGAGTAGTGGCTTCAGGAAGATCTACAGCTGATATTTAATTTGGGGACTATGGAAGATGTTCTTCTGAGTGGGGTGGATGATAACAATGAGCCAATGCAGAGTTTAAGGCAATGACAAAGAAGACATAACATTGTAGACACAATAGGCGATGTGAGCCAATTCCCAGAGAAGAAAGCAGCGGAAGTGAGCCTCACATCAGCAAAGGAAATGTTCAAGAGTGGATCAGGTGGACGGGACACTGGATCAGAGGGAGGACAAGGATGCTTGTACCACTTCATTCATTCTATGTTGTCAATGAGGTAAGAAGTTACTAGCTAAGAAGGAGGAAGAGGAGGAGGAGGAGGAAGAGGAAGAGGAAAAAGAGAGATTATTTTAGTTTTGCATTGAGAAGGAAGAGAGGGTAGATTATATGATGTTGTATGATTTCAGTATGAATTTCCAGGGCACCCACTGAAAATATGTTTGCTGATATACTAATTAGCAATATTTTCAGCTGCAAAACATAATGCTCATAACATTCTTGATTGCATGTATAATTTGCTTCTCTTCATGTATTCAAATTCAGTAATTTTTTCTTTATAAATTTTGAAATATGAATATTCTTAGAGGACATTTTGAAGTTATATTAAAAATACTATGCTTGTCCCAGAATGAGATATCTCAGTTAAGCCAAGGTGGTATTGCCAGGGATGAAGATGTGAGTTCTGTCCCTAGGACACACATGGAAGAAGGAGAGAACCAATTCCTGCAAGATAGCCTTTGACTTCCATAAATGAACCATTGTGCACATGGGGGTACACACACACAAACACATACATGCTAATAAAAAAGTAGAATTTATGTTTTTAAAAAATGGCACACTATTTAATTGTAATATTTTCATAGTAAAATTTAAGTTTTTACAAAAGTGTTTTGTATATAACTCTTCAACCCTATTTTTCTCAAAATCGGAAAATACAATGCTACAAGGCCATTCTTTAAAAATTCATTCATTTACCCCTAAATACTGTTAATAGGGAATTCAGGGCCTTTTGAACCTTCATGCTATCTCAATGTGTCTTTATCTGCTCCTAAATTATGACCATGTTGCTTTAATTGTGTAGCCATTGGAAGGCACCATGTGAATCTCTTCTGAAGAAGTTTTCAGGCAAGACTTGGAAATTTTACTTACTCAATGAAAATTATCTTCCAGATGAGTCCAATTCAGCACAATAATAGCCTTATAACATAACGTTTAATACCCTGAAGGAATTTTGATCTGGATTTAACTGAATTTATAGATTAATTGGGGGAAAATTAACAATTAAAGGGAGGCTTTATTAATAAAGTGACTTGTTAGTTTCAATATTTATCTGGGTCTTCTTTTATGGGCTTTAGAAGAATTTTCAGATTTCTTCAATGAAACAAAAATACTCTAATGCCATTTAAAGGCATTTTCTGGTACTGACACTATAAACCTAAACCCAATTGTTACCTTGAAAATGACAATTGGGGTACTTGAATTTCTTTATATTATAGCTCCCTGAACTGTCACAAGAAAACTATTACACAAACTAAATAAGTTAACACATGTGACATCCCCAAAGTAACTATGAAACATACATTTTTCATTAATTTATTTATTTATTCACTTTGCATATAGATTGCAGCTCTCCTTCTTCCTGGTTCACCCCTCACACAGTCATTCTCGCCACCTCCCTTCCCTTCTTCTCTGAGAAGGGGGATGTCCCCCTGGGTACCAACCCACCCTGACACATCAAGTCACTGCAGGACTAGGTGCATCCTCTCCCACTGAGGCCAGACAAGGAGACTCAGGGTAGAAACAGACATCATTATTTCTCCTCTGAAGGTCACACTCCCCACTGTCCTTGTAAAATAACCATATCAAACTGCTGTGGGTCCAGGAAATGACACACCTCTGAACCCTCACACATGTAATCCCAAATTTCACAAGTAATTATAAAAATGTGCAAAATCTATTTTATCACCACTAGATAGTTGGCTAATTATATACATCTCTCTTTTGCTGGAGACTTCCCACATAATCTAAAAATCAGATATGTAAAAATATTTTAAAGGGATGTCTATAATAAACCAGTTCTCTGAATCAATATACATACCTAATACAATTGATACAATACAAAATACATCAATTTGGTGCTGTGCAAACATGTGGCACTCATTCCATAGTTAATAGCCAAGATCTATAAAATACTGTCATTTTTCATTTCATATAATAGTATTGAGTTACTGATTGTCAAGAAGAGAAATGCATGAAAAGTTTTCTCTAGATTGCTGCATTTCATCTGAAAGCTTGATCTATAGAAACCAGAGATTTATTAGTGTACAAACTACATGCAAATACATGTGTATACAAATTAAAAATAAATTTTAGAAGAGGAATCCAGGGACATTCTGACCCCCTGGTTCTTGGGGCCCAGGATTATTTCTGTACACATGGTCTAATGATTCTGTGTTAGAATGACTAACAGAGTCAAATGTTGGAAAGCAAATTCCCTGGAGAGTGCCTTCAAAAACAAGGTAACTGGGACATTAGGTCACTGCTCAGATGCATCTGAAGGCAACTGAAACAGACAAAGGAGAAAATGGCTCATTTAATTTTAATGCATATTGCACTCAGGAAAAAAAAAATGTTCCAATCACCATGCCTCTGTGCCCTAATTACACAAGCCCTTTGGACTTCCACACTCTTGATCTCTCAGGCCCTTGTTTCTACCCCTCTGATATGCTTATTTCTCAAAATCCTTACCTTCATCTTTTTCCAAGAGCAGAACATTAAAACAAAAGTCTATTAAGAGAGATAAGCCAGACATGAGTTAGAAGGAGGGAAACTGTGTCACTGCCGTGTCTGAGAGTGTTAAGGAGGCTGAGCTCTTCCTATGAGGGAAAGAGTGAGCACTGCCTTCTTTGTTCTGCAGTCTGTGTTTGTCACAGTGGGGACCCTGACAATTGATCATTAAGCAAATCTAAGGTACTAGGAGTGAGCTGAGCACAGAGAGGGTTTCCAGCAAAACTAGGTGATGAACAAGGCTGTCTGCTTCTGGCTCACACAATACAGAGCTGAAACCCTCAGGATATTTACCTCTATGCAAAATTAAACATGTTTGTCAAATTCCAAGGTCATTGTTGACTTAAGCATTGTAAGGAGTGAAGTGCCAAGTTACAAATGATGGCTTAGGTGCAAATATAGCTCAGAGGAGGTTCATAACATCTCAGACTGCACCACACTATTTGGGTATTAATCTATTCCATATCCAAGATGGAAATGCACTCCCTGGGAAGTTTGGAAGACTGTAAAATAATACTGTCAAGAGCAATGTTCCACTCTTGGTAGCCTATGCCCTTCTCTTTAGCCTGTGTGATTTCCCTGTCATTTGGTTTTTATAAGAATACCAGTGGTAAGTTCTGCATCTGTCATTTCCACTTGTCTCTGTATACCAGACTGGGACAGTGCCTAGGAAATCATACAGTTTTGAATATTCCTTGAAGGCTTGTGTGTTAGCAGCTTAGTTTCCAGCCTACCACCTGAGCTATGAAACCTTTAGGAAGTGAGAGCTTGTATAAGGGAGTTAGTTAGGTCATGGGTGTGTCCTCAGAAGGAATACTAGAAGTGCAATCATTTCCTCACTCTCTCATTCCTATCCCACTATGAGGTACACAGCTTTATGTCAATGTGGCTCCAGTCATGGTGCTCTATGTCACCTGAAGCCTTATACAAAGCCAGAATCATCAAGTGTCATTTCTGAAAATATTGTTAGAAAAAAAAGCATTTCCTCACTCGAAGCTGAGAGGCCTTTTATCACTGGGATGGATAGCGGACATGATGAGGGCAAGGGCCATCTTTCCACTGGTGAGTGCTCTCGACTGTGAAGGTCCTAAAGCCTGTTGCAGAAGACTACACTCATGGAGGAGGGAGTTGTAGTCTCTTCAGGAAGGAAAGCATTCCCTAAAACAGCATTCTTTACTATGGAAAGTTACTTGATTCTATATTTGTTTTCATGCACATCTCTGACATGTCACCCCTATAATATTAGAAAAACTTTACCTTCAGTATAATGAAGAACCAAAAGTAAGCCATGCAGCATGCCATCCCTTGCTTAAAGATGTCCATGACTCCTTTTCTCTTTGTTTTAACTCATCAAGAGAGCATAAGGAGAGTTGGAAATGATTTAAATACATCACCTACATATAAAATTCCCAGAAAAACAATAAAACAGACTCATCAAACATTTTAAAAGATTTTCATTTCATTTTGATATGTATGCATACATATGGATCTGCCTACCCATGGAAGCAAAAGGTGATGGGTCCATCTGGAGCTGGGGTTACAGGCAGTTGTGAGTTGCTCAACATGGTTCCTGAGAAACTGAATTCTGGTCCTCTGGAAGAGCAGGATGTGCTCCCAACCACTGAGCCATCTCTCCAGCCCCTTATTAAGGTTCTTATACTAACGTATTTGAAAAGAACAGTTACAAGAAAAAGCTGATGGACTACAAAAAGGAACTGTACAGAAGAACTACATGTATGAAAAGAATTGGCTGCTAAAATGATACAGTCAGTTGTTTTTTTAGTTGCTTAGCTAAATATAGCAATCAAATCAAAATGTGTAAAAAGTTCACTTTAAAAATACAGATCTTTATGATTATAGATAGAGAAACAGCCATGGACAAGTTTACAAGTCAGTAAGGCAAATGCAGAAATACAGAAGTTGGCTCCATGGAGAGGGACTTACAATAGTGACAATGTTTACAGGGATGGCCTGGAGGGGTGTGACCATTTCCCAATGTGTCCCTGGCAGTCACATTCTAGGTTTTCATTCTAGAAAGGATTCTTGAATGACATGAGGTTTTGTATGAAGGATCTAGAGAAAACTACCAGGCTGGCTCTCGAAGCAGTGTGGTTGTGGAGCAGTTGGAGTGAATGTCCATGTGCTAACAAGAAGTGAAGCACAAGGAGAGGAGAGGTAGCATTAAGATATGGAGAGAGAGGGCAGCCTTGTCTAGTCCCTGATTTTAGTGGGATTGCTTCAAGTTTCTCTCCATTTAGATTGATGCTGGCTACCGGTTTGCTGTAAATTGCTTTTACTATGTTTAGATATGGGCCTTGAATTCCTGATCTTTCCAAGACCTTTAGCATGAAAGGATGCTGAATTTTGTCAAATGCTTTCTCAGCATCTAATGAGATGACCATGTGGTTTTTTTCTTTGAGATTGTTTATGTAGTGGATTACATTGATGGATTTCCTTATATTGAACCATCCCTGCATCCCTGGGATGAAGCCTACTTGATCGTGGTGAATGATCATTTTGATGTGTTCTTGGATTCTGTTGGCAAGAATTTTATTGAGTATTTTTGCATCGATATTCATAAGAGAGATTGGCCTGAGATTCTCTTTCTTTGTCGGATCTTTGTGTGCTTTTGGTATTAGTGTAATTGTGGCTTCATAGAACGAGTTGGGTAGTGTTCCTTCTGTTTCTATTTTGTGGAACAGTTTGAAGAGTATTGGTGTTAGGTCTTCTTTGAAGGTCTGATAGAATTCTGCACTAAAACCATCTGGACCTGTGCTTTTTTTGGTTGGAAGACTTCCAATGACAACTTCTATTTCTTCATGGGTTATAGGACGGTTTAGATGGTCTATTTGATCCTGATTTAATTTTGGTACTTGGTATCTGTCAAGGAAATTGTCCATTTCCTCAAGATTTTCTAGTTGTGTTGAATACAGGTTTTTGTAGTAGGATCTGATGATTTTTTGAATTTCCTCAGTTTCTGTTGTTATCTCTCCCTTTTCGTTTCTGATTTTATTAATTTGGATACTATCTCTGTGCTCTCTGGTTAGTCTGGCTAAGGGCTTATCTATCTTGTTAATTTTCTCAAAGAACCAACTCCTCGTTTTGTTGATTCTTTGTATGGTTTTATTTGTTTCTACTTGATTGATTTCAGCCCTGAGTTTGATGATTTCCTGCCTTCTACTCCTCTTTGGTGTATTTGCTTCTTTTTGTTCCAGGGCTTTCAGGTGTGCCATTAAGCTGTTAGTGTATGCTGTCTCCCATTTCTTTTTGGTGGCACTCAGGGCTATGAATTTTCCTCTTAGCACTGCTTTCATTGTGTCCCATAAATTAGGGTATGTTGTGCCTTCATTTTCATTAACTTTCAAAAAGTCTTTGATTTCTTTCTTTATTTCCACCTTGACCAAGTTATCATTGAGTAGAGCATTGTTCAGCCTCCATGTGTAACGTGGGTTTTCTTTTGTTTTTGTTGCCATTGAAGACCACCCTTATTCCATAGTGATCTGATAGGAGGCATGGGATTATTTCTATCTTCTTGTATCTGTTGAGGTCTGATTTGTGACCAATTATATGGTCAATTTTGGAGAAGGTACCATGAGGAGCTGAGAAGAAGGTGTATTCTTTAGCTCTAGGATGAAATGTTCTATATATATCAGTTAGTTCCATTTGGTCCAAGGCTTCAATTAGATTCACTGTGTCCCTGTTTAGTTTCTGCTTTCCTGAACGATCCATTTCAGAGAGCGGGGTGTTGAAGTCACCCACTATTATTGTGTGCTGTGCGATGTGTGCTTTGAGTTTTAGTAAAGTTTCTTTTACGAATGAGGGTGCCCTTGCATTTGGAGCATAGATATTCAGAATTGAGAGTTCTTGATGGTGGATTTTTCCCTTGATCAGTATGTAGTGTCCTTCTGTGACTTTTTTGATGACTTTAGGTTGAAAATCAATTTTATCTGATATTAGGATGGCTACTCCACCTCGTTTCTTGGGGCCATTTGCTTGTAAAATTGTTTTCCAGCCTTTTACTCTGAGGTAGTGTTTGTCTTTGACACTGAGGTGCGTTTCCTGCATGCAGCAAAATGCTGGGTCCTGTTTACGTATCCAGTCTGCTAGTCTATGTCTTTTAATTGGGGAATTGAGACCATTGATATTAAGAGAGATTAAGGCATAGTGATTATTGCCATCTGCCATTCTTGACGCTATCTTTATGTTTGAGTGGTTATCTACTTTTGGGTTTGATTCAAGAAGGTTATTATCTCATTTTTTCCAGGGTGTTGTTTCTCTCCCTGTATTGGAGGTTTCCACCTATTATCCGTTGCAGGGCTGGATTTGTGGAAAGATATTGTGAAAATTTGGTTTTATCATGGAATATCTTGGTCTCTCCATCTATGGTGATTGAGAGTTTTGCTGGGTATAGTAGTCTAGGCTGGCATTTGTGCTGTCTTCGTGTCTGCATGAGATCTGCCCAGGATCTTCTGGCTTTCATAGTCTCTGGTGAGAAGTCTGATGTGATTCGGATAGGTCTTCCTTTGTATGTTACTTGGCCCTTTTCTCTTACTGCTTTTAGTATTCTTTCTTTGTTTAGAACATTCGGTGTTTTGATTATTATGTGACGGGAGGTATTTCTGTTCTGGTCCAGTCTGTTTGGAGTTCTGTAGGCTTCTTGTACGTTCATCGGCATCTCTCTCTTTAAGTTAGGGAAGTTTTCCTCCATAATTTTGTTGAAGATGTTTACTGGCCCTTTAAGTTGCAAATCTTCACTCTCATCTATACCTATAATCATTAGGTTTGGTCTTCTCATTGTGTCCTGGATTTCCTGGATGTTTTGGGTTACACATTTTTTGCATTTTGCATTTTCTTTGACTGTTGAGTCGATGCTTTCTATGGTATATTCAGCACCTGAGATTCTTTCTTCCATCTCTTGTATTCTATTGTTGATGTTTGCATCTATGACTCCTGATTTCTTCCCAAGGTTTTCTATCTCCAAAGTTGTCTCCCTTTGTGATTTCTTAGTTGTTTCTACTTCCTTTTTTAGTTCCTGGATGGATTTGCTGAGATCCTTCACTTGTTTGTTTGTATTTTCCTGTATTTCTTTAAGGTATTTTTGCATTACCTCTTTCAGGATTTCTTCCTGATGACCCACGTTCTCCTGCATTTCTCTGAGCGATTTTTGTGTTTCCTCCTCATGGGATTCCATCTGTTGATCCATCGTCTCCTGCATTTCTTTAAGCAGTTCTCGTGTTTCCTTTGTAAGGGCATCTAACCGTTGATTCATTTCTTTAAGCAATTTTTGTGTTGCCTCCTTATGGGCATCCATCTGTTGACCCATATTCTTCTGCATTTCTTTATGCAAATTTTGTGATTCTTTTGTGAGTGCATCTACCCATTGATTCATCTCGTTAAGCGATTTTTGTGTTGTCTCCTTGTGCGCCTCCATCTTTTGATCCATGTTCTCCCACATTTCTCTAAGCGATTTTTGTGTTTCCTTTGTAAGGGCTTCTAACCGTTGATTCATGGTCTCCTGTAACTCTTTATGAGATTTATTTGTGTCCTTCTTGTGATCCTCTAATAGGATCATGAGAAGTGATTTTAAATCCAGATCTTGTCTTTCGGGTGTGGTGGGGTATCCAGGACTTGCTGCTGTTGGAGAGTTGGGTTCGGATGGTCCCACATTACTTTGATTTCTGTTAGTAACATTCCTACGTTTGCCTTTTGCCATCTGGATACTTCTGGTGTTAGTTGGTCCTGTTGCCACTGGCTGTTGGTTGGACCTCCTGTGAGCCTGCAAAGCTATTTCTGCCCCCCCTGGATTACCAGGATTCCCCTGGCACCGATTTCTGGGGCCTGCCTGCTCCTGAGTGACTTTAGAGCCCTAATGTGCCTTGCCCCAAGTGATCTTATATTGGGGAGGCCTTGCACATCTAAAGGCTCAGCCTAGTGGATTCCTGGAGCAGAGGTCGCCAAAGGGAGGCTGGTAGGCTCCTGCCCTGTGCAGGGGTGTGTGATCTCTCCTGGGGGGGGGTGTCCCTCTGCCAGGCAGAAGTCCCACAATAGAGCTGGCGCGCTGGTCACTGCAGATCAGCCCCGCACCTGGGAGCCACACACACACAAGCCGCCCGAGACCCGAGCGACATTATGCCTGTCTGTCTCAGAACCTGGGTGTCCCAACTTCCCGGCCACTGGAGCAAAGATGGCGGAGTGCAATCTGCACACTCTCCGTGGCGCCGCTCACCCTGTAGACGAGATGGCCCGCCGATCTGGCACCCAGACGACCACAGCGCTGACCCGTTCTCGGGCACAGAAGGAAGTCCCAACAGGCCGTGTCCCAAGTGATGTTATATTGGGGATAGGGAGCTTGGGGTACCTGTCTCTTCAGCGCAGTCTGCGGAAACAGAGCCAGACATCACATTCTTAATCAGGACAAATGTCCACACTAAATATAACTATAGGAAATTTGTATTGTCACCTAAGAGTCTCATTTCCATAGGCATGCAGGAAGACACCCAGGCATAAATTAAGCTATTTTTACATATGTAAACATGGATTCAGATACATGCACGTGGGAAGAGAGACCTGTACATGGATCTTTACACATGTGTTTGCACCTAAGATGTAAAAGAACTTTAATATTCATACTCAGTTCATGAGTGAAAAATACAAATTTCATCTCTACGTCTACATCAGTCTTATAAAGCCTGGTTTGCTACCACATTTAAAGTAAGAGGGCTATCACAGATGTACAAAACAACTAACCAAGTACCCCCCCCCCAATCTTGGCTGAAGAGATTAGACCCTATTCTTCTCTAGATCATGAGTATTACTATTTGGATCGCTGGAGAATTCCTTGGGATTGTCTAATTTTTAGAAAAAGAATGCATTCATTTTATTTATGAGTATGAGCATTTTGCCCACATGTATATATATGTATCATATGCATGCCTGGTATTCTCTGATGCCAGAAGAAGGCATTGGATACAATGAAATTGGAGTTATAGAAAGTGATGAACTGTCATGTAGAAGCCGAGAATCAAATCCTGGTACCCTGGAAGAGCAGCCAGGACTCTCCAACTCCCAAGCCATCTCTTTTGCTCCAGGATACTGTATGTTTAACTCTGTGAACCACAGGCCTCTGTGTTTGTTCTTTGTGAGAAGTATAGTCTAATTATTATGTGTGAACATGGGTTCATTTCCCAAGAGTAACTGTGGGGTGGAGGACTAGTAACATGGAGAGAAAGAAGAATGGTTTAGTGATCAGGGTTCTCTAGAGAAATGAAACTGCTGAGATGACAACCTATAGTAAAAGAACTAATTAAATCAGCTCATGTTGAAATAGAAACAATAGCTGTCCCACATGTAACAGCACAGGAACCCAGGAGTTTATCAATGTGATTCTACCCACAGGGACAGTCTTAGACTGGAGAGACCAAGGATCTGGTAGCCTCCCAGTTCATGATGCTGGGTGCTTCAGTAGTCCCAGTCTGGGGCCAAAGACCTGAATAAGAGTCTTCTGGAGAGTCTCTTATTCTATGTTAATACCGGAAGCCTAGAAACTCTGGTTCTAATATTAGCAAGGGAATGAATAGCAGCAGCAGCAGGAGCAACAGGATAAATCACTGAGGAGCAAGAGGGAAGGCCAAGCCAGTCAGAGGCATGTCATCTTCCTTCTGTATCTGGGTTGCAGCCAGAAGGTGCTGTCCGCAGTTGGGTAAGGCTTTCACATCAATTAAGGCAATTGGAAAAATTCTTCAGTTGAAGCTCCCTACTGGGTTGATTCTAATTTGTGGCAGGTTACCCTTCAAACCAACTCTTACAAATGAGATTTTTGCCAACTGAATATATGAATAAATATAATACTTGAATATAGAAATATTACTGCAGCATGGAGGTTATAAAAAGACCAACCATTTATGAGAGAAAAGTGTTGACAGGGAAACATTTTCTTTTAGTAATCTGAAAGAAGATCCCTTCATGGAGAGCATCACTCACTGCTAAGCAGTGTTTGATGGTCCCTAGTTTTCTACCCATCTTTGTCTTAAGTGATGCTGAAGCACCAAGTAGCATATTCTTTCTTGGCTCCTGTAAATTGTGGCACACACTCATTAACAAGTATTCTTATTGTTTATCAAAATGGACTTCGAGTGTAAGCAGCACTAAGCCCCTGAAGATATCTTGGGCAGAAGAAAGAGACTTACAAATGAGGCAATAAAAAGCAGATCACACAACATTAAATTCACCAAATAAGCGAGATAACAGAGGGAAGCTGCAGAGGTGCTGAGCGAGCAGGCTTCCAGCCCATTCAGAGCTGAGATCTGATGTGATCTGCATGCTAAGCCTACTGTGGATGAGACCCACTGTTGAGATGGCATCTGTCACTGGAATTAGTTGTTCACTTTGACAGTTTCATTACTAGCTCTTTTGTTTCCAAAACCTATACCTCAGTGGTAATTTTTTTTGTAGCTTTTGTTATTCCATACAAATAAGTTTGCCATAGAAATTCTTGCGCTACAGGTGGGATTTTATTTAACGGGGGAAATAGGTTGCCTTCGAGTGAGACACTGTTAGATGCTACAGAGGACCACTAGGTCAACTATCACAGCAAAGCACTAGATATCACCAGCTGACACCATGAGAAATCATATTGTTATTTCATTAGGCACAATACTAACATGTCTGGGGCCCTTGGATACGTACATTCTCTTTTGGGCATCCAGTGGAGATAGTTCTAGGAATGGATATGTAGAATGGAATTGTATGCTATAGCCTTCAAGGAAAGTCAGAGAACTTTATAATATGGTGAGCCCACAAGTGAAAATAATGTAAGAAAGAGAAGGCACAGACAGGGACTCTTGTCATCCTTCATCTGATGCTAGCTTGGGAGTGCTGTGGCCTTTCCCAGGTTGCTGAGGCTGCCATGATATCATTAGTCCATCCATTTCTCTTCATGCTTCTTTTCATACACTTGACAAACTTGCCATTTCCCATGAGTCACAGTAAGACAGAAATACAGTCACCACATCTTTCTTTACTTTGTGAGTTGTTAAATTTATCCTGGTCACCCCCAATTTCAAGAAGGCAGTTGGGAGAGGATGCCTTTGAGCTGGTGGCTTCATAGTAGCCTTTCAAAGATGTTAGTCCTCTGGCCTAACTGAAGATGTAGAAAAGGAAACTAGAATTTATAATGTGAATGGACTCCATCTCCCCTTGAAAATTTTCATTCACATTGGGTCTGATTGGAGGCCTCCAGTCATGATGGAAACAAAACTGCTAAGTTGATGGTCCAAAAAAAAAAGGTAATGAAAAAGGGAAAATTGTAAGAGACAAGTAGACAAGTAGGGTTATTGGCTCTAACCATTTACAGAGGCCAGAGATTGGCATCAAATGCCTCTTTCTATTAGTCTCTATCTTTCTATTAGTCTCTATCACTGAACCTGGAACTTATTGATTCAGCTTGGCCATGCAGTGATCCACCTGTCGCTCCACCTGTCTCCCTCACCCTATTGCTGCCATTAGAGTCTCACACTGCCACACCAGCTTTTACATGTGTATTGGGGATTTAAATTCAGGTGCTCATCCTTGCATGTCAGGTACTTTACAAGCTGAGTCATCTCCCCAGATACTACTTATCCTCCATATGTGTTTCTCACATGGTCTGTTCACATTCAGATTTTTTTTAACAGTCTTGTTTAGGCCTCAGACATGTAAACATTAAATTTAGACATTTAAATGCAAACCTATTTCTGAATACTTGTAAGCTCTGACTGTATCTGAATGATCAATGTTAGGTACGTGTCTATTTCTGTTCCCCATCAGCACAGATCCTAGGCATGTTCAATTATTATTTATGTATACCCTTTTTAGACCTAGGAATCCCTATTAAAGAAAAGAATATTACTTTTTCTCCAGAGGTATTAAGAGTCAAAGGAAACACATGATGGACTTAAGGGACATATCAATCCATTGCTCCATCTCATGCTCACACTCCACATTGCTCTGTACTTAGATCGACGTAACATTGTCTCCACATGATTGTGGAAAATGACCTCAGAAAATCCAACCTTCCATATGAGACTCAGAAAAATAAGGTATGCTCCACATACACTGTCGTTCTTTGTACCTCCTCAAGGGTGCTCTGACACTTGGCCAAGTCACATTAGTATTCATCAAGATTAGCTGGGAAGGTCTATAGCATAAAACAACAAAATGTCTCTAGATGTGTTCTAGAGTACCACTGGAATCACTAACAGCATTACAGGCATTAACCTGCATTTGAATGAGGGGTGTAACAACAGTTGAGCATGTTCAGACCTGCATCTGCCTCTCAATACCCTTCATCCTTTCCCTCTCTTCCTCACTCTTATATTCCCATACATGAGTGTACCTTCTTGTCACAGAGGAAGATAAGCTTACACATTCATTTACTCAAAAATTTGTTAAGAAACTCACATGTGTCAGGCTCCAGGGTATTTCATTATTACAAGGAACCGCTTATTTGGCAGGAGATGTTGACATGGAAAACACTGATTAAATATTACTTTATATGCTCTCAGAATTTACTCAAGGCTTTGATGTCATGCAAATCTGAGTGAGAAATTATGCTTGGGAGAGAGATGGGGGAACCAGAGAATCAGAAAAAAGAAGCATTAGCTGGGAAGACCTATAGCATACAACAGAGAGTCATCTCAGCTAGTCATCTAAAGAAACACAAGTTTGTTAATGTTCTCTTCTCGATGTTCCCAGGAACAATCCAAACCCACACTCACCCTGTTCACTGTCTTAATCTATGTGATCTTCAATATCATTGACCAAAAACATCTAGTCCTAGAAACTGAGAGTCAGCTTTAAGCTCAGTTTTCCCTTCGTATTCGACATTGTGTGATCATGAGGCCAAGTCCATTTCACTCAAGGAAAGTCCGTGGGAACCACTCTATCTTCTTCTTCACCCAAGTTCTTGTCACCTATTTCTTGGATTGATACAGAAGACTGTCTCAAGTCTCACACATTCTTTGCTCTCTGAGTGCATGAATGCCTCCCTCTGTGAAGGTCATGATTAAGCCAAGCTGCAGCATCATAGTATCCAGTGTCCCACGGTGGTCACAATCTGCATTAATACACTCAATCTACTGTTTGTGAGTATGTGTGTGCATGTGTGTGTATGTGTGTGTGTGTGTGTATGTGTGTGTGCGCCCTTTAGCCTTTTGCAGCTAAAAATTAGCTTTATCTAGTATAAAACAATGCTCTGATTTATTTTAAGTACTATTTCTATCATTTATATTTGCTTATTTACTTATTTATTTATTTACATTTATGTATTAATGATACTAGGAATTGAATCCAAGGTCTTTTGAGTTACAGGCAAATAGTTTAGCACTGAGAAATAGCCCTAGCCCTCCCTTGATATTTCATTTGAAGTCTTACAAAGTTACTCAGGCTGCCCTTGAATTCACTCTGCAATTTAGATGGGTCACAGACTTGTAATCCTCCTGTCTTAGACTCCTGAATAGGTAGGATTGGAGGCCTGTACCACTGTGCCTAGCCTCATCTTCATTAGAACACAGCACAATGAATTCCAAAAACTTATATAAAGTGTAAACACAGTGAGATATTCACATAGATTTGTTTTATTGTTTGTATCATGACTTGTCCTTTAGTATAGTGTTTGATTTCTTATTTCTAAATTTGTTGTCTTGGCCCTTAAAACTGCAGACACAGTCATATTTAATATCCCTCTATTCTTTTTCTTTTTCAATATTTTCAACCATCAGAAATACCTGTTAACTTATAACTGCAAATTTCCAGACCTCACCCCAGACCCACAACATCAGAAGCTCTTAGGTGAGGTCCAGGACTGTGCATCCTCCCTCTGGCTCTCAGGCAGGCTGAAATCTGAGCACTGCACAGCTTCGCACTATGCAGTGGGAAAGCCTTTTCATTTCCCACTCTCCATTCCAGTCCAAGCCCCTTCAGAGACATGGAACACCTTCTCCCTTGATATAACTTGTCACGGTGTGGCAGTGCCACAATTAACTGGTGTTCAGTTCAAAGTCATTGGCTGCTATTGAAATTGAGTACCGTTATTTTCCAAGGATAGTATTAGCTTCTTGCTGGGTGCTTGCCTGTTCCTCATGAGTACCTTTGATCTTGGCCATACCCCCTATTAAAATCTTTCAAGTTAAAAATTTCTGATTGTGCCATCTGTTACTTGTCAGCAGTCTGATGGACAGACACAGTGTTATATGACTATTTATTTCCATGAGGAATCTTACAAAGGGGTGGTACAAAGGGGGAAAATGTTAATGGTGTACTTTGGGGCTTTGGTTATTTGACAGTAAAAAATGTTTCTACACTGTTGCAAAGAAATAACTGGGCATATTGTCTACATTTTTGGTGTTAGAGCTGTATTAAGAAGTCCTTTATGCATACACCTACTATTTAACTTTAATCATCATCTTGAGGTTTTCATTATTTCAATTTTGCTGAAAATCAAGGTTCTGAACAGCTAGAGCATACATCAGGTCATATGACAAAACCAGAGTCCTTAACTATCACATAGACCTCAATATTGTCCCTTTTGTATAGCTGTGTCTCACCCTACCTGAATTGTGGCACAGGGAGACAGTTACTGGTCAGATCATGAATACAGAGGGAGAAAGAAGTGATTAAAGATACTGAAAACATACCAGCATCCAAACTGTGAATAGGATACCTGTGAACAAATGCAGAGAACTTCAGCCTGGGAGATGTCCAGAGAGAAAAACAGGACAAAAGAAGAAGGATGCAAGAAAGCTTATACCACTAGTCTATAACAAAAGCTTGTGATTTTTTTTTAAACAGTGTACTCAAAAGGGCCAGGGCTGTATCTCAATGGTGTATCACCTGCTCAGTATGTGCAAGGCCCTGAGGTCCATTGTTAGCACCGTACCTAAGGGAAATCATGTTGAACATACAGGGGAGTTTCTGTATTCATTGGTATCATTATATGGGCCCAACTGGTTATATTTAAGAATATATGTATATACAAATACATATATGGATATAATAACAATGTATGAGAAAAGAGGTTATAAAATTGAAGGGAAGTGGAGAGGAATATATTGGAGGCTTTGGAAGAAGGAAAAAGAATGGAGAAATGTAGTTAAAATCCAATCTCAAAAACAGATGGAATAAAAGAGGAAAATTAGACCATATTGCAAATAATTTTCTACACAAAAGGCAACTGGATATGATAAATATAAAGAGAGTCTGGTTAACAAATAGAAAGTGAAAAATTAAACTAACTTGTCAGTTCTATTAGCTATGGCTTCCCTGGCCTCCTCAAATTCTTGGAAATGGGGCCAACTATTAATAGATTTGCCTTGACATCTTGACCAAGGAAATAGTGATAGACAGGGCTGGACATTAATCATTGTCATGCTCACTGACCACATGTATCAATTTCCTTAGAGTACAGGTATCAGCATTTAAAATGACTACCAAGGATCGAGAATTTGGGATGACATCATTGTGTCCCAGCATTCTATAATCACTCTGAATCAACACCTGTTGGTGAATGGATTGCATATGCAGATTAAAGAGCCTCATCTGAAATGTCTGGGCCAAGAACTACTTCTGAAGATGGAATTTACTGGATTTGGGGAATATTTATAATATTTCTATATGTTTACCACTTTCCTCCAAAGAGAGTTAGAACCAATAGGCTCTTTTAACAAGTAGAAAATGAAAAATTGAATGAACTTGTGAGTTCTATTAGCTATGGGCTTCCCTGGCCTCCTCAGATTCTTGGATAGAGGGTCAACTATTAATACATGTTCCCTGACATATAGTTTTCTAAGCATGAGGTCAATGCATAAGCTCTCAGATTTCAGAACATTGTAGAGCTCAGTTTCAAACGAGAAAAATCTCATCATGTGGCAAATAAATAGGTGTCTATTGAATAAGGGGATGGTGAATTTTAACCAGCTTGAAATATGAAGTTCTTGAACATAGATGATTAAAGTGACAGATGATTAAGATACTAGTGACACTGCCATCCCATCTCATGCTCCAGGCTGAGTATGATGTGGTAGAAGATTTCTTGGAATAAGATAGTCAGAAAATTCACAAGTAATCTCTCAATTCATGGTATATAGTGCACCACGAAGGACATGTGCAAATAAGGATGAAAAGTAATAGAGTTGTCAAGGACATCTAAGAAAGAACCATTTGTTCACAAACCAGAACTAAAACTAAAAATCAAAACGATTGACAGTGTACTTTGTCTTACAGAAATTTTGCAATTTTATGAGGTCCCATTTGTCAATTCTTGATCTTAGAGTATAAGCTATTGGTGTTCTGTTCAGGAAATTTTCCCCTGTGCCCATATGCTAGAGGCTCTTCCCCACTTTCTTTTCTATTAGTTTCAGTGTATATGGTTTTATGGGGAGGTCCTTGATCCACTTGGACTTGAGTTTTGTCAAAGGAGATAAGAATGGATTTGCATTCTTCTGAATGCTAACCACCAGTTGAAGCAGCACCATTTGTTAAAAATACTGTCTTTTTTCCTCTGGATGATTTTAGCACCTTTGTCAAAGATCAAGTGACCATAGGTGTGAGGGTTCATTTCTGGGTCTTCAATTCTATTTCATTGATCTACCTACCTGTCACTGTACCAATACCATGCAGTTTTTATCACTATTTCTCTGTAGTACTGCTTGAGGTCCAGGATAAAACGGCAACCACCAAATTGGGAAAAGATCTTTACCAACCCTACATCTGACAGAGGACTAATATCCAATATATACAAAGAACTCAAGAGGTTAGACTCTAGAGAACCAAATGACCCTAAGAAAAATGGGGTACAGAGATAAACAAAGAATTTTCAACTGAGGAATATTGAATGGCTGAGAAGCACCTAAAGAAATGTTCAACATCTTTAGTCATCAGGTAAATGCAAATCAAAACAACCCTGAGATTTCACCTCACACCAGTCAGAATGGTTAAGATCAAAAACTCAGTAGACAGCAGGTGCTGGTGAGGATGTAGAGAAAGAGGAACACTGCTCCACTGCTGGTGTAATTGCAAGCTGATATAATCACTCTGGAAATCAGTTTGGCAGTTCCTCAAAAAATTGGGCATATTACCATCGGAAGACCCTGCTGTACCACTCCTTGGCATATACCCAGAGTATTCTCCAGCATCCAATAAGGACACATGCTTTATTATGTTCATAGCAGCCTTATTTATAATAGTCAGAAACTGGAAAGAACCCAGATGTCCCTCAACAGAGGAATGGATACAGAAATTGTGGTACATTTACACAATGGAATACTACTCAGCTATTAAAAACAATGAATTCATGAAATTCTTAGGCAAATGGATGGAACTAGAAAATATCATCCTGAGTGAGGTAACCTAATCATAAAAGAACACACATGGTATGCACTCATTGATAAGTGTATATTATCCCAGAGGCTTGGAATACCCAAGATACAATTCACAGATCAAATGAAACTCAAGAAGAAGGAACAAAGTATGGGTGCTTCAGTTCTTAGAATGGGGAACAAAATACTCACAGGAGGAAATATGGAAACAAAGTGTGGAGCAGAGACTGAAGGAAAGGCCATTCAGAGACTGCCCCTCCTAGGGATCCATTCCATATACAGTTACAAAACCAAGACACTATTGTGGATGCCAACAAGTGCCTGCTGACAGGAGTCTGATATAGCTGTCGCCTTGGAGGCTCTGCCAGTGCATGACAAAGACAGAGGGGGACACTCTTAGCTAACCATTGGACTGAGTACAGTGTTCCCAATGGAGGAGCCAGAGAAAGGACCCAAGGAGCTGAAGGGGTTTGCAGTGCCATAGGAGGAACAATAATTTGAACCACCCAGTATCAACAGAGCTCCCAGGGATTAAACCACCAACCAAAGAGTACACATGGAGTGACTCATGGCTCCAGATGCATATGCAGCAGAGGATGGCTTTGTTGGATATCAAAGGGAGGAGAGACCCTTGGTCCTGAGAAGGGTCTAGATGCCCCCGTATAGGAGAATGCCAGGACTAGGAAGCAGGGGTTGGTAGATTGGTGAGCAGGGGGAGGGGGGATGGGTTAGGGGTTTTGGGGGGGGACCAGGAAAGTGGACAACATTTGAAATGTAAATAAAGAATATATCTAATTTTAAAAAAAGAATAGCAGTTTAGAAAAGATGATAGCTTCTTGTGGCCCAAACTATCGAACTTTGTCTCCTGTCAGAGATCTTCAGAATTACAAAGTACTAAGCATCTGGAAAATCTTGTGAAATATATATGAAAAACTTTTTAAAAAATTTGAAACAGTATTAACATCAGAGAAGGATCTCAGAGTTGTATGCATTTTCTTAATAAAAGACAGCAAATCCTATAAACTTTTCCATATATATTGGGTTTATTATATTTCTCCAAAGCAATTTGAAAGGCATTGAATTATGTTCTGTTTCAGCTTTCCTCCACCCACAAAATAAAGGAAAACACCATATGTAATAAAAGCAAAAAAATAAAAAATAAATTCAAAACGATTGTTCTAAAAAAGAAAGAAAGAAAGAAATAAACAAAGAGAAAGACAGAGAGAAAAAGTAAATCCTTTTAGGTGCTGTAATCATTAGTTTTTATCAGTGTGACACAAACTGGAGTCACCTTGAAAGAGAGAACTTTATTGAGGAACCACCATCAGATTGGTATGTGGGTATGTCTGTGGGGCATTTTCTCAGTTTCTAACAGATGGAGGAGGGCTCAGCCCACTGTGGGCAATGCCACCCCTAGGCAGCTCATCCTGGATGTATAAAGAACTAGGTTGAGCAAGCCAGTAAATATCACCCCTTCACGGCCTCTGCTTCAGTTCTTGCCTCCAGGTTGCTGCCTGAATTCCTTTTTATGATGACCTATAAGCTGTAAGAAGAAATAAACTATTTTCTCCCCAAGCTGCTTTTAGTCATGGTATTTATCATAATAGGAAGCAATTTAAGGCAAACAAAGAGAGCATTTAGGCAAAATTTTGAGGTGGTGAGGCTTTCCGTCTCTTCATGTGTGTGTATCCAGTGTCTAGTGAGGAACTAGAGGAAGGACAAGGACCTAAAAGGTAGACTCTATATTTAACAACATGAAAGGACCAAGATAAACACTGGCTTAACCAGTTCTGTAATTCTATGATTACATATGATTCTATAATATATCATATGCCTTTTTTCAGGAAGAGAAGGAAAGGAAGGAACCTTGCCCTCTTTGCTGGAGCACAGATCCAGCTCTTGGGAAGCTGTTGAGGGAGTCATGGAGTTACCATGTTGGCAAGCTTGGGCTCCCTTGACTTTATAATCGTACAGTCAAGGAAATCAAGGATTTCTAAATGAGATTAAATTGGAAGCACCACTGAAATCAGTTTGGGCTGCCTGTCTCTGCAGTACTTAGGAGGATGAGCCCCATTGGACTTGGCAGACAAAGCCAGAGATACTGTTTGGACTAGATTTAGGAAAGGCTGCCAGGTAGAGAAGAGATTTCAATTGCTTTGTAGCCAAATTGGTAATTAAAGTGCCTGGGTACTGGAGACACACCGTGAAAAGCCCTGTGACATCATTGTAGTTGATGTCAGTGAGATTAATGAGCTCTGAAGCCAGTACTTCATCTCTGGAAAACACACATGCTTTATGAACACCTCTCCATAAGCACAGATCAAATGCCAGAAACTGATAAAGTGCCGTTCATTGGAATCAGAAATTGCTAACCATTTAATAGTTTCTTTAGGTCATTTTAGTCCTCAAGAGCTCACAAAGTGGGGTGGGTGGGTATGGACCCCAATGTCCTACATCATCTGAGAACTGGAGATGAGACATGTACATACATTTTCCTTGTTGACTTTCTTCTGAGTCCAAAGTTAGCAGAGCGAATCTGTGCAGTTTCCTCTCCCCATGGCTAGCTGGACTATAGTAGAGACAGTCCCAGAAGGAAACACAGAGGTAATGCTTTGGGTAAACGAATTGAAATGATCCTGAGTGTCACAAAATCCAGAGACTGAGCACTTTCTCCATAGCTTGTTTTATTTGAAACCGATGGAGCTGCAGAGCTGACAGCATTTCACATCAATCATCATAGGTCATACTCTTTCAAGGGCAATCACAACATTAATATAACAAGCAGGAAGTGAAATAATTAAAATTTAGCACATTGCCATATTGAAGTTTCCAAAATTAGTCTAAAGCACCTTTGCTCAGTTCAAATGAGCTAGCGTGGCAATACACAGAAAGAGGCACTTTGTTCCATTACATCAGCCATCCACAGATGACAGAAAAAAAGATTCTGTATTTTTTTCCTAATGGTAATATTGCTTATATAAAAATCTTCTCATTTTTGGTGGTGATATTTTTTTTATTTGTTTTACCTGCCTCTCAACAAAATGTGTGGTGTATAGGATTGTCAGATAGAAAAATTACAAAGAACTGGGAGTGTCAGGGAGAAAAATTATTCCCTTATGACCCTGGAAAGATGAGTTCAGCCTAGAGAGTCTACACAACTGCGTATGATGGAGAGAAATACACAGTGATGTCCTTCCCATTTCAATATATCTGTAGAGAAAGTAACAAAATATCCAGGCTCAGTCTATGCTGAGCCACAGGGGTAGGATCTGTAACAGCACTAAATAGATCACTTTCCCTGAGGAAGTACATCTGAAGTTTATAAAAGATAATAAGGAAAAAAAGCTTGTTTGAATAATACACAGTCCCCTGCACAGACAGCAATAGTTTTCAGGGAACCATATACCAAAGTCAAGAAATTTGGAGACCTTGATCTCAAAGCACAAAAATAGCAATAGTGTGGCAATAGTGGTGGCTCCATTAACCAAGACAATGGGCAAGGCCCCCATTCCTCAGATAAAAGCTCACTCTATAAAATGATAGTCTATCTTTAGTGCAAAATTCTAGTCTCTCTTTAAATGGGGACCATTTCCCTTTCCATATAGAAATCCTACAAAGAACTTCAAATTTATTAATGTCTTAAGAGGAAAAGAGGTAATAAGTTCCTTATAACCCTGAAGAATAAGATGAGTATTCCCCTTGAATATAACTGGATTAGTAAGAGGGATCCCAAAATGGAACATCTAAGGGAGACATATCAGACTCTGGACAGGGATACTAGTAGGGAGCAGGGTAATGTCCACCATGTCTCATATCATACCAACCATTATAATCCTCAGACTGTCCTATACAGAGTCTGGCCTGGGAGAGCATCATTCAAGCATATAGAAGTATGTCCTGAACAGAGAATTCCTCATGGGTTTGGCCAACCTCATGTGACAGAGTGAATGAGAATAAATGCAAGGTAAGCAGAACTGCTGATTACAATCAAGTCTCACAGAATTTCCTGACCAATGAGAAGGCCAACCAATCATGACCTGAAAAAATGGCTCCATGTAGAAAAGAAAGAGTCAGCATTCTGTCCATTTGACATTTGACATTTTGTAGGAAATGTTACTCCTGTGCATTATAAAGCAGACTCTTTTGTTAAGGTAAGAGACCCAGAGGTGAAGGCATCTCACTGAAACTTCATGGATACACCTTAAGCAATACTAATGTCCATGCCTTCAACTGAAACATTGGTAGGTTAAATTCTTCTCTAAACATTGCCTTGCCCTTTCCAAAATCGAGGTAAACTGAATGAACACAGATGAAGAGAATAAAAATGGAAAGTAGAAGCAGAGGGGAAAAAAGAGGGAAATGAAAATGAAAGTTTGAAAATAGGAAGAAGAGAGTGAGAAAGGGACAGTGGATAAAGAAGTAATGGAGAAATGAAATAAGGGGAAAAGAAATAACAGAAGTGGAGAAGGCATTCTCCACAAGGAAAGGTTATCATGAACATTTTATCACTCACCCTTCAGCACATGCCTGTCACTTCTTACTGCCTACTCTTATGGTAACCGGTAGGATACTCAATAATACAAATACAGCTTTAATCATTCAGTTTCAAAAGTTACTAGCTTAGGTTTAATGAAAGATCGAGCAATCTCCCACCCCTCAGGAGAGTACAAAATGTCCTATTTATAAATCACCCTAGTGCTACAGAAAGAAACCCTTGCTTACAGGTTTTATTTTGGTTTTGATCATGTATAATTTTCATAATTTTGTCATCAAGCATAATTAGGGAAATAATGTAATTATGGAGTGTGTAGCACGGGGGAAATATAATTATTTGGACTCCCCGGAAATGAGCTCTTGACAAGGAAGCATCAACGTGAAGGATTGTTAGGAGACCATGCATCATGCTCCTCTGATCTAGGGAATCAGCCATCTGTATGGGCTGAATCCAAGCCAGTATTCAGAGACCCAGGAAGCTAAACACAAAAATGAGGGAGGCAGTCCCTAGAACATACCTAGTTCCTTGATGGGCAAAGGTAACTGCATTCGTAGTTAAGGTTGTATCTAACAGAAACTGAAGACAAGTGGCATACAATGAATTAGTAACAAAGGAGGTAACATATTCTGAAGGAGCAGGTCCAATCTATGCATCAAAGGAAGTATCTGACCAAATCAACTCATTACACTTCATGTTCTACACCAATCTGGACCTGAGCTAGAAGCTGATGACAACTTACATCTACCCTAATGGTTACAAACATCTCTGTACTCTTCTTCCTGTAACACCAAAAAAAAAAATTGGATCCATTTTTCCCCCAAATGAGAGTGCAGTTTAATTGAAAAAAAGTTGGGACAGGGGATTCCAGTGAGTTGATCAGGAAAGATCAACATTCATGCCAAAAGCTTCAGTAGGAATTTGTTTCAGTGTGTGGAAACAGCAGGGTTGAATGAAACAGGCACAGGAAAGGGCAGACTGTCTCCTTATGTCCGACAAAATGCCTTTTCCTTTCAGTTTTGATATTGGTTTCACCTGGAAAGGAAAGTGCCTTTTCATTTGGCATGTTTACAATTTCTTAAACCAATTTTGTAAATATTTTAGGATATTTAAAACAGTATCTAATGAGGCCTGTAAGCCTCTTGGAGCAAAAAAATAATTAATTATACTTGGCACTTAATGGCACTTTTCATCATTAAATCTCTTTGTAGACATTAATTAATGGAAAAATGTTTCATTTTTTTAAAGTTGCTGTTGGGCTGGTATCTTTGCATCTCATGAATATCAATACTGTTGAAATGAAAAAGGAAAGATGCAGAATCCAAAACAAGAATCTGCCCAAGTGTCTGATGGGTAGTGATGGACATTTTGTGCTTTTTTCCCCCTAAATTGTTTGTGTAAGTAACATGTATTCCTGTCTGTATCTCAGAATCTGATTCTTCTTTTATTACAGGCACTGAGATATTGTATTTAGAAATCAAATATCCCATAAACTATTTAGAATATTTCAACATAAAGCTTCATAAAGAGAGGAACTGAAAACAATGTGTATAGAAACATTGTCCAGTTGTTCAAGTAGCATCAGCCCTCCCCCTGTTTTATTCTCATTAGAAACTTCACCCCCAGGCAGGCCTCAATTCACCTCTATAACCTCAGATTCCTTATCTTCAGGGTAAGTTGATCTAGAATATATATATGTATATATCTGCCAATTTTATACTCTCAGGGTTTTCTCCCATAGTCTTGGCATCAAACAGAGTGTCCTAGGCAACAAGAACACATTATTACCATGACTGTTACCAGAGGCACACCATTGTGTCCCTATAAGCCCTTGTGCATACAAGTCCTCATTCTATCACCTACAAAGTTCTAAGTCACTATCTTTAAAGTCTCCTACTTCACCTGCTATTCAAACTTCTTCCCAACCCATTTTTCAATGTTCTTCAATGGTAGAGCCCACACCTTTCCAGAGATCATCATTTACTTTTTACTTGTTATTTATGTCCAGTGGGATCTGTTCAGGCAAGAGAGTTGAGTGACAAGGTGAAACAGTGACTCAAAAGGACAGTAATGGACAGGGGAGGTCTGATAGACAGGTAGAAATCGGTTTATGAAGACCAGTCAGAAAATGTGGACATCTCTGAGCAACGAAAAGAATGAAAATTTCAAGGCAGTGGAGTGTCATGTTTAAGGATTACTCTTATGTTGGATCTGACCAGTCAAAAGCTTGTTTCCATGTCCTAAGCTGGAGAAGATGGTGCTTAGGCCAGGGTTATAGTATTGATCTTGAAACAAAGTATCAGATAATATTAACACAAATTAAAAACACTAGTTTCTGATAATAATAAAGTGTCATTGGGCTGGAGAACAAGGACTAAGTGAAGGGAAGGTGAGGAATAAGATATACATAGGAGGACTGGAGAGATGGCTCAGCGGTTAAGAGCACTGACTGCTCTTCCAGAGGTCCTGAGTTCAATTCCCAGAAAACACATGGTGGCTCACAACCATCTGTAATGGGATCAGATGCCCTCTTCTGGTGTATCTGAAGACAGCAACAATGTACTCACATAAAATAAATAAATAAATAAATAAATAAATAAATAAATAAATAAATAAATCTCAAAAATAAAAAAGATATACATAGGAACTAAGTCAAAGAGGCAAAGTTAAAATATTCGAAATCAAATTTGGGAGAACTTGTCAAGGTGGACGGTGAAACAGGGAGAAGGAGATAAAGCAAAGATGCCTCATGTCCGAGTCTGTTTTCCTGTTGCTGTGATAAAGGCTGACAACCTTGGGGAGGGAAAGGTATGGTTCAGCTCACATGTCCATGTTTTGAGTAGATTAGGACACTGGAGGCAGGAAGTGATGCAGAGGCCATGAAGGAATGCTGCTTACTGTCTTGCTTTATCATGACTTGTTCAGTTTGCTTTCTAGTACAAACCAGAACCAGCTACCCACTGGTCTAGAGGCAGTGGGACCTGGGAGAATGGACCCTAAGAGTGAGGCAGACTAAAGTCTTATGTAATAACCAACTTTTTTCAGCGTTTTAAAAACTCTGCTTGTTAAGAAAAGTCACCTAAGTAACAAGGAGGGCACAAAAGTGTGTGTGGGGGGATGGGGCATTGAATCACACCAAGAAGGGGAAATATATTAAACATCAATGGTGGATGAAGGGAGGGACTGAGTGGGAGAGGGGTGAAATTGGGAACAAGAGGGATGAGGTTGGGGGGGGTGGAGAAGGATTGAGGGAGAGAGAACTAGCAGAGACAACTGGAATGGGGCGGAGACATAGGAATGAGCAAGAAACCTAGGAAAATGGAACTCCCAGGGTGTTACAAGGGTGAACCTATCTAAGACTCCTAGCAATGGAGGACATGGAGCCTGAACCAGTCATCTCCTATAACCTGGCAAGGCTTCCAGTGGAGGGATTGAGACACCAAGCCAGCCACAAGACCTTAGACCCACAAGTTTTCCAGCCTACCCTAAGAGGGGTAAAAAATGAAGCACAATTTGAGGGACAGGCCAACCAATGACTGGCCCAGCTTGAGATTCATGCCATGAGAGGGATTCTATCACTCACACTGTTAATGGTGTTCTGCTATACTTGCAGACAGGAGCCTAGCATAACTGTCATCAGAAAAGCTTCACTCAGCAAGGATGGAAACAGATGCAGAGACCCACAAACAAATATTAAGTGGACCTGTAGAAGATGGGGAAGAGGGATTGAAGGAGCCAGAATGGTCGAGGACGCCACAAAAATTCCTACAAAATCAACTAACCTGGGCCCATAAAGAGCCCATAAAGACTGAACTGCCAACCAGAGAGCATGCATGGGATGGACCTAGGCCCTCTGCACATATGTAAAAGTTGGGTAGCTGGGTCTTCATGTGGTACTCATAAAGAGGGAGCAGTGGCTATCTCCAACTATACAGCCTGCCTTTGCATCCCTTTCCCCTAACTGCACTATCTTGTTAAGGCTCAATAGAAAAAGATGGGCCAGGCCTTATTGCAACTTGATATGCCAAGGTTGGTTGATATCCATGGGAGGCCTCTGCTTTTCTGAGGAGAAAAGGATGAGGGACAGATTGGGAAAAAGGGAAAGGGGGACTTGGGAGGAGGGAGGGGAAGTTAGAATCCAGATGTAAAAAATAAATAGCTTAATAATAGATAGATGTTAGTTAGATAAGATGATAGATAGATAGATAGATAGATAGATAGATAGATAGATAGATAGATAGATAGATAGATAGATAGATGGACAGACAGACAGACAGATGTCACTTGAGTAAATTTCTCAGGACTTTAAGCTGTATATAATTACAAGGACAAGGTGCATGTGTCAAAAACATGCTTTTTTCATAGAGGTGTATAAACAATAACAATAGCCTTGTAATGAATAATCTGATGTAAACTCATTCCTATTGGTTATACCTGGGAGGGGCAAATCTTTGCTATGAAGAACCTGGGATTCCAAAATTCTTGGAGTTTTCTCATAAACATTTAGAATTCTTCTCACATAACTCCATTCTTGGACAGTGTTCCAACAAATTATTAATCAAGAAAATGCCCCCACAGGCTTGCATATAGTCCTAGCTAATGAAAGTAATAGTGATAGTTATAGTTAGTTAGTTAGTTAGTAGTTATTTATTTAGTTAGTTAACTTGCTAGCTAGTTTTTGAAACAGAGTATCACTATGTAGCCCTAGCTGTCCTGGAACTTTCTGTGTAGAGCAAGTTGGCCACAAACTCTCAGAGATCCACCTGTGTCTGTCTCCTGAGTGCTGGGACTAAAACATGTGCCACCAAGCTCATCAGAAGTATTTTCTTAACTTAGGTTCCTTATTATCAGATGGCTCTTTTTTACTACAAGTTGACAAAAACAAAACAAAACAAAAAAACAAACTAAACAACCCATCTTATTTCCAGATTTGAGGTCACAGCAAATTAGCAGCTGAGGATGAAAAGGTGCCAGGAGGTGAAATCCAGAGTCCCTTTTTAGACATGATCCAATAATAGTCACTATCTTGTTAGGCCAACTGTTGACTAAAAATACCCAAGCTTTTTTCTCTTTTCTCCATAAAATATTTTTGAGGTTCTAATAAGACATCACTTCCCTTTACCCTTTCCTCCCCCAAATCCTCCCGTGTCCACTTCCTTGCTCCTTTTCAAATGCATGGCATCTTTTCTGAATTGTTGTGGTGTGTGTGTGTGTGTGTGTGTGTGTGTGTGTGTGTGTGTATTTAGGAATTGCTCAGTCCATACAATGTTGCTTTAATATATATGTTTCCAGGGAGGGCCATTTTATATGGATAACCACTTGGAATATTTTTCCAACTAGTTATATATACCAAGAACTCAAAAGATACGCTTGTTATTTTAATTATTACCATTATTCTTCATTGAACTATCTTGATTAAGACAAAACCACAAAAGGCAGTTTTGTTATCACACAGCCTCACTATCTATAACCTACAGACACCGTGTGATTCATCTTTCATAAAATGTCTGGTAGGTTTTTCTTTCATCTACAGCCTGTTGATTATTTTACAAAGTGGGGGTAAATGAAATTACAAAGCTGCACCAGGATCTGATTTCTTATCCATGAAGATTGAAAGTCTTTCACCGAGTACATTCTTTGTGTCTTCTTTAAGCCCCCTTAGAGAAAATCCTACTGAGGAAAATATCTGAGAAAGGCAGATGAAGTCACCAATGCTATGTGCTTTATATTAGGTAAAATCAGAGTGCTTATTTAAAAAGAATTAGAGGTGGAAGAATGGAGTCTTGGGTTCCCTACCTCTAACCTCCCACATCTGCCCTACCATCACTTCATGATGAAGAACAGTGGTCCTGTTGACACATCCATAGGGAAAAAAGGAGCAGTAACAGAGAAAATAATTGCCACACAGAACACATATCTCTCGGCTGCCCTCAAGATATAAAATGCAGCAGGGTGCCTTTTGTATGTTGGCTGAGGGAAAGCAATTATTTAGAACTACACTCTTTATCAATATCCCTGAAGCAGAATGCAAAATGAATAATGGGTAAATGGATGTCACTTTAGACAATGTGCCTCTAACAATAAAAGCAAAGGACAAATATCTATCTTGAATTTGGTTCAGGTTTTTTTTCTGGACAATGGCTAGACAGATGTCAGTGTAGTTGGCTACTTCTACAAACAGCAAAGAAGGAAGACTTCATGGGGACGATGTGGCCTTACCTATGTAAAGGCCAGTGGCCAGTGGCCTTTAAAAGCCCAGGGTGCCTTATCTGGCCTCTCCAGTCCTCTCTTAGATGGAGGTCGCTCTACTAGGTTTGCTACATGAATTTTTCAGGACTGTTCCCATGCTTGGAACTCTTAGACCTTGGCATGCCTGACAGGGGCAGATCTTTCATCCCTGCTGTGCAAGAAGCTAAATTCATCATTTTTAATTGACAAGACATTTCTGAATTTCAGCAAAGCAAACAGGGGAACAACTAAGAGTCACCAAAAATGCTGCTGGGAAAGGTCGGTTTCTCAAAAGGGCATTGTGTTCTGCAGGAAGTCCAAATGAAGCAGGCGTTTTTCAGAATGTGTATTCCTTTATGCAGACATGCCTTGTTACCCACGTCACCTGTGCGTCATGGAAATGACATTTCCACTGGTAATTACAAATTTTCTCTCAGCAACAGAGAAAATGATCATGTGCGGAGATATGGACCCCAAGGCTCTGTTTCCTGAGGGTTCCAGATTTTCCCCTCTCCATATGGTAATGAATACCCCAAACATAGGACTACAGAAGAGCAATAAAAATCTATGGGATTTTGAAGGTTCCAAAGCTTTTGAAGGTTCCTAACTGCTTTAACACTGAAGACTGTGCTATCAAAGTAACCACTGGCAGAAGAAAAAGGTGCTAAAAAAACAAAAACAAAAAAACAAGTACAAAAAAACCCAAACAAAGCCCCATCTTCTGGAGCTGCCTAAGCATAGCTGCTCTTTTCAGAGTGACAAAAGGACACTAAGAAAGCAGGGGTGATTTGCATATGTGGTGCTCCTGATGCAGGAAACCAGAGACAGAGCTATAGGTTCAGTACAATACAATGAGTGGCATATAAATGAGGAAATGACATCAAGAACTCAGTGGTCCTTGGTTTTTAATGACTTGTTTTTTTAATTATGAGTGTGTGTGTGTTTCTGGGAGAAGCGAGTACCCACAGAGGACAAAAGAAGGCATTGAATCCCCTTGGATCTGGGGTGACTGAAGGGGTTGTAAATTGTTTAGTGTGGTTGCTAGAACTAAATTCTGGTCCTCTCCAAGAACAGCATGTACTCTTAATGGCTGACCCATCTCCCTAACCTCATCCTATCCTTATTCAGTAAAAGAAAAACTTATCCATGTCACAGCATTAATCTGGACTAAGCTTCTTCAGAGAGAGCTAATCATAACATTCTTCCTTATTTTAACCGTATCAGAATGGAACAATTCCTCCTGAGTGGCTACTTGTGCATTGCTGAGGAGTTGTACCCTATATGCTTTGACATTCTGCACAGAGTGCTTTTTTGAGCCTATAAATAGTTCCAGGCTCAGATTACAACTTTCAAGAAAAGATCAGATGGACTCTTACCTCTGACCTCTTTTGGGGATCATCTCCCAAATTTCTGTGAAGACAACGCTACTTTTTAATGTTAAAACTACTCCAGGAAGTTCTGTAGCAGAATGGGTTCTAGGAAAGCAGAAGATGCAAGTCACCTAACAAAAGAGAGTAAAAAATAGCTAGGTCCTCTACAGCAGGTGATCTCTGCTCAGCTTTCATTTCAATTTAGAACTTGGATGTATGGGAGGAAGCCACACAATTCTAACATTTTTATTGATTTTTAAAATAGCTTCTGTTCCACAGGCCAGAACTGGACAGACAGAGGAAAAGAATTTGCACTTGAGAGCAGGAGTATCAGTGTCTTCCTGGGCTTCACATACCATGAGTTATGTCCCAGAAAGAATCACAGGGAGAATAATGAAGGAAGAACCTCCTGTAAATTCGTCCTCCTGTAAATCTGCAAGGCTTCAGGGCAGAGGGTGGGAAGAGGCTCTGCTCATTGATAACCCAAGTCACGTGTGTCTTTGCTGCATGATTACTCTGACCTCTTTGTTAACAGCAAGGATCCTGTTAGATGTACTCAGTGGAAAAAAGATGAGTACATTAGGTTTGTTACACTCAGTTCTGGACCCAGATGGGCTCTAGATTCCCCCAGTACACTGATTTGCCCCAAGCAAGGACTATATAGGTACCACCTGCACTGTTCTCTAGGAGAAAAAGAAAAAGAAAAAGTAAAAGAAAAGAAAAAAGAAAAACCAGTTCCAGGATGGGCACTCACTGTTTCCTGTGATGAGAAGTCATTGTTCATGAAGGCCTGTCCTCTGACTATGAGGGTAAACCACAGCCCTGTTGGCTCCAACTGAATGATCTGTCTGTGAAGTCTCTTAAGGATTGAAATAAATCATTAAGATCATGAATAAGCCAAGCAAGGATGCATAGCCTGAATCAGATCTGCCATGTTTGTTTTAGGTGTTGTCAGAGAATCTGAAGGGAGCAAACAGGGCAGCTTTTACCCACTCAACTTCCTGGGTTAAACAGTGGGAATTGCCTCCCGTCAATCACCCGATGTGGCATGCCTTCTGTTTCTTGAGATTTAGGAGTGTAGATCGAACCAATCTTTGAGGTACTGAATTTAAATGACTGATCTCAGGTATAACTTTCAAAAGTGTATGTTAGGATTTGTGTGGCTTTGTGATCATGTACCAGAGTTGTTAGAAGATAGGGTAAGACCAGGGTCACAGTTGCAGACCAGCAGGGGGCAGATGGAAGCCAGCTGTCAAGTGAGAGAAGTTAGACTGCTTGCCAGGTGGACCGGTGACAGGAGGCAAACAGCCCAGACAGAAATAGCTGCCATTTATCAACATGTAGTCATACCACTGCAGCTGGAAGTCACCGTACTTCATCTCCTCTAGACCGGGTCACCAGGATGACTCTGAAATTCTACCAGGAAACCATGTAGATTCCTAGAAACTCAAGGGAAACCAATAAAACAGAGTATTTGTTCTGAGTAGAAACCAATTAATGTAAAAGAGCGTTTCCATCAAAATGTCTGGAAAAGTGTGGTCAGGCTTATTAGAGCATGTGACAGAAGCCATCAGCTGTCCATGTCTAGCCAAAAGAGACCATGTCCTGGAAACATCTATTTAATTGTCATTCTGCTTCAGCACAGAAACTTTCTGTAAAGGTGGCCTGGTAATTTGAGTGTCCCCTCATAGGCTCATGTGTTTGAACCAGCCAGAGGTGCTATTTTGAAAGACTGTGGACCTAGGAGGTGGAGGAAAGGAGTTATTACAAGACGGATTTCAGGCTTCACAGCCTGGCCCTACTCCCTGACTGTACTCTGCCTCTTGACTGTAGATGGAACTACCAGGACCTTTGCCACAAGGACTCTTGCCACAGGCCTTTCCCATCTTTATGGACTATATCATGAAAACTGTGAACCCAAACAAACTGTTCCTCTGGCAAATAATTTATCAGGCATTTTATTACAGCATCTAGCATGTAACTAATACAATACCTCCTACACACATTTTACAAAATATGCCAGAGTCTCTACCTCTCAAATTTCTATTTTTATTGCTCTATAGAAAATGTCCAGGGGTTTTGATATCCTTTGTCTCCTTTTTACCCCCAATTCCAGACTTCAGAATACCCTTCTTTTTTTCAGTGCAATGTAATACTCCATGATGTAAGAACATCTTGCTTGACCTTCTACATTTCTTTCTTGCTTTTGTTATACCTGTGAGTGCCTGTAGTCAGTTGAGTATTGTATTTGCTCTACTTTATGTTTCTATGACAGCTATTCTAGAGACTGGGTAACTTATAGGGAAAATATATCTACTTAGCTCATGTTTCTAGAATATGGGATATTCAAGATGAAGGGGATGCATATAGTGAGAGCCTTAGAATGTGTTTTTCATGTTCAAAGATGGAAGGGAGATAGATGATAGACAGACAGACAGACAAGGCAGACAGACAGACAGATGACACAGAGGGAGATAGAGAGAGACAGTAAGACAGAACGAGAAGGGGGAGAGACATGGAATGGGGAGAAGGTATAAGAAGGGATCACACTTGCCTTATAGAAAATCAGTTATTTAGAGTTCTCATGACTACCCCCTCATTTCTCAATGCTGCTGCCTTAGAAATAAAATATTCAACTATGAAGTAAAAAAGAACAATTCAAATCAAAAGGAGTAGATCTTGGTGTCTGGCTTGTATTACAGATATAGACCAGGTCTTGGTGTAGGTAAAAAGCCACAAAGAAACTGAAAGATCTGGAAATGAGAAACTAGGGTACAATGATTTAAATCTTATGTTCAAGTTTGTTTACCCAAAATGAACAGATGATTCCAGATACTTTGGAACCACCTTGGGAAAGTCTGGGGCCCAGACTGAGGAAACTGAAGAAGGTTCCCAGCAGTGCATCTATGAGTGTCACAGAACACAGTAACTCTCAAACCTGTAAACATCTTCCTGGGTGTGGTCAGAAATGAAGAACTCCAAGTGAATTGCATTTTTGAACCCAAGTATGTTTTACAGTACCTAGATTTGCCATGTCATTCATTTGTCTTAACCACTGGACATCTGTGTACAAAAGTCCAGGGCATATAGTCAAGTGTGGGCATGTCCTCAGAAAGTCTGAAATTTGTACAAACATGTTTCATGTAAGCTAAATTATTGATGGAAAGGCAAGATGTTGCTTAATGGAAAATAGATCAAGAAGTGCAACACACATCTTCCCAGGATGGCTGGTAACTAAGCAATTTGCCTTTGCTATTACTGTGTCTAAAAGACAGAAAACATATTTTATGAGTTATGTTAACATACAACTTTTGAAATGGTTTTGTCTTGACTCTTCTAAATCCTCTTTTATAAATATATTCATTCTTCCCTTCTACTGGATCAAGGAGGGTTGGTGGAGGAAAATCACACACAGAGAGGTCAAAGGACTTGCTTTTGGAGTTCATAGCTATAGCGTTCTATGTATCTAAGAGACTCTGGCAAAGAATGTATTTGTTTATTTTGTATGGATGAATGGGTGCTTCACCTGCATGTATGTAAGTATACCTCTAGTACTCAATGCCTGTGGAGACTAGAAGAGGACACTGATCCCCTGGAACTAGAGTCAAAGGTTGTTGTGTGCTTCCATGTGGGTGATGAGGACTGAACCCATGTCTACTACAAGAGCAGTAAGTGCTCTTAAGCACTGAGCCAGCTCTCCAGCCCCCAATATTATCTTTCCTCCACTATTTCACAAAGTATTTATTATGTCTTGTTCCACAAACACACACATACAGTCAAATACACATACCCATAAACATAGAGGCATACACGCATACACACATTCACACACATGTACACATATAAACACACATACACACGTACACACACAGACATATACTCACGTACACACATACATATGCATACAGGTACACAAACATACACACACACACACACACACACACAAATACACATACAGGACACACACAAACACACACAGGCATACAGAATACATGTAGGACTACAGAAAAGAAATTCAGTAACTTCCAGGCAGTGGTGGTGCACGCCTTTAATCCCAGCACTTGGGAGGAAGAGGCAGGCGGATTTCTGATTTCGAGGCCAGCATGGTCTATAGCCTGAGTCCCAGGACATCCAGGGCTATGACAGAGAAACCCTGTCTCGAAAAACAAAGAAACAAAAAAACCAAAAAAAAAAAAAAAAAAAAAACAAGAAATGCAGTAACTGTGTTATAGCTCAGTTTAGTAAAATTAATGCCAGTTGAAAAACTCCCGAACAGACTTTCCACAAAGTATCATCCAGGATAATGTAGCATTTGATGATATCTATCTCTTATTCTCTCTATGACACCCAATGCCAATTTCCACGTTTCAGGTCCTCAGAGTCACCTTGGTGAGGCCTATGATGACGAAAATTAATTAATTAATTTTTAATTTAATTAATTAATTAATTTTCGTCATCATTATGCATGAACATTTTTACCAATAGCTAGAGAAATAACATGTCCTATCTTGATTTTTCCGAAATCTGTACTTTGCCTCCCATTAATATTAATACTAATTAATATTAATATTAATTAATTAATTCTAAAAGCTGTGATAGAAATGAATTACTACTCTTGTGGTAAAGGTGGCGGCTGGCAAGTAAGCAAGCACCTGTGTGTATATGTGTGTGGATGCAAGAATGGATGGCTAAACGGAGCTGGAGGAAAGATGAACTCATCAGAATGGAGGGACAGTCCAGTCTGCCTGAGTCTCTCATTGGCATAAGCAACTCTGCCCTACATTAAGCCCAGAGAAAAAGGAGTCTAAGTCTTAAACCACTAACCTCTGAGGTACCACACTATGGGCTCTGCAATCAGTGTCTTGAATTTTTCTCCCGTGTCGGTCACCAGCTGTGAGATGAAGTCTGCAGTCTTGCAGACCCGGGTACTTGTGGAGGCCAGGTTTTAGTGGTTTGGGGTGGTTTCCTTGTTGTTGATTTGTCAACTTGACAGAATCTAGGGTTGTCTGAAAGAAGGAATCATAACAGAGAAAAATGGCTCCACAGGATAGCCCTGCGGGTAAGCCTGTCAGGTGTTTTCTTGTTTGATTTGTTCTTGATATGGAAGTGCCCAGCCCACTGAGGACAGGGCCGCCCCTGGGAAGGAAAACAAGCTAAGCAAGCCAGTAGCACTATACCTGCATGGCCTCTGCATCAATTCCTGCCTCAAGCCTGCCCTGACTTCCCTGGATGATGGATGACATTCTGTGAGAGGAAATAAACTCTTTCCTTTCCATATTACTTTTGATCCTGGTTTTCATTACAGCAATAGAAAACATACTAAGATGGCACCTCTGTGAAAGAAACTGTTTATCCTTCTTTAGAGCTGATGGAATTCTAGGCTAGTGAGACTGTGGGACTGGAGATCACTTCTTGGTGTTATGGGGGTGAATATTAGCCTCTAACATTTACAGCATAGATCACTGTGAAAAATCAACCTTACTACAACAGGAAGTCATGGAAAAATAATTCAAGTTTGAATTGCTATCAAATATCTGAAATCGGATGGATTAGAAAATAAAATTTAGGCTAGGATCCTAGTTTAGCGCTATAGTCCTTGTGTAGTGCACAGGAGGCCTTGATTTAGATCCCTAGCACCTCAAAAGTAAACCAAACTAAAATAAAATGTGAATGATGTGTGTAAGAGGCATGGAGCTGTAACAGAACATAAGAAATCAGAAACCTGCTATATGCATTTGCAATCTTTATGACCTTGGGCATTGACTTAATTATCTGAGTTAATCAAGCGGCATCTGTGTCCAAAATTGTCCAGCACGTTTGGTTTTTTGGATCATTCATCATTTAAAACCATGTAGGCCAAGATTTCCAGCAGGACAAAACACTGGGACATCACCTTCCTAACTTCCCTCGAACAGAAAGAGGCTCTAGACACAGTGGAGCAGTGTTCTTACACTGCACTCCTCAGGCAGAGCTGATGCAGCGCCTCCCTTGAACTTCTGATCCTCCTCCCTCCACTTCCCAAGGACTGGGATTGTAGGTATTTACCATTAGGGCAGTATAAACAGGGCTGGGAATTGGATCCAGGAAGTTAGACATGCTTGGCAAGTACTCTACCAACTGAGCTGTATCCCCAGTCATTTGCTTCTGCTTTAGTCTTGTTTTCGACATATAACGCTGGCTGGACTGATACCTCACTGTCCTGTCAAGGCTGCCTTTAAACTGGTGATAATTTCCTTGCCTCAGCCTTTAAAGTATGAGGATCACAATCATATACTCACATGGCTGGAAAAAATACATTTCTTTTTCCTTTTTTTTTTTGGCTGTTAACTTTATTAATTTATTTATTTATTTATTAAATTTATTTACATTCCAGCCATTGCCTTCCTGGTCCCTCCTTCCACAATTCCTCTTCCCAGTCTTCCTCCCCCTTGTTTCCAAGAGTGTGCTTCTCCCCCATCCCTTCCCCAGGCCTCTCCCTTCCCTGCAGTCTCAAGTCTCTCTAGGATTAAGTGACTCTTCTCCCACTATGAGCAGACCAGGTAGTCGTCTGCTATATATGTGCCGGGGACCTCAGACCAGACCATGTATGCTCTCTGAGTCCTGGTGAGTTGAGACTGCTGGTCTTCCTAAGGAGTTGCCTGCCCCTTCAGCTTCTTCAATCCTTCCCCTAATTCAACAATAGGGGTTCCTGACTTCAGTCCAGTGGTTGGGTAAAGGTATCTGAGTTCATCTCAGTAAACTACTGGTAGGGCCTCTCAGAGGACAGTCATGCTAGGTTCCCGTCTGTAAGCATATCATAGGATCAGTAATAGTATCAGGCCTTGGTGGCCCCAATGAGATGGATCCCAAATTGGGCCTGTCATTGGACCACCTTTCCTTCAGTCTCTTTTTCATTTTTGTCTCTGTAGTTCTTTTAGACAGGAACAATTCTGGGTCAGAAATTTTGACTGTGGGTCAATCACCAGGTCCCTCTACTTGAGGCCCCATCTATCTACTGGAGGTGGACTCTTTGAGCTCCCTCTCCCCACTGTTGGGCATTTTGGCTATGGTCACCTCCATTGACTCCTAAGAGTCTCTCACCTTCTGGGACTCTGGCACTTTCTAAAGGTTCCCCCTCCTCCCCCACCCCTCCCTGCCCTCACTGCTTATCTCCATTCATTCTCTTGATCTTGTGGGTTTCTCTCCTGTCTCCCCCCTCCATAAATAATTCTGTTCCCTTTCCCCCTCCCTCATCCCTCTCCCAGCAGCAATGCAGGAGTGTTTCTCTTAAAATCTTTGCTAGCATCTGCTGTCCTTTGAGTTTTTAATCTTAGTCATTCTGATTGGTGTGAGGTGGAATCTCAAGGTCTTTTTGATTTGCTTTTCTCTGGTGACTAAGGAATTTGAACATCTTTTTAAGTGCTTCATGGCCATTCGAGATTCTTCTGTTGTGAATTATCTGTTTAGCTATATACCCCATTTTTTAATTGGATTATGTGGTTTATTGGAGGTTAACATCTTAGGTTATTTATATATTTTATGTATTAGCCCTCTATCAGATGTAGGGTTAGTGAAGATTTATTTTCACAATCTGTAGGTTGCCAACTTGTCCTATTGACAGTGTCTTTTACCTTATAGAAGTTTTTCAGTTTCATGAGGTCCTATTTATCAATTATTCAGCCATTGGTTCAGAAAATTTCTCCCTGTGCCAATGAGTTCGAGGCTCTTTCCCACTTTCTCTTCTATTAGATTCAGTGTATCTGGTTTTATGTTAAGGTCCTTGATTCACTTGGACTTGAGCTTTTTACAAAGTGATAAATATGGATCTATTTTCATTCTTCTACATACACACCACCATTCCACTTAGACCAGCACCATTTATTGATGATGCTTTCTTTTTTCTGCTGTGTGTTTTTGGCTTGTCAAAGATTAAGTGTCCATAGGTATGTGGGCTTATTTCTGTGTCTTTGATTCTATTCCATTGATTTACCTTGTCTGTCTCTGTACCAATACCATGCTGCCTTTATCACTATTACTTTGTAGTACAGTTGAGGTCAGAGATAGAGATTCTCCCAGAAGATCTCTTATTGTTGACAATTGTTTTGGCTATCCTGGGATTTTTGTTGTTCCATATGAAGTTGAGAATTGCTCTTTCCTTGTCAGTGAAGAATTGTGTTGGAGTTTTGATGAGGATTGCATTGAATCTGTAGATTGCTTTTGCTAAGATGGCCATTTTCAGTGTTAATCCTACAAATCCATGAGCATAGGAGATCTTTCCAACTTCTGAGGTCTTCAATTTCTTTCTTCAGGGATTTGAAGTCCTCGTCATACAGATCTTTCACTTGCTTGGTAAAAGTTACACCAAGATATTTTATAGTATTTGTTGCTATTTTGAAGGGTGTTGTTCACCTAATTTCTTTCTCTGCCTGTTTATCATTTGTATAAAGGAAGGTTATTGATTTGTTTGAGTTACTTTTATATCCTGCCACTTTGATCAAGTTGTTTGTCAGCTATAAAAGTTCTCTGGTGGAATTTTGGGGGTCATTTTTGTATACTATCATATCATCTGCAAATAGTGACACTTTGACTTTGTCCTTCCCAAGTTGTATTTTTTTGAGCTCCTTTTGTTGTTTAATTGCTCTAGCTAGAACTTCAAGTACTATATTGAATAGATAGGGAGAGAGTAGGCAACCTTGTCTTATTACTGATTTTAGTGGAATTGTTTCTAGTTTGATGTTGGCTGTTTGTTTGCTTTTATTATATTTAGGTATGTTCCATGAATTCCTGATCTAAGACTTTTAACATGAAGGGGCATTGTATTTTGTCGAAGGCTTTTTCAGCATCTAATGAGATGATCATGTGACTTTTTTCCTTGAGTTTGCTTATATAGTGTATTATGTTGATGAATTTTCATATATTGAATCATTCCTACATTCCTGAGATGAGGCTTATTTGATAGTGATGAATGATCATTGTGATGTTTTCTTGGATTTGGTTTGTGAGAATTTTGTTGAATATGTTTGCAGTGATAGTCATTAGTTTTCATTCTTTGTTGGGTCTTTGTGTGGTTCAGGTATCAGAGCAACTGTGGCTTCATAGAATGAAATAGATGGTGTTCCTTCTGTTCCTATTTTGTGGATTATTTTGAGAAATATTGATATTGGGTCTTCCTTTAAGTTCTGGTAGAATTCTGCACTAAAATCATCTGGCTCTAGGCTTTTTTTTTCTTTGAGTTGGAGACTTTTAATAACTGCTTCTATTTCCTTAGGGGTTATGGGACTGTTTAGATAGTTTATCTGATCTTGATTTAACTTTGGTGTGTGGTATCTGTCTAGAAAATCATCCATTTCATCCAGGTTTTCTATTTTTGTTGAATATAGGCTTTTGTAGTAGGTTCTGATGATTTTTTTGAATTTCCTCAGTTTCTATTGTTATGATTTCCTTTTCATTTATGATTTTGTTAATTTGGATACTGTCTCTGTGCCCTGTAGTTTGGCTAAGGGTTTATCTATCTTATTGATTTTCTCAAAGAAGCAGCTCTTGGTTTAGTTGATTCTTCATATAGCTCTCTTTGTTTCTACTTGGTTGATTTCAGCCCTGAGTTTGACTATTTCCTGTCCTACTCTTCCTCTTGGGTATGTTTGCTTCTTTCTGATCGTATAGCTTTCAGGTGTGGGGTTAAATTGCTTGTATGGAACCTCTCCAATTTCTTTATAAAGTGCTATGAATTTTCCTCTTAACACTACTTTCATTGTGTCCCATAAGTTTGGGTATGAGGTGTCTTCATTTTAATTGAATTCTGTAAAGTCTTTGATTCCTTTCTTTATTTCTTTCCTGACCAAATTTTCATTGAGCAGAGCATTGTTCAATTTCCATGAGTATGTGGGTTTTGTGTTGTTTTTGTTGTTATTGAAGTCTAACCTTAGTTCATGGTGATCTGATAGAAAGCATGTGATTATTTCAATCTTCTTGTATCTGTTGAGGCTTGTTTTGTGTCCAATTATATGGTCAGTTTTGAAGAAGGTTCCATGAGGTACTAAAAATAAGGTATATTCTTTTGTTTTGGGGTGAACTGTTCCCATATATATCTGTTAAAGCCATTTGGTTCATAACTTCTGCTAGTTTCACTGTGTCTGTTTAGTTTCTGTTTTAATGACTTGTCCCTGGAGTGGGGTGTTGAGTCTACTATTAATGTGTGAGGTTCAATGTGTATCTTGAGCTTTAGTATAGTTTCTTTTACAAATGTGGGTGCTGTTTCATTTGGATCATAGATGTTCAGAATTCAGACTTCATCCTGGTGGACATTTCCTTTGATGAATATGAAGTGTCCTTCCCCACCTCATTTGATAACTTTTGGTTGAAATATATTTTATTGGATATTAGAATGGCAACTCGAGCTTGTTTCTTAGGACTATTTGCTTGCAAAACTTTTTTCCAGCCTTTACTCTGAGATCTTGTCTGTCTTTGTCACTAAGGTGTGTTTCTTGTATGCAGCTGGGCTCTCTGGGTGTCCCAGCTGGTATGGGTATTTGGGCGACATTCTCACCTGTGTCCCTGGTTACTGCAGACCTCCTAGGGGAGGGTGTAGGGTGTGGGAGGATATCAGACCCACTAATCTGGCCCTGGTGGGGAAGCAGACTGGAAGGGCAAAATAATACATTTTTGAGCACAAGTAAGCCCATGCCCAACTCCTTTTCCAAATGCTCCTGTCTGTGGCAATAATAATAAATCTGTCTCTGAGATCACCAGAAGAACATCAAACAATGGGCACTCACAGGCATACTTGTCCATCATCAGAAAAAAAATCCACAATTGCTGACTTCTCAGTAAAAAGGCAATGTTTAAGCCTCCTATGCTGCCTGACAGATGTAGAGTGTCAGTTTGGAAATACCATTTAGACCTGCTAATCTCTAGAAAAGGTGTTCACTACTTTAAAACTCATTTCCCAGCTAAGTTAAATTGATGCTGTATTTGAAAGTGTATGTGTGATTCTCAAGTCAACATTATTATTGTTGTTTTGTTGTTGTTATTATTATTATTGTGATGATGATGATGATGATATACATAAGTGAAGAAGCTGAAGCAGAGAATGATCACCCTACTTATGTCTGAAAAGTGGTGAAAATGGCATACTATTCCCAAGAGACTCTATGAGACCATAAGCAAGGAAGTAGATGCCAAATCAGAACCATTGTACTAACACTCCTCCATCCATACATAGGAACAAACAAACCCTCTACCTCCACAGTACTTTAAGATAAGTCAGAATGTAGCTCAATCCAAGATATCCTAAGTGATTCTTGGACATTGTTGCATAGGACCCTGCAGACAATACTACCAATGACCACAGTAAGCTTCTCTAAGACATTTTACAAAAATGACCCAAATCCTGGAGTACCTCTACAAAGAAACATACCTGTGGACCCCAACCCTAGCATGAAAGCCTAAATGCTTTTTTTCCCTTACTAGCTCCCCAGTATGCTTTAAATGGATCCACAAATATTTTAAATGAACAAACTTTGCAAAATATATTTTCAACTTTTGGGTGGATGAGATGGTCCAGAAGGTAAAAAGAACTTGCTGCCAAGCCTGACAATGTGAATTTGATCCCCAGGACACACACAGAATAAGAAGAAAACTGACATTTGCAACTTGTTCTCTACAAATATGTTGTGGCATATATGTACCCCCAACATAAACACACACACACACACACACACACACACACACACAAATGCAAACACACACACAAATGCAAACACACACACACACAGCATTTTAAATTAAACTTCATAAACAGTTTTCTACTTCAATCAAACAATTGCTAGCTTGCCACATCTTAGTGTTCTACTTCAATGAAACAATTCCTAGCTTGCCACATATTAGCAAAGAGTTCCCATAAGTCCACTGGATGTCTTGGGGACTCCCTGGATTTTCAGGTGGCATAGATTTTGGGAAGATAATCTTCACAGGATGGAAAAGGAAACTATAGGTCACCAAACTCTAAGAAGCCTAGACACAAGTGAAGGAGGATTTCTGCACATGCTGATGAAGAATAGGGAAATGGAAATCAATATTCCCATTGTGATCCCATACTCCAGTAGCATTTTGATGCAAACACATTGCCAACCCCCATGCCTATGCAAACAGGACAGAGTCATCTTCGAAAGATGACTTTAGAAATATCAAAAAGGTATACCTATCCACCTCACTTATTCTAAAACAGTCTTCTCACTGATGTTGATATGTGGTGAGAAGTTCATATTAGTCTCTCTCCTCTTCTGCAACAGCATTACCATTTTTGTGGAGATTTGGTGGGTAGAAGGATTATCATTCATGTCTGCTTGAAAAGCAGGTAGAACATAACCAACAGTCACAAAGACGATGCAGCTCACACATCAACCCTATCTCATTTACCCATGCTAACCCTACATCTCCTCCTATTCTAGAGTTTTTTTTCTATTTTCAGGTACTTACATAAATTATGCAGCCATTCCATGATATGAGCGGAAGGGTTCAAACTCCTGTTTCATTGACCATACCCCAGACACCACAAATGTTCCACGAGAAACATCACCAAGAATGATCCACATAGGGCATATAGAGGACATGTTGAGCTGCTGCAAATCCATTTGCTATGAATTACATCATGAGGGAAAGTGTTGTGATAAAGAGATGAAAGAAGTCATTCATATAGACTGGACTAAGGGTGGGAGCTCTCATGGATGGGAATTGCACACCATAGCCCTTTGTGGGAAGCATAGTAAGGAGGTGAGTTCTGGGAGGAAGAAGTCTGGCCAGGTGCCTGAAGACAGCCTTTCCTAGATTCCAAGGAGTAAGAGGCTCCCTGCTTGGAAGTAGTCTATGGTCAGAGAACAAATCTCTCAAACACCTCCTGAACTAGGAACAAGTTCATCCCCATCAGGAGTTCAAGCCTTTTGCTTCTTTGGCTTCTTGTTTTCTTTTGTTTTAGAAAACAAGCCTTCAGAGGTATAAACACATTTAAAAAAAAAAGAAATGTTTTCTGCTCTGAAAGCACACCAATGTCATAGAGACCTGGAAAACACACATAGCAGGGCAGCTAGTTCTCTAGAGCTGGAGAAGGTCTCATTCTGGTAGGCTCAGTTTATGCTGGCTTGGTGCCTGGATAGAGACTTGAGGTCTGAGGGCTGTGATTAATATTTGGCAGACAGTCTGCTCCTCAGGTGATTTTCCTATCATTTGGATGGAGCTTGGGAGAGAGGTGTGAAGGCTGCCTGGAGAGGAGGAGCATGTGGGCTGAGCATGAGATTCTTTGTGACAGTGATGCTGAGTGCTAGCCATCTGTTCTCAGAGCCATGAGCTGTACTAACATAAGATGCTGAGTGCTGTGAGATAAGTGTGCTATCCAAGCTGACATTCCTTTGCCCTCCACCATGATATCCTGACCTACTCTTCAGGACCTGTCAGGAGCAAGACTTGTTCAACAGGGCTCAGTCTCTTTCTAAGGAGACTTCTGGAGTAAGCCAAGGTTGCAATGTGTTCTCTGTCTCTGCTACTCCTCCTCCAGTTCCTTTAGCCAGATTCTCTTAGTCTTTAATTTTTAATCATTGGTTCCATTGCTCAACAACTTAGAGATCACACAAAGTCAATGATAGGCTATCTTTCTTATGCTATCTAGTTAACAACATATTATAATTGTTGTTGAATTTTTAAATTCATGTACAGATTTTTACATGCCTACAATAAATTTTGGTTCTTTGCATCCCTCATTATCCTCCCTGATATCCCTTCCTCTCCCACAGAAAACCCTTTTCTCAGCAAGCTCCCCTCAGACTCTGTTTGTGTGTGTACCTGTGTGAGTATGTGTCTTTATGCATGCATTTGTGTGTGTGAATGTATGTGTGAGTGTCTGTCTTTGTGCATATGATTGTAATGTGTGTGTCTATGTGTTTGTGAACATGTACATGTGCATGCAAGTGTGTGTGTGTGTGTGTGTGTGTGTGTCCCACTGAGTCTCATTATGGCTGCTTGCATGAACACAGGTAGTAAGTTATTTATTGGAACATAGGCAAGTCACCAGTGGCTGTAACACTGAAGAAATTGACACCCCACCTGAGCAACTATTAACTGACCATATTCCCTCAGGGAGGGATGGGGCTCAAGAGCCCCTGCCCTTACCCCTGATGAACTGTTGACAAACCCAATCCTGCACAGGCCTTTTACAGGTAATGGTACTACAATGAGTTCATGAGTGCAATGGTCCTGTCACATACAGAAGATATCCTCCTGCAGCACTCCTCCCCATCCTTCTGTGATGCTTCTTTAAACTTGTAGGAAGTGATGTGGATGTCTCAGTTAAGGTCAGTTACTCTGCCATCACTTAGTCACGCGTTGTGTCTTCCTTTACATAAGAATTGCATTTTTACTGAGACTCAAATTTTGCCTGCCTGGGGGTGGTGAAGATATGAAGACTCTCATTTCTTGTCAAAAGATAAGACATTTTTTATTGAACACATAATATGTGTCACATATAGAACAGGATGCTACAGGTAAATGAATTATTTTCCCCCTGCAAAGTAGAAATCAAGATACTTGAAGATCAGGCCACAAAGGGAGGACAAGTATTTGGGTGACATAAGCAAGGCTATGTCCAAAGCAAATGCCACCACAGCACACACTAGTGTAATTTAACTGGACTCCCCTCCACACTTGGAGAGCTGCCAAAGCCAGTATTCCATTTCCATCAAAATCACCCAACATTTCTACTTAATAGAAAAACCAAATGGCATTTGAAGACAAAATGTTCAGGTGCATGTTTATTTGTAGAAGGACATAGACCACAACACACCTTTTCTCCGAGCAGTAGCACGCCATAGCTGTGCAAACTGAAGCAGTGAGCAAGTCCTCTGAGGTGGAAAGGTCAAAATTACAAAAGAATGGGTGGTGGCCTCTATTTATTTTCTCCCAGAAAGCATTAGAGCAAACAGATGCACCAGCAGAATCATCATCAAGATGAAATAAACCCTCTTCAAGCTGCCCAAGAATGAACATAATCCATTTCAAGGTCTAAAATGTACACACACATGATAATTCCTCTGAATTGCCTTTGACTCGATCAGCAACGGAATGGGGTTGTCTTTGATGTACAAGACACAGCCATACAGTGGCTGCATTCTCATTCTGCCTGGTGTTGTGATACATGTTTTATATAGGTGTAATTTTCTATAAGTTGCCCCATTTCTGCCAGTTATGGAAGCAGAGAACATGTTGTCTCCCTTTGTTCTAGACTACTTTTACTCAAAATATATGCATTGCAAACTACTTTACAAAACTGACAAAGTGGCTCCCTCAGAATCAAAGGGTACTCTTGCTTACTGCCTCACACAATAAACGTGTCTCACTTTGGAGCAATAGACAAGCATGCCTACTGCCCATTATAAAAGAGTCGGGTTCCCTAAGTTTGAGGTGCTACAATGTAATTCACAGTATACAAGAATGTTGCCTGGCTCTCTGTGTTCAGTACTATGGGAATTGGGGAACCAGCACCGGATGTTTGTCCTATACTGCTCTCATCATGAATTAGAAAGACCTTTGTCTCTGGCCCAGGTCACTCCATGTCTTCTACTACTCATTAGTTTGTAAGGGGTGGTACAATCATAGAGGAATCATACAATCATACATACATAGAGGGAGGTAAAATCATAAACTCTCTTCAGTTCTTGAAGAAGCAATACCTAGAAAATTATATAATATTTAACCCCATGAACAACATTTAAAAAGTACTGTGATCTTTACCACATATGCACAGAGTTGTTAACATGAAACTGTTGATATTTCCAAGAATCCTATGACTGAAGTTTATCACCAGAGAGGCCTTAATTTCTAGGTAGGACACCCTACCTATATATTGCTGAGAAAGATATATACAAGTTAGTCTCTGTCTGGACATTTCAATACAGATTCACACCAGAAGGTGCCTTCGAAAAGCAGTATGACAAAAGAGTACAGAGGAGTACAAGAAGGAGCCACAGAAGGTACTCCTTGTTCGGGGAAGGGTTACCACAGTGCCCAAGTTTCTCCATCAGGAAGAACAGACAATTTCATCATGCCCTAGGCAGAGTTACAAGGGTGAACGTGACTGAGAAGGGAGGGCATCTTCACCTGTCAAGAGGCAGACCTCTTCTTGGCTATTTCACCTACCATGTTTCACAATGTAGGTGATGTGTCATCCATGACACCTGAAGGCCACATTCCTTTGGGATGTTAGTGAAAATGAGAGGCTGGCAGGAACTGGTCATTGTGATTTAGCATTTCAAATACTTGATTAATGGATGCTGTGCTTAAAGTCAGAATAGGAAACAACTTCTGCACAAATGTAGAAGGGCAAGGCAGTTGTACTCACAGTGTCCCTCCCTTCCTCTACCAACAGCATAAAGGACAGTGTAGGGTGAAACGTGCATGCCCTCAATTATTCAATACATATCTACTTTCTAGAAGTGCCTTGGTATGGCATCTGGCAGGAAATACAGACTTTACACACCCAATAGTTTACAATTAAATAGTAAAATAAGCACCCTGATGATAAAATAGAGTAGAATAGAAAAAATATAGCCTTAAAAAAGACATGTTCAGGTTCAAAGCAAAAAAGATGTTATGACAAGTTGTGGGCTCTGGATCCACGTCTGTCTTGGGGGATAAACAGGAAGTCAGGGTAAGAGCTTCAGCCTGACTGAAGCAGAGGTCATGGAGGAGCCGGACTTACTGGATTGTTCCCTATGGGTTGCTTGTCTAGTTCCCTTTATTATACAGCCCAGGCACACCTACCTAAAAATGGAAATGCCTACAGTGGGTTGGACTATTCTTCATCCATTAACAATCAAGAAAACACCCTATGGGCATGCCCATAGGTGATTTTGATGGAGGCAATTCCCATCCCAAGCTGAGTCTCTCTGAGTTAACTAGGAGGTTAGGTGATAGAGTCAAGACTGTTTTTCAGTGAGAATCAAGACCCACTAAATGTAGATTACCTGGGCTTGAGGAAACTGTGTGGGGCACATAACCAGAAATTGCAGAAACTGAGAACACCTAAGAAATAAATATTCTCGTCTGTAAGATTAAATCTTAGAACTCAAGTCAGACATCTACAAAACACAGGTTTAAGTGTTAATCAAGAAAAGAAGAACTAGTGTTCTGAGGAGGATTGTGCTTGTGACAGCATGTGTTATCATTTATTCACAGACTGCCACTCACTTAATATTCACCTTCAAATGGCACTAATCAAGAGTCTGTTATATATTGCTTTTGGACCCTTCATAGAAGAAATATTTTAATACTCTATTATAAGACACTAAATGAATGCTCTCAGTAGATACTTATTTATTCATTTATACTATTTGTTTATTATACAGTTTATAAGTTAGTTCCACCATAAGCTGAGAGCTATTGCTAACATCTGCAATGGGTATAGCACTTTAGCAGAATCATCCCCTCTGATTCACATTAAATATCTTTGTGTAGGGCTAGTAGCTCTCTTTAGATAGTGTGGCTACAAATGCAAATGCATACTTTCCCAGCAAATATATGACTTTTAAAAATTATGGCACTAAATATGATAAAGTCAAGCACAACTAAAACACTTCCATGTTCATGAGACACTAATATCAGACATATAACTTCATCAAACACATGGTAATTAACCAAGCCGCTCAAATTATAGTAAATAGAAGTACACTTAAACAATCTGATAATTTTTCTCCCATGTTGTGATTATCTTAGCTTGATATTAGAACATTTTTATGTGTGCATATAGATCTTCAGAAATGAGTATGCAATGCCATTTTGTTTTGTTTTTTTTTACTTTTTTTATTAATTCTTTTAGATTTTTACACAATATGTTTGATTCTGTTCACTCCACTGCCCCAACTCCTTCCAGACTTGTCCTCTTTCCTATCCACCCAACTGCTGTCTTTATTTTTTTTTAACACCCATCAAGTCGAAGTGGTGACACGCACTTTTGGTTGTGTGGTCTTCATTGGAGCATGGTCAACTTACCAGGACAACAGCCGTAAAGAAAACTAACTTTATCTCTCTCTCAGAAGCTATCAATTGCTGATAGTTCCTTGGGGCAATAGGGTAGGCGTTATACGCAGGTCACTGGGCACAAATAAATAATACCCATGCATAATCTAACAATCAAAGGGTATCTGATAGAACATCATTTAAAAGAAATTACTGTTTACAGCGTGACTGTAAAAACTACAGAATTCATCACACTGATTAATTAGGAAACATCAAGCATTGAATGCCTTTGAATTTAGAAGCCCTTGTCAATAGAATAGTGAAAACCTTAAATCTTTGCCGACAGGTGGAAATGTGCTCCCCTGAATAGTGCCTGTTTAAATTTTAAATAGTTTAATGAACTTGAGTGAGAGCAAAGAATCATTTTCCGAGAGTATACAATTTATTCTATGTGCAGTAGAGACTTAATTGATGCCTTGTTTCATTTTCCCCAAACTTTCAAAATTAATATTCTCACATTTGAATCCCCAGGCATGGTGGGCTTTCCAGGTCACCCAGCCTAAGATCTCACAGGCAAGCTAGCAAAGACTCAGGGAAACACAGCATCTCTTAGTATCTTATGATGGGGTTTGAGGGCGGGGAAATTCCTGAGCTATTCCCTAATGCATCAAAGGGGAAAATAAACAGACAGATTGCCAACCATTAAATGTCAGGAACCCTGCTTGCATTAGGAATCACAAATGCATGGTGGTCGGCAGATAGGAGTTTTGAGCAAGAAAACCAATCTTTGACTGAGTGTTCCTTGAGAATTCTGTATCTGTGAATAAAGTATCTAAGTAATTTAGTTTTCCATGTGAGAAATGAAGAACATGTACAGGTATATGTGACAAGTTTTGGGCTAGGCACAGTACTTCTGTATCTCAAGAGTAAAGCACAGTGGAAAACTCCAGATGTCTACTGCAGGAAGCACAGCCAGCTCTGCGGAGCTATTAAGCGTCATTCTCCCAATTATAGTGGAGAATTTTAAACTAGCTAATGTGTCAAATTGGGATCTCTGTTACTTTCATTAACTGTGTTCCCATTTCTATTTCCTGCCCTCCGAAGGCATGCGACCATGAAAGGACAAAACGGGAAGATGATGGAGTAGGTCAGTGGTAGAGCACATGCCTGGGGTGCCTAAGCTCCAGCTTTCCATCTCCAACACAAGAAAGGAAAGGAAGGAACAGAGGGAGAGGGATGGGGGAAGGAGAGTAGGAGAGGAGGCCTGTGTGAGAGAATGTTGTAATGTGTAAATACCTGTTTGCCTTTCTACATGATCTTCAAATTCTTTCAGAGAGGACTTTTGTAAAAGGTATATGAACTATGTTGGATGGAAATGTCAAAAACAAGAGCTCAGTGCTGGTCATACGCTCTGTTAGCATAGCTGTGAAACCCTAGACAGATGACAAATGCTTTCAAATCTACATGAGTGATTTCTTATGTATTTCACTGAAACATGCCACCATCTGGACTTGTTGATGATGAGGTGAAGAATAAGAATTGTCAGCAATATTCATTTCATCATTTCCAAATTCTAATAATATAAACCGTTAATAATTTCTGGAGCAAATGAACTCATCATTGCATAAACTAAACGACTTTATTAGTAAAATATATTAAATAAGAGGGATTCTTTTCCTGGGTACAGCATAATGTTAATTCTGACAAATCATCACATGCCTTCGGTATTTTAAACAAAGAGACGTCTTAATTATATTTCTATTGCTGTAACAAAGACAATGATCAAACCAACTTGGGGGGAAAGGGTTAATTTGGCTTACAAGTTCTAATTGCAGTCCATCATGAAGGGAATTTGAGGCAGGAACATAGAAGCAGGAACTGAAGCAGAGACCATAGAGGAACACTGCTTTTTGGCTTACTCCCCATGGCTTATTCATTTTGCTTTCTTAAACAACCTGCCCAGGACTACATGTTCAGAGGTGATACCACCCACAGAGGGCTGGGCCGTCTTATATTAATCATTAATCAAAAAAAATACCCAGTAGACTTGCCTACAGGGAAATTTGACAAAGGTATTTTCTCATTTTGAGGTTCCCTCTTCCTAGATGATCCTGGCTTGTTTCAAGTTGACAAAAAGCACCTAACTGACACAGATGCTAAAGAGACCACGAACAGTCTGCTCTTGCTTATAATTCATAAGTTCATGGAATTGCTTTCCTTAAAAAAAATCACTTTCCATAAACAAAGACATTTCCTCCTGGTGCTTTATGATTCAGACAAATGTCAAGCGTGTGTGGGTGTCTGTGTGTGTGTGTTTCTGTGTTTCTATGTGTGTGAATGTGTCTGTGTTTGTGTGTCTGTATGTGTACCATTATGCGCAAATGTGTGTGTGTGTATGTGTGTGTGTGTGTGTGTGTGTGTGTGTGTGTGTGTGCATTTTTGAGAGGACTGACAGCCCAGAGAAAGCACTGTAAAGGCTTTGACACTGTGTGCTAGTACCAAAATGATGAACTTCAGTTATGTGGGTCCATGCTGCCCAGCAACAGACACACAGCATACAAGGACCACCTCTAAGAGATTCTAAAAGGCAACACTAAAGAATGCCCAGAGCCATTGATTAGTCCTCACCCAGTGATTCATCTTGACTCAGGCAGAGATTGTCTCCTTAAGTCACTAATTTGCCTTCTGCTCAGGAAAAGAAAGGGCAAAACCAGTTCTCTGGAAAAGCAAGTGTGCATAGCTCTGGTTCCACAAGCAAAGGAAGCACAGGTGTTCACATCAGGAGACCCTGCTACCTTCAACAGAAGGATGATGTGTGGTAAGAATGACACAGAAAGGTGGGGACTCATTTTCAAAGTTCTCAGCAGATGATAATTTTTGCAGTGCCTCCTTTGCTATATAGAAAGACAGTTCATATTTTGCTCATGGGAAGTATTCATCAATGTAACCGACAAACTGCCATCATATATATGTTAATGTAGAATGATTGACAGGTGATAAAATGTATGCATAAGCATATATAAAGATAAATCCGGTATATTCATATATATATATGTATAGTACATGGTCATATATTTATCTACATGGATGTGCAATATATATATATATATGTATATATATACACATACATATATATGGCTAAATACATGCATGCATGTGTGTATACATAAGTATATATGCACATTCTTAGCTCAGTAGAAGCTTAGATGTTTCTTATTTATTAAATATATTAACAACTTCATTAAAATTTGGCAACTGTTATGCAATTTTAAATGATAAGTGTGGTCCAACAAATGATTTGTATCATGATAAACATTCCATTCTAAGTTTTGAATGATCTGTGTTTCTCCCCATATTTTAAAAAAATATCAGGTTATTGAGTGGTAGATTTCTATGAATCCCAGGCCAGCATGATCTACATAGCAAGTTCCAGGCCAGTCAAGGTTATGTAGTTAGATCCCGTATGTGGAGTAGCAGGGTGGAGAAGACAGACAGACAGACAGACAGACAGACAGACAGACAGACAGACAGAAAAATAGAAAATCAGTGAATCAAGTGTCTCTAGACATGCTTACATTATTAGAACATACAACCTATATACATATGTACAAGACAATTTTTGCCCAACTAATCTGCTATTCTCCAACTAACTCACATGCAGCCACTGGCAAACAATCAACTTGTTCATACAAGAAAAACAACAACCAAAACAACATATCGTCATAAACAAACAATTATTTCAGCGACTGGCTCTAGTTGCTCCTCCACACATCTCCCATGAGAGCTTAGAACGCTGACTGTAATTTCCTGTCCTCTCCATCCTCTGGTAGAAGCAATAAGAATGGAACACCAAAACCACAGTGAAGAAGAGAAGCACAGAGGCTCCAAGGCAGTCTAGCTTCTCAGTCTCATGTGGATAATCAGCAACTAACAGGAGTGCCTCACACAAAACACCACACTCCAGAGCAAACCAGGCAGGCTCTGAAACCTCAGTTACCAGGCAGTTGCTCTCAATGCTTCCATAAGCTGTACTGAATGGGTAAATCAAAGCCTGATTTGACATCAGTGACTGTTAGTGTTGCCTGGGATGGAATATCTTTAAAACATATTTCCATGGCAACTAGCTTAGAAACATATTTCATTTTAGAGTCTCTCCTGTTAGGAGAGCCAGGAAAACCATTGGGTGAAAACCATCTTGTACATATGTGGCCTTTTCTTTTTTTTTTATTATTTATTTTATTTTATTTTTTAATTTACATTCCAAATCACTTCCCCTTTCCCGTTTCCTCCCTCCCCGAAAGACCCATAAGCCCCCTTCCCTCCCTCTTTTCTCCATTCAAACCCCTCTCGTTACTCTGTCCTGGTGTTCCCCTACATCCAGTCTTTCCAGGACCAGGGGTCTCTCCTACCATCTTTTTAGAAATCTATTGATATGCGGATTGTGTCTAGGGTATTCCGAGATTCTGGGTCAATATCCCCTTATCAGTGACTGCATACCATGTGTGTTCTTTTGTGATTGGGTTACCTCACTAAGGATGATATTTTCAAGATCTGACCATTTGCCTAGGAATTTCGTGAATTCATTGTTTTTAATTGCAGAGTAGTATTCCATTGTGTAGATATACCACATCTTCTGAATCCATTCCTCCGTTGAGGGACATCTGGGTTCTTTCCAGCTTCTGGCTATTATAAATAAGGCTGCTATGAACATAGTGGAGCATGTGTCTTTATTGCATGCAGGTAAAGTCTCTGGGTATATGCCCAGGAGTGGTATAGCCGGATCCTCCGGGAGTGTCATGCCCAGTTTTCTGAGGAACCGCCAGACTGCTTTCCAGAGTGGTTGTACCAGCTTGCAATTCCACCAGCAGTGGAGGAGTGTTCCTCTTTCTCCACATCCTCGCCAACAACTGCTGTCTCCTGTGTTTTTGATCTTAGCCATTCTGACTGGTGTGAGATGGAATCTCAGGGTTGTTTTGATTTGCATTTCCCTAATGACTAAGGATGATGAACATCTCTTTAGGTGCTTCTCAGCCATTAGATATTCTTCAGGTGAGAACTCTTTGTGTAGCTCTGTACCCCATTTTTTAATAGGGTTACTTGCCTCTCTGGAGTTTAACTTCTTGAGTTCCTTGGCCTTTTCTTGTCAAAGTTATTGCTACCAGGAAAGCAACTGAGGGAATGTAGGAAAATCTCTTAACATACAAGGAAATCTAGCAGCAAGTGTACTGGACCATGCCAGGCTTCTGGATTATTGAGGAAAGCCAGTTTATTTTCTTTGCTAACATCGCCATTTCTCAGTGCAGGGCAAATGCTTTTTGTCTCCTTCCTGATGTTTTCCAACACCAGTTCTGGTGATGAAAGTTCACCTCTGCTTTCCTTTTCCCAGTGCTAGATGCGAAGGCCCATCAGACTGTGATTATTTCGTACGTTTATAGATACAAAACTATGTTTGCCCAATTGAAAAACAAAAGCAAGGGTAAGGACCAAACCTGGGTGTCTGGGACTTCATATCTACTCAGAAATTTTAAATTGCCATGCAGCCTAGGGTTGAAGTATACTCTAACAATTCTGGAAATCCTGAATTTTTAACCTTCTGTTAAAAAGACACTGGACTCTTGATAAAACTTGCTGTTGGTCTGAGACCTATATTATCCTTTTCTCAGGGATCAGGAGAAGTACTAAAGTCTGTCCAGATCTATCACTCTGCCTAATTCCACAGAGATATGAAGTCTAGACTTTGGTGATTTGGTGGCAAGCATTAAGGATCATTCAAATAGAGATTTTTTTTTAACTCCCTGAGACCCTATAAACTTTAAAGCCATGGCTTAGAGACATTATCTTCTCAAAGAAATGTAGATCCATATGTATCAGTCTTTTGTGAAACCAATCTAGACAGATTTTAAAATGCTGAAAGAATAGATATAGAGTCTCAAAATGCACCAATAGAAAAATTGCCTTGTGAGGTAAATTTTAGCCAAAAAGGCTTAGACAAGAACATTTTGCTGAAAGAGCTAGAATTTCAAAGATCAGGTTCAGGTTACATAGGAAAACTTCCCAAGTTTGGAAGCAGAAACAGAATCTCCAGCAGTGTACAGTACTGGGCTTTAGTATCCTGTTCTATATTGATTTGTGGTGGTCTCCATTTCAGCTTTCTTCATGATGACTATTGATCATGATGATAGATCATCTACTCAGTGATCTTAATTGATCATTAAATGGCTGGAATTAATAGATTAGCCAGTTGAAGATCTATTCATTTAGTACACATTGCCATGGACCTTGAGTCCAGGGGCATCTCAAGACTTCAATTTCCTTCCACTCTGTGGGACCTCATGATTCCAGGAGGGAACTTCATGCTGGGGAGTCAATACTTGGTCTGCAACTACCAAGAGACCTTTAATTGCCATGACTAAGGCCATGTGTCTGACATGGGATGAAGATAAATTTTTAAGATGGTTTAGTGAAAGCAAAATGAGGCACTGAAGCAGCCATCTATGGCAGGAAAAACTTAAGAATGCCCAGGTAGCTTGCAATAACCTGAACATCAACTTGTAAACATTTAACTTGGGAGCCACAGTGAAACCTTTTCTCAGATTGCCTATAAAACCTTTCTTAATTGAACAGTATTTCACAGCAGATGTGTAAAATGCCTATGAGAAGAAAATAGTCCTTACAAAAACTTAAAAGATTTCAATTTCAAATGATGTATATACAAATTATAGTTTTTCCTCCATGAATTCCAGTACCTGGCCAAAACAGGTCTCCTAAGAACATGTACAGGGCACACTGTTTATCTGAGATCTAATGTTATATCCTTGGAAATGAGAAACCCAGTTTAAGACTAGAGCAAGACCCCAGATTGAACTGAAAACTCTTGGTCTGTGGGTAGAAGAGGAAGAAACCCAATTGGAAGACTTGACTTGTATAAATCATGGCTAAAGGGGATCCACACTAGGACTATGAGTGACAGAGGAATGGTTAGAGTCTTCTAGCATCCATTTCTCTAGCAACCTCAAGGAGATTATTAAAGAAAATGGTGGCTTTAGAAGGTCACTTCCAGTAGTGATTTGTGAGATGCTAGGCTCTGATCTAACTGGGTGAGTCATCAGAGAAAATAGAGAAATGGATATGGAGAAACCTTTTCTGTCCAGGAAGACCCTAGCATTCCACCCCACCAAAGAGGGAAGAGCAAGGAAAGATGGTTGCCAGTCAATTGACAGTCATAATGGGTATACTGGGTGTGTAAATCTCATGTATTGGAAATTCCCATGACATAACATTACAGAAACAGGCTGGAAGAGAACGTACCCTCACAGGGCGGGAGCGTATCAGCCTCCCTTTGGCGAACTCTGCTCTTGGGATCGAATGCACTGAGCATACAGGTACCCAGGGACCCCCCAATATAACATCGCTTGGGACACAGCCTGTTGGGCTTCCATCTGCGCCCAAGAGCGGGGGAGCTCTGCGGACATCTGGGCGCCAGCTCTGCTGTGGGCCACCTGCCCTGCAGAGTGATCTGCACGGAGAGGGTTCACAGTGCACTCCGCCATCTTTGTTCCTGCAACAGAGCAATTGGGACCTCCCAGCACAGGAACAATCAAGCATAATATCTCTTGGGTCTCAGCCAGCTTGTGTGCGCCCTTCTCCCAAGAGCTGGGCAGGTCTGCGGTCACCTACACACCAGCTCGGCTGTGGGACATCTGCCCTGCAGAGGAAACCCCCTCCCCCACCCCTGCTCTGGGAGAGAACGCATCCACACAGGGTGGAGCATACCAGCCTCCCCTTGGCGACCTCTGCTCCGGGGATCCACTACGCTGAGCCTTTGGACGTACAGGGATTCCCCAATATAACATCACTTGGGGCAAGGCACATCAGGGCTCCAAAGTCACTCAGGAGCAAGGTAGCCCCCCAGCAATCGGTGCCAGGGGAATCCCGGTAATCCAGGGGGGCAGAAATAGCCTTGCAGGCTCACAGGAGTTCCAACAAACAGCCAGTGATAGCAGGATCAACTAATACCAGAGGTAACCAGAAGGCAAACATAGGAACATTACTAACAGAAATCAAAGTAATATGGCACCATCCAATCCCAAATCTTGAACAGCAGCAAGTCCTGGATACCCCATCACACCCAAAAGGCAAGATCTGGATTTAAAATCACTTCTCATGATGCTATTAGAGGATTTCAAGAAGGACACAAATAAATCTCATAAAGAAATACAGGAGAACATGAATCAACGGGTAGAAGCCCTTACAAAAGAAACACAAAAATCGCTTAGAGAAATGCAGGAGAACATGGGTCAACAGATGGAGGCCTACAAGGAGGCAACACAAAAATCGCTTAAAGAAATGAATCAACGGGTAGATGCCCTTACAAAGGAATCACAAGAATCACATAAAGAAATGCAGTAGAATATGGGTCAACAGATGGAGGCCCATAGGGAGGCAACACAAATAATCTTTTAAAAAAATAAATCAACGAGTAGTTGCCCTTACAAAGGAAACACGAGAATCGCTTAAAGAAATGCAGGAGACTATGGAACAACAGATGGAATCCCATGAGGAAGAAACACAAAAATCGCTTAGAGAAATACAGGAGAACTTGGGTCAACAGGCAGAAATCCTGAAAGAGGAAATGCAAAAATACCTTAAAGAAATACGGGAAAATACAAACAAACAAGTGAAGGATCTGAACAAATCCATCCAGGATCTAAAAAAGGAAGTAGAAACAACTAAGAAATCACAAAGGGAGACAACTTTGGAGATAGAAAACCTTGGGAAGAAATCAGGAGTCATAGATGCAAGCATCAACAATGGAATATAAGAGATGGAAGAAAGAATCTCAGGTGCTGAAGATACCATAGAAAGCATCGACTCAACACTCAAAGAAAATGCAAAATGCAAAAAATGTGTAACCCAAAACATCCAGGAAATCCAGGACACAATGAGAAGACCAAACCTAAGGATTATAGGTATAGATGAGAGTGAAGATTTGCAACTTAAAGGACCAGTAAATATCTTCAACAAAATTATGGAGGAAAACTTCTGTAACCTATAGAGAGAGATGCAGATGAACGGACAAGAAGCCTACAGAACTCCAAACAGACTGGACCAGAACAGAAATACCTCCTGTCACATAATAATCAAAACACCAAATGTACTAAACAAAGAAAGAATATTAAAAGCAGTAAGAGAAAAAGGCCAAGTAACATATAAAGGAAGACCTATCTGAATCACATCAGACTTCTCACCAGAGACTATGAAAGCCAGAAGATCCTGGGCAGATCTCATGCAGACTCTAAGAGAACACAAATGCTAGTCTAGACTACTATACCCAGCAAAACTCTCAATCACCATAGATGGAGAGACCAAGATATTCCATGATAAAACCAAATTTACACAATATCTTTCCACAAACCCAGCCATGCAAAGGTTAATAGGTAGAAACTGCCAATACAAGGAGAGGAAAAACACCCTGGAAAATACGAGATAATAACCTTCTTGCATCAAACCCAAGAGTAGATAACCACTCAAATATAAATATAGCGTCAAGAATAGCAGGTGGCAATAATCACTATGCCTTAATCTCTCTTAATATCAATGGTCGCAATTTCCGAATAAAAAGACATAGACTAACAGACTGGAAACATAAACAGGACCCAGTATTTCGCTGCATGCAGGAAACACACCTCAGTGTCAAAGACAAACACTACCTCAGAGTAAAAGGCTGGAAAACAGTTTTACAACAAATGGTCTCAGGAAGCAAGCCGGAGTAGCCATCCTAATATCAGATAAAATTGACTTTCAACCTAAAGTCATCAAAAAAGACACAGAAGGACACTACATACTGATCAAGGGAAAACTCCACCAAGAAGAACTCTCAATTCTGAATATCTATGCTCCAAATGCAAGGGCACCCTCATTCGTAAAAGAAACTTTACTAAAGCTCAAAGCACACATTGCACTTCACACATTAATAGTGGGTGACTTCAACACCCCGCTCTCTGAAATGGATCGTTCAGGAAAGCAGAAACTAAACAGGGACACAGTGAAACTAATTGAAGCCTTGGACCAAATGGAACTAACAGATATATATAGAACATTTCATCCTAAAGCAAAAGAATATACCTTCTTCTCAGCACCTCATGGTACCTTCTCCAAAATCGACCATATAATTGATCACAAAACAGACCTCAACAGATATAAGAAGATCGAACTAATCCCATGCCTCCTATCAGATCACTATGGAATAAGAGTTGACTTCAATGGCAACAAAAACAACAGAAAACCCACATACGCATGGAGGCTGAACAATGCTCTACTCAATGATAACTTGGTCAAGGAGGAAATAAAGAAAGAAATCAAACACTTTTTAAAATTTAATGAAAATGAAGGCACAACATACTCTTATTTATGGGACACAATGAAAGCAGTGCTAAGAGGAAAATTCATAGCCCTGAGTGCCGCCAAAAAGAAATGGGAGACAGCATGCACTAGCAGCTTAGTGGCACACCTGAAAGCCCTGGAACAAAAAGAAGCAAATACACCCAAGAGGAGTAGAAGGCAGGAAATCATCAAACTCAGGGCTGACATCAATCAAGTAGAAACAAATAAAACCATACAAAGAATCAACAAAATGAGGAGTTGGTTCTTTGAGAAAATCAACAAGATAGATAAGCCCTTAGCCAGACTAGCCAGAGGACACAGAGAAAGTATCCAAATTAACAAAATCAGAAAGGAAAAGGGAAAGATAACAACATAAACTGAGGAAATTCTAAAAAAAAATCATCAGATCCTACTACAAAAGCCTGTATTCAACACAACTAGAAAATCTCGAGGAAAATGGACAATTTCCTAGACAGATACCAAATACCAAAATTAAATCAGGATCAAATTGACCATCTAAACCGTCCTATAACCCCTGAAGTAATAGAAGTAGTCATTGGAAGCCTTCTAAGCAAAAAAGCACAGGTCCAGATGGTTTTAGTGCAGACTTCTATCAGACCTTCAAAGAAGACCTAACACCAATACTCTTCAAACTATTCCACAAAATAGAAACAGAAGGAACACTACCCAACTCGTTCTAGGAAGCCATAATTACGCTAATACCAAAAGCACACAAAGATCCAACAAAGAAAGAGAATCTCAGGCCAATCTCTCTTATGAATATCAATGCAAAAATACTCAATAAAATTCTTGCCAACCGAATCCAAGAACACTTCAAAATGATCATTCACCATGATCAAGTAGACTTCATCCCAGAGATGCAGGGATGGTTCAATATAAGGAAGTCCATCAATGAAATCCACTACATAAACAATCTCAAAGAAAAAAAACCACATGGTCATTTAATTAGATGCTGAGAAAGCATTTGACAAAATTCAGCATCCTTTCATGTTAAAGGTCTTGGAAAGATCAGGAATTCGAGGCCCATATCTAAACATAGTAAAAGCAATTTACAGGAAACTGGTAGCCAACATCAAACTAAATGGAGAGAAACTTGAAGCAATCCCACTAAAATCAGGGACTAGACAAGGCTGCCCTCTCTCTCCATATCTTTTCAGTATAGTACTTGAAGTTTTAGCTATAGCAATTAGACAACAAAAGGAGGTCAAAGGGATACAAATTGGAAAGGAAGAAGTCAAACTATCACTATTTGCAGACGATATGATAGTATACTTAAGCGATCCAAAGAACTCCACCAGAGAACTCCTAAAGCTGATAAACAACTTCAGCAAAGTGGCTGAATATAAAATCAACTCAAGCAAATCAGTAGCCTTCCTATACTCAAAGGATAATCAGCCTGAGAAAGATATAAGAGAAATGATACCCTTCACAATGGCCACAAACAATATAAAGTATCTTGGTGTGACTCTAACCAAACAAGTGAAAGATCTGTATGACAAGAACATCAAGTCTCTGAAAAAAGAAATTGAAGAAGACTTCAGAAGATGGAAAAATCTGCCATGCTCATGGATTGGCAGGATTAATATAGTAAAAATGACCATCTTGCCAAAAGCAATATACAGATTCAATGCAATCCCCATTAAAATCCCAACTCATTTCTTCATAGAGTTAGAGAGAGCAATTCAAAAATTCATCTGGAATAACAGAAAACCCAGGATAGCTAAAAGTATTCTCAAGAGTAAAAGAACTTCTGCAGGAATCAATATCCCGGACCTCAAGCTGTACTACAGAGCAATAGTGTTAAAAACTGCATGGTATTGGTACAGTGACAGGCATGTAGATCAATGGAATAGAATTGAAGACCCACAAATGAATCCACACTCCTATGGTCACTTGATCTTTGACAAAGGAGCTAAAACCATCCAGTGGAAAAAAGATAGCCTTTTCAACAAATGGTGCTGGCTCAACTGGAGGTCAACATGCAGAAGAATGCAAATTGACCCATTCTTATCTCCTTGCACTAAGCTCAATTCCAAGTGGATCAAGGACCTCCACATAAAACCAGACACACTGAAACTAATAGAAAGGAAACTAGGGAAGAACCTTGAACGTATGGGCACAGGGGAGAATTTCCTGAATAGAACTCCAATAGCTTATGCTCTAAGATCAAGAATTGGCAAATGGGACCTCATTAAATTACAAAGTTTTTGCAAGGCAAAAGACACTGTCAAAAAGACAAAGCAGCAACCAACTAACTGGGAAATGATCTTTACCAACCCTATATCTGACAGAGGGCTAATATCCAATATATACAAAGAACTCAAGAAGTTAAACTCCAGAGAGGCAAGTAACCCTATTAAAAAATGGGGTATAGAGCTAAACAAAGAGTTCTCACCTGAAGAATATCTAATGGCTGAGAAGCACCTAAAGAGATGTTCATCATCCTTAGTCATTAGGGAAATGCAAATCAAAACAACCCTGAGATTCTATCTCACATCAGTCAGAATGGCTAAGATCAAAAACACAGGTGACAGCAGTTGTTGGTGAGGATGTGGAGAAAGAGGAACACTCCTCCACTGTTGGTGAGATTGCAAGCTGGTACAACCACTCTGGAAAGCAGTCTGGCGGTTCCTCAGAAAACTGGGCATGACACTCCCGGAGGATCCGGCTATACCACTCCTGGACATATACCCAGAGGCTTCCCCTGCATACAATAAGGACACAGGCTCCACTATGTTCATAGCAGCCTTATTTATAATAGCCAGAAGCTGGAAAGAACCCAGATGTCCCTCAACGGAGGAATGGATTCAGAAGATGTGGTATATTTACACAATGGAATACTACTCTGCAATTAAAAACAATGAATTTACAAAATTCCTAGGCAAATGGTCAGAACTTGAAAATATCATCCTTAGTGAGGTAAGCCAATCACAAAAGAACACACATTGTATGCAGTCACTCACTGATAAGGGGATATTAACCCTGAATCTCAGAATACCCTAGACACAATTCACATATCATTAGATTTCCAAGAAGATGGAAGGAGAGAACCCTTGTCCTGGAAAGACTGGATGTAGGGGAATGCCAGGACAGAGGGGGTTGAATGGGGAACAGAGGGAGGGAAGGGGGCTTATGGGACATTCGGGGAGGGAGGAAGTTGGAAAGGGAAAATCATTTGGAATGTAAATAAAAAAACTTAGAAAATAAAAAAAAACAAAAAAACAAAACAAAAAAGAAAACCATTACAGAATTAGGATAATGCCTCCATTAGACAAAATACTAAGCAGTCTGGTGAATTAAGATTTAAGATTTCATCCATACCAGGTTTTTTGGCAATGAAAGTGAAATCATTTATATGCACATGCTGATACTGACATTGATAAATTCAGCTACTCTTAAATACTTTTTTTTTCTTTAAAAATTCTTGGGAAGAACATCATGTGAAAAAATTCAGATTTTTTTCCAGTTGAATCCAAACTCTCATTTTCTCAGCTCTCACCTTATGTGCCTAGGTGAGGTCCCCTCATGTGGTTGAGTCAGACATCCCCCCAGTCTCTCCATAAGCATCTCCATAAATTCTGGTAAGTGCAAAAGTGAAAGGAAGTGATGTATGTCACCATCATTCTGGCCCAAAAAGCTTTCATTAATTTAAACATCTATCTCAAGATGATGTAACCAGAAGGAACCAGGCTAAAAATCTAATCTTGTGGATACTTATAAAGCCCTTCATTCAATGAGCAGTCTTTCTAACCAGAGTATATAGAGACTGAAAGTCACTGAAAAGGTGGCAGAGATCAGAGCCTTAAATGGTCAACATATGATCATTTACTAGCTAAATGGAAGGACATTTTTCACTAGATAATACAAAATGAAAATTATCTTTAAATAAAAAAGAGATTATAGTATGTACAACACAGCAATTTGCATCATTTTCATTATTCAGTTTAACTTAATTTCAACTTCTTTTCATTAAAAAGCAATGAATATTATCTAACTTTCAAGGAAATTGAAGAATGGACTATAGCATGATTTATAACACAGTACGTGCTAAATAGTGACCTGTCTTGGTTAGGATTACTGTCTTAGCTAGGGTTACTATTGCTGTGAAGAAACACCATGACCAAACAATTTAGGGAGGAAAGGGTTTGTTTGGTTTACACTTCATATCACTATTCACCTTCAAAAGAAGTCAGGACATGAACTCAAACAGAGCAGGAACGTGGAAGGAAGAACTGATGCAGAAGCCATGGAGGGATGTTGCTCCTCATGACTTGCTCAACCTGCTTTCTTATAGAACCCAGGACCACCACCACAAGAATGGCACCACCTATAATGAGTTGGGCCCTCCCCCATCAATAACTAATTAAGAAAATGCCCTACAGGTTTGTCAGTCTTATAGATGCATTTTCTTAATTGAGGTTCTCTTCTCTCAAATGACTTCAACGTGTAGCAAACTGATATAAAACTAGTCAGCGCAATTGATTCCTTGCCAACTTAACACACAAATGCATCACTATAAAGCCACAACCTTTTCTTTCTTGTTCATCTCCAAGAGCACACATTGACATCAACACATAATATAAAACATTCCAAGAGTTAAAGTCCCAAAGTCTTTACTAATTCAAATATTTTAAAATTCACTGTATTTAAAATCCATAGCCTCCCCTAAAACCTAACACATTTTTAAAATTCAGTCTCTCAATGGTGGACTCTTGTAAAACTCAAAATAAAGTAAATAGATCCTTATATCAAGAGGGAAAAACCAAGGAACAGTAACAGTAAATCAAAATAAAAACAAATCCCAACACTATAAATATAATTTAATATCCAATGTCTGGTTTTCACACACGGTCTTCTGGGCTTCTCCTAAGGGTTTAAGTCACTTCTCTAGCTCTTCTCTCTGCAGCACACACAGCTTGTCTTCTAAGATATGGCTGGCTCCACTCTTCTGCTGCTGTTCTTGGTGGTCACCCCATGGTGCTGACCTGTCTAAAGTGCTGGGATCTTTTACTGCATCTGGGTTGCACTTTCATCAATAGCCTTTGCCTTTCCTGGGCTTTTTTTTTTTTTTTACAGATTCCAACCCTACTATATAATGCCAAGCCTTAGCTGCTCTCCATGACTCCTTCATACCTACAAAAACATCTCTACCTTGGGTACTTTTACACTATCATGTTTGGCTGCCAACACAAAGGACAACCATGGCTACCCCTAGAGCAAAGCTTCTTTGTCCTGATCTTAGGAAACAATCCCCACTAAATTTCACATTAATAATTCTGGTCTCTTCTTAATCATAGCTGTTTCTTTAGCCTAGACTTACCAGCATCCCTTGTCCCAGCAATGCAAAGGTTTGACTTCAGTGATTGTCTCTTTGATAATCACAGTTGATTTGTTCACACAAATGACCTGGTATAGTCTTTGCTTCCCTCTGAAACTTCACAAGCTAGGACTGCATTATCTTGCACTACTCTCAATATTCTATCTTTCAAGATTCTACAGAACAGCCCACTGGATTCTCAAGATTCAATGTCTTTTTTAACCCAACTTTCCAAAATCCTTTCACAGTACTCCCCAAAATGACACAATAAGGTCAGTTACATCAACACCACAATTTTGGTACCAAATTGTCTTAGGGTTATTCTTGCTGTAATGAAATACCACGACCAAAAACAACTTGGGGAGAAAAGAGTTTGTTTGGCTTATACTTCTACACTACTGTTCATCATCAAAGAAAGTCAGGACAAGAGCACAAAATGGGCCAGGAACCTAGAGGGATGAGCTGATGCAGAGACCATGGAGAGGTGCTGCTTACTAGCTTGCTCCTCATGGTTTGCTCAGCCTGCTAGAATCTACAACCATCACCCCAAGAATGGCACCTCCCACATTAGGTACCCTCCCCCAACAAACACTAATTAAGAAAATGCCCTCTAGGCTTTTCTCCAGCAAATCTTAGGGAAGCATTTTCTTAATCGAGGTTCCCTCCTCTCAGATGACTTTAGCCTGTGTCAAGCTGATAAAAAACTAGCCAGCACATGAACTAAATGATTGCCAATTGATTTAATTATTTAGATTTTTTTTGTTATTTTATGTATGTGGCTGTTTTGCCTGCATGTGTGTATGTGCACTGTGTGCATGCCTGGTGCAGAAGCAGCCAGAAAAATTCAGTGGATCCCTTGGAACTAGAGTTACTGATGGTTGTGAGCTGCCATGTAGGTTCTGGGAACCAAACCCATGTTTTCTGCAAAAGCAGCCAGTATTCTGAACTCTTAATCCATGTCCCCTAATCCCCTGCTTTACTTAGCTCTTTTTCTCTCTTGTCAATGGTGACTAAATCATTTCTACTTATTATGATGGAAATAAACTACCTTTATTCATATATACAATATATGCAATACATATGTATACGTGTACAATACTTTATATAAACATATAATAGCTTATATTATATATATGTGTATATAAGCATATATATATGCTTATATTATATATATGCTTATATACACATATATATAATATAAGCTATTATATGTTTATATAATAAGCATATAATATATATAAGCATAATACCCCTCCTGTATGGAAAGAAGAATTTTTATGATGGTTACAGATATATTGGCAAGATATGTAACCTTGTATTATATTCTTGTTTTCCTAGCCTCCGTTTCCTTATTTATACTACAGATAAAACAACCACACCCCCATCGCCCATGAGACTATGTAAGGATTACATCTGAGAGCAAATATAAGTCCATTCTATGGAATTTATAATTACACAAAATGTAGTGTTATTATTACAGATTATCATCTTAAATCCACAAACCCAAATAGGACCAATGTGAACATTCTCCTTCCAAATAGCATCTGTTTTTATTGGATTACCAAAGCTGGTATTCATAATCGAAATGCTTTTAATGTAGGTGGAACAGCTTCTGCCATTACTTTCCTATTTGCTCATTTGTTTAGTTTATGGACTAACTGCATTAATGTGTTTGGAATTTCCCATTTGCTTCTCATTTGGAAGGAGGAAAAGTCAGCATCCCTAAAAGTACATCACCTGTATCCAAACTGGATCTGACAGAAGATGAAGAAAAAGCAAAATCCTCATCGTCTTATACTTAATGAAATACAGAAATGTTCTGAGTGCTGTGGAAATCTTTAAGATAAAACCAAACAGCTATCAGAAAAGGGAGTTTTGATAAGAGCCCATGGGCCACTTTATACTTTTCCATATATTATCTTCATTTTACAACTTATAATCTCTAGAAACTTCTTACTATGACTAGAGATTATGAAAAGAGCAAACCTTCCTGGAATAGAGACTGCTGTATATACCTCCACACTAGTGAAAGTGGCTGTTCTTCAGACAGTTAAAACATAATGCTTGACAGATGTGCACCTGGGTCCTGAAAGAAGAAAGTATGTATGCTCTAACACTTTAAAGCATATTTTTTAAGTCCACTGGGTAGATGGTATATGGAACTCTAAAAGAGTGCAAGGAAATAGTTCCTGTCAGTATCATGATAAAAATAAATGCAACTATGCCAAGTGATCTGATCCCAAATTAGCATGGTCATGTAATCTGAATGAGACCATCACTGTACCATATAGTTACCAGAAATAATGTATATATTTTAAATAAATATGAGTCTCCATTTATATGAAAAGGAGTCTTGGAAATATGGAGGAAAGAACACAATATTTTTTTAATATTCCTGAATTCCTACATGGAAACAGCAAAAGGTGCTAAGGAGATGACTTAGTAGATAAAGTGCTTATTTTTCAAATGTGATCTGAATCCCCAGAACTCACAGAAAGCCAGGTATAGTAGCCCTTATCAGTAGTTCAAGTTCTGACATGGAAGTCCAGGAGACAGAGACAGCTGAATCCCCAGAAGCCCATGGGCCAGCTAGCCTGGTATACATAGAAATGAACCTGATTGTTAGGAAACCCCACCCACTGTAAGTGCTAAAGACTTGAGGAGAGATGGAGAAGGTTTCTGAAAATGAAAGTATGATGGATGAAGGATAACTCTGGAACCTGGTCCAGTGCTTACAGTTGTTTTAGTTTGGGGACCATTACAAACTCTTTCAAAAACAAATCTCCTCAGAATAAAATGGAGTTGTATTAGTCAGGGTTCCCTAGAACACCAGAACTTATAGAATGAATCTCCCTCTCTTTCTCTCATATATACCTGCATACGTACATATATGTGTATGATTTATTGAGGTGATTTACAGTCTGCTGTCTAGTTGTTCTGTTGATATAAAAAAATGGCTGCTGGTTGTCTATAAATGAAAAGTCCAAGAATCCAGTAGTCTGCCCTCAATATTGGATATCACAGCCGGTCTTCAGCATGTGCTGGAATCCTGAAGAATTAGGCTCTAATGCCAGCGAAGAAATGGATGTGCTTGCAAGGTGAGGGCAAGCAGACAAAGAACAAAAGCTTCCTTCTTCTGGTTCTCATGTAGACTTCCAGCAAAAGTTGTAGCCCAGAATAAAAGTGTGTTGTCCCTCCCCCCACCCACCAACATCCAGATCAAAGGTATGTCTTCCTACAGCAAAGGTTCAGATTTGAAGTGGATGGATTTGCCTACTTCGAACCAAGCAAAAGATCCCTGACAGGTGTGCCCTCCATTTCTGCATTGTGGTTTATTCCAAATGTAGTCAAGTGGACCACCAAGAATAGCCAAGATAAGCAGCAAGCCTGAACGTGTGACTAAAGGTCAGGCCTATCTCACCTGCTTCCTTTTAGGCTCTGTTGGTTCAAGATAAGAAGATAGGAATTAAAGTTTGCTTTTTTCCCACTCTGCCAATATCATTAAGTGGATGCTTTATTTCAAGTCAACCTTATGGACATTTGAGTACAGATATGCTGAAGCCAAAATTTCATGAAAAAGACCCTTACTGGGGTTGGAGGAGAGCTAGGCTGACAGATGGAGTGGTCTTTTCCAACACACCAAAGAGACAGCAACAACAATCCCTTCACCAGTGTCTCTCAGCATTTCTAAGGCTGTGACCCTTTAATACAGTTCCTCATATTGTGGTGACCCTCAACCATAAAATTACTTTCTTTGCTAATTCATAATAGCAATTTTGTTAGCGTTATGAATTGTAATGTAAATATCTGTGCTTCCTTTTTTTTATTTTCTATATTTTTTTATTTACATTCCAAATGATTTCCCCTTTCCCGGTTCCTCCCTCCCCGAAAGTCCCATAAGCCCTCTTCCCTCCCCCTGTTCCCCATTCAACCCCCTCTCGCTTCTCTGTCCTGGCATTCCCCTACATCTAGTCTTTCCAAGACCAGGGGTCTCTCCTTCCATCTTCTTGGAAATCTATTTATATGTGAATTGTGTCTTGGGTATTCTGAGTTTCTGAGTTAATATCCCTTTATCAGTGACTGCATATGGATGTGTGTTCTTTTGTGATTGGGTTACCTCACTAAGGATGATATTTTCAAGATCTGACCATTTGCCTAAGAATTTCATGAATTCATTGCTTTTAATTGCAGAGTAGTATTCCATTGTGTAAATATACCACATCTTCTGAATCCATTCCTCCGTTGAGGGACATCTGGGTTCTTTCCAGCTTCTGGCTATTATAAATAAGGCTGCTATGAACATAGTGGAGCATGTGTCCTTATTGCATGCAGGGGAAGCCTCTGGGTATTTGCCCAGGAGTGGTATAGCAGGATCCTCCGGGAGAGTAGTCTTAGGTGACCCCTGTGAAAGGGTCATTAGACCCCCGCCCCCAAAGGCTCACAACCTGTTGAGAACTGCTGCCCTACACCGATGGGCAACACCAGCATTTAAGAGAAGCCACATTCAGGAGTGTGATGTAGAAAGTACAATGAAGAACAGGAACAGGAGCAAGCCCTGTCCTTGGAAAACAAATTCCACCAGAGCCCAGGAGCCAACCTGGACTCTCTAGGCTCACATATGCACTTCCTCTCCAGCATGATCTTGACTGTCATTTACACCAGGGTTTCTTAAAAGTTTTACACTTGTGATCCCTTTTCACATGAAAAACTTAAACTATACAGGTATATGAAAATATAAAATACATATACAAATCAAATATTTACTCTGGAAATCATAAATTTAATTTAGTGTACCTACTTTTTATTTATTAAAGACACAACATTGCATGCTAACGACACCAGTATGCTTGTTTATTTTTACACAAATAATTAGATCTTGACTGACTATTGATAAAATAGGACACAGAACAGCTTTATCATTTTTAGCATTGATCAATATTTTCATTTTATAACCCTTACTGTTGAAAATACAACTTCACATAAATAAATAGTGTGAAATAAGGAGAATATGTTTAAGTTCAATTCAGAAATTACCAAGTTCAAGACCAAATTTATTTAATATTTTTAAAGATAAACTCTCAGTCAACAAAGGAAACAGAAACTTTTTTTTTTTTTTGGTTTTTCGAGACAGGGTTTCTCTGTGTAGTCCTGGCTGTCCTGGAACTCACTTTGTAGACCAGTCTGGCCTCGAACTCAGAAATCCTCCTGCCTCTGCCTCCCAAGTGCTGGGATTAAAGGCGTGCGCCACCACCGCCCAACAGAAACTTTTAAAATCAAATTTTCTAACACATTCCAATCTAAACATATACTAATTTGATACTTATATGTTGAGGAGTGAGAGAGCTATTAAAACTTGTTGCTTTCCTTGATTAAACCATGGTTTGTCTAAGAGCAGGGGATTTTTGCATGTACAGTCACAGCCCTTTGTTCAGACCGTAGAACAGTCTGGAAACTGAGCTGAGCTGTTTCAAGCATCATTCTTTGATTATGCCTGGAATGGTGGCATATGCATTTCATTAACAAGGAAGGCTGCGGTGATGTCACATGAGGAAATATGAGCAAGCAATGACAAGTACCATGGTCCTGTTACACATGTGCTTTTGAATCACCTTTTGCTTTTATTGTTGTTTAATTTTACACAACCCTCTCATTCATTACTAGGATCCCACATGTGAACATTGTCAACAGTTTAAGAAAGTGTCATTTAAAGGCTGATTAGCACAGTGACCCATAGCTAGTCAAGGTTTAGAGAATAAGAGACCATGGAAATCACAGCCCTAAATGGGACATTTGTTTCACAAATGCAACTCACAAGGCTTGCGGCTCATTGGGTAAGAGAGGCTACAAAGATTGTAAGAGCCAAAGATGGAAGATAACGATAAGGAAATGGGGCTTTCTGGGCACAGCTGGGCAGTAGCACAAATGGACTTACATCACTAGATTCACAGTAGCACAAGATTTCTTCAACTTCAAGCCAGACCAAATCCCAGCTGGAAGAGAGAAACTAGGTAAGAAACTAGAGGCAATTAAAAGATGCTGAGAGGCAGGGGGGCAGTTTTCTTTGAGGGTATAGTTTTTACTACATAGACTATGCTCGAGTGGATGGCCTCGAATATCTAAGAACATATGGACAACCCAAGTTGGACTCAATTGGCTTTTGTTTTGTTTTGCTTTAAAAAAAAAACAAAAGAAGAAGAAAATGAGGACAAGAAAGAGGGTGTGGATATGAGAGTACTTGGAGGAAAGGTAAATATGATAAAAAAAAATGTGAAGAACGAGGCTTCTGTGTTTATAGGGGAGAGTTGATGTAGCGACATGAGAAATACACTATGTATGTGATGGCAGAAAGTTGGGTATCATGAGAGATTCTAGCTGTGATTCATTGACATAAACCTAGAGTTCTCTCATTTGGGGAGATAACAATGCAATTTAGAACCTGAGCAAAAGGCTCACAATGCTTTGGCTAAAAGGAAATCTGCATTTTATCCTCACTCCTCATTCATTTTGAGGGATTGGAATTAATAATGTCAACTCACAACAGCTTTGTTCTTTACTACAAAATTATATGATATTTGAATATTACAGGATCTGATTGCTAGAGACTTTAATCTGCACTGGGCATCTCATCTAATTTTAAATAACAAGATGGATAATTATTTTCTAATTTGAAAAGACACAAATTGTTTCTCATCTTGGGTATTGAGGAGGACTTTTTAGTTGTCAGGATGATAAACTCTGTGTGCAAAAGGTCGCAAAGCAAGGAGCAAGTTGGCAGATTGACATTTTAATCTCATTTAACAGAAGCATAATTATGGGCATAAAAATCTGAAATGGAAATAAATTAAAATTATGCTCTCATTATATTGGATTATGTTCCTACAAGCTTTGCGAAGAAAAAACAAAAAAGACAAGGAGACAAAGGAGAGAATCTACTGACTTGAGAGGAAGGAATATTGAGGTATGGAGGCAAAAAACCTGAGGGGAAAAGTTTTGAGGCATTGATGCCTCTGTGTGTTTTTGTTATTCTAGCCACACAGACTTAACTAATTCCTTCAGTTTTGTTCCTATGATGCATGCAACAAAACAGCCTTTTTGCCTTTCTCCTTCTGAATTCTCTATTTTAAATAGGATTCACTTATTTTTCAATAGGACCTTACTTCACATCAATGACCTTTCAGACCAACAGTCTGTCACACACATTTCAGATCAACATAGATTTGATATCAAAGACAGAGGGCATTGCTGTGGTATACCTACCTCGTTTTTGACATCTGTACCTCTCCCAGGAGTGTAAGATCTTGATTTCAAAGACAGATATGCCAGATTACTTATAATCACATTTTAGAGCCAGAGAAATCACTCTTCAGAAAAGAACAAAATTCAAAATTATAGATGAAATAATCTCATCAAGTAGGGATATCATATTCACTTGGGTCCAGTTAACCACCTCAGCAGAGGCCCGAAGTACAGATGAGACTATCCAAGACAGAATTCTAGGTGTTATCTTTCCTAATAGTGTGAGGTTTTTTTTTAAAAAATTAAATTAAAGATGTTCTTCCTTTATTTAATCTAATAAAAATGTTAACTTTTTTAATCCTTCCATGTGTTATGTTTCTATAATTATTAAATCTTTCCTAATTAGGATACTATTACTGTTTTTTAATTTGTGAGTTCTGTTAGGCATAATGAAACACCATAGCCTATGTGCCATAATTAATTTCTCTGAAATATGTGCATTTCAAATATTCCTGCTCTTTATAACACCATATTCATTCTACCCTCCCTTACCCTGTCTGTGTTGTAGATGTGCCCTAGAAAGTGCTCCCTTTGTCCTTCAGCAGAGTTTTTGGAAGGAAATCAGGAGCTGGGTATTATGTTTCAGAACAGCATGCTAGAAAGAGGAATGATGGAGGTGACTGGACCATTCGCATGAAATTAGTGCCATCAAATAACCAGCTGTAGATGTTTCTGTTCTCCTTCTTCTCTTATGATTTGCATATTATTGTTAGCATGTGTATTCAGTAGAAAGAAGTAGCCCAAACATCTCTGAAGGTTGAGTTTCTCACCCTGAGCCTGCCTTGTACCAGGTCCACCTCCATTTCGCATATTTGACCTTCCTTTGGTCAAGTTGTAGGCTTTAATATAAAAATAAAAGTCTCTGTAACAATCCTAGATATAACAGCTTAGAGGTGTTTTTGTTATTTGGGGTGAAGTATAAAATCATTCCTTGGGAAAAATACCAATGCTGTAATGAGAATTTTAAAAACCTAATTAGTAGAAAAACATTTTTATATATTTTTCTGCCAATGAAAAAAAATAAAGTTTATCTCCTTTAGGCAGTTCTTAGTATGCAAATGAAAATTTCAGAGTACAGCCCTGACAATCACAATAATGAAATATACAAGACCAATTAAACTGTTGTACTCATTCAGTCTCTAAGATTTAATTTCAGTGACTCATAGCTATAAAAGCAGAGGTCTTAATACACTAGTATGAGGAAGTACAGTTTTTAAAGGGAGAAAGGGTTTTATTAAGGAAGTTTGCATATTATTCAATAATGGAGCAGAGAGGGTTCTTATTCAATGACTGTGTCCAATGAACAAAGTACATGATTCTTTTATTTGGTACCAGTCTCTAAAATTTATTTACATATATGTATAACAGAATAACAAATGACAGAATTTTGTGGGTCTTGGAGAAACAACTCAGCACATCTTAGCACTGTCACTTTCCAATGAGAGAAGAAAAGAACATTAAAATCAAATCCTGATCTGGGTTGGACATGAGAGCTTGATAAAATGCAAACTTTTGGGATACACAGCCAGAATGTATAAGAAGAGTATATAGAAAAGTACTGGGGAGCATACATTTTACACAAAAGTTCCCCAGGGTGGATGTGGTAGTTTGAATAAGAATGGATCACAAGTCCTCATGTGTTTGAATTCTTGGTCCCAGATGGTGGAACTCTTTGGAAAGGACTAGGAGTTGGGGCCTTGTTGGAGGATGTATGTCATTGGTTTTCAGGTTATGAAACCCCTGATATATGTATATATGTGTGTATGTATGTATATCATATATATCATATATCCCTCTTCCCTCTCTCCGTCCTGCTTAAGGATTAAGACATAAGCTCTCAGATACTCCTTTAGCACCACGCTTGCCTGCCTGCTGCCATGCTTTCCATAATAATGCTTCTAGACTCTAATCCTCTGAAACTATAGCCCCAAATAAAGTCTATAAGTTACCTTGGTCCTGGTGTCTGATCACAGCAATAGAAAAAGAACTAAGATGAGTCTCAGCCATATTGTTGAGTCAGAACCTTTTTCAGTAATAGGGTATTTTCTTTCCACCCATTTTTTACATCTCATGCCTGAAAGGAGAGGGGTGGGAAAGAGAACTGTTAGGTGGTAATATTGGCAAGATGGCAAAGAATAGAAATAATAAACATGAATACACAGAATTCATAGTATGAGGTGACCTGCAGGGGAATTAGTATTTACAAAAAACATTGCAGATAGAGTGGAGATGAAAGATTTAACTGCACAGTATTTTAAGATTAAACCAAGATTTCAAAGCCTGAGGTCAGAATGAGTCTTCTTAGCTTGTACATGAAATATTGTTTCAGAGGCCTGTGCCTTGAGATTATTTGTTGCCTTGAATTTTTCAATTATGTATTTCTCAGTTACTGTCATGACACTCATGACATTTGCTGAATGTTTTCTCCATTAAAATTAATAACATATTTTTCTTTAAAATAATTCATTCTTGTTATTACAAGATCTGGATCTGGGGAATCACTCATTTATAAAACATTCAACCAGTGTGTGCATGGTCCTAGGTTCAGTTCCCAACCCTGGAAATCAAAGGCCTAAATGTATGATCCGAAGTGATTGTTACTGTGTTGTTTCCCAACAACAATTCTACAACAAGGTGCCCTCCAATTTGGTTCAATTCTGACTCCAATTTTAGATTTAGCATGGACTTCACATGTCAAACACTTCCTTAAAAAGTGTCCTCCTTTCGATGGCAACCACAACTTCTAACTATTCCTAAGTGACCTTCATTTATTCCCAGCTGGCATCCAATCCAGGGCTTCTTTAATATATTGGAGTTCCTTAATCCCTTACAATAGTTTATAGAATCCTGAAAAATGGTTCACTTAGAACTGCAACTTTATTAAAGAGCTTGTAAACTAAGAGAGAGAGAGAGAGAGAGAGAGAGAGAGAGAGAGAGAGAGAGAGAGAGAGAGAGAGAGAGAGAAGTTGAAATAGGGAGAAATTAAAGAAGCACTCTTTTGCACAAAGGTGCACTATGCAGTTTTCTGGTAAATGTATATGATCAGTACCAGGGAAATAATAAATGTCATGGAAAGCTTTGATGAAATTTGAATTACTTAGGCAAGATTGACACAATCATTAGCCATGGGGTTAAAAAGTTCTAAGAGCCCTGCCTAGAAGCATTAGTGCAGGGCTAAAACCATCATATGGTTATTTTTCTGATAACCAGCTCCTGTCTTCATGCTATATAACCCCCTTATCAGCATAAACTCAGCTTAATTTAAATGGATTCACTTAATGGATTCATCTTTACAAATACCAGACTATAATAATGTTAGTTAGGAAGTTGTAAGAGGTTTTGAAGTTGAAAACTAGGAAATATGGATACATATTCACATAGCATATGACCAAATGTGTGTAATGTACAAGTTATATATAATTTTGTGTATAAATGGAAGTGAAGTCTATATGTGCATAGATATTCCACAATGACATGTATTCTGATACATGAAAATACTAAGAATTTTAGGTTGCCTTGCATATCTTATTCCTGGCTTTAGTAACCATAGACATTCATTAGATGTTAACAGATCTTGCTTGGTTTTACTTACTGGGTCCCTAAATAGCCTAAACAAAGAAATTCAGTTTGATACATTCATTTCGACTTTTTATTTATTTATTTATTTTCTAAGTTTTTTTATTTACATTCCAAATGATTTCCCCTTTCCCGTTTCCTCCCTCCTCGAAAGTCCCATAAGCCCCCTTCCCTCCCTCTGTTCCCATTTCGACTTTTAAAGTTTTACTACATGCTTAAACAAGATCAGACCCACTTTCAAGTATGATTTTCAATGATTTAGATTTGCTTTAGTAACTGCAGATTGGAAGAAGAGTTGTCTAATTTTGTGAGCAAGGATTGTAACATCTTTATATCTGGAAAGGAACACCCACTAGGCTATGAGTTTTCTTATACAACAAGGATCGCCAGTCTAGGAGAGACACTGCCCACAGTGTGCTGGACCCTCCAATATCAACAATTAGTCAAGAAAAGCACCCACCCCAGGTCATTCTGATAGAGGCATTTTCTCACTAGAGATTTTCTCTTCACAGATGAAACTAACCAGCATATTAGCTTTCTGAAAATACGTATTAAACTTACTTTGAAGACTCAATTTAGACAATTATTTTGCTTTATGTACTCAGACATGTAACCAAATTTAAACTTCCAAAACAAAATGATAATTAGTCCTCATACCTATAACATTTAGCTCTTCAAAAGTTAATTGAATTAAACTGGAGAAACTAAGTGGTACACTTTACATTGCAAACAATAATACTAATAATTATACTCATATCTGACACTGAATGAACAAGTGTTTGACATTCTCACAGATAAAGATGTTTTCTAATCATCTATGCACTAAGTCAAACTGCTACTGCTGACCCAAAATACCAGAATGATTTTTCTCTTCTTGAGACCCACTTGTCAGGTAATATTGCCTTGCCCTGAGTACAGAAGACTATAAACCACACAGTTAAACATTTCCCAACAAATTTGGATCTCTAGGACTCACTAGTCAAATCATGTAGACTCCTTGAGGAGGCCCAGGCCAGCAAAAATTCTTACTCAAGGTACACAGTGGATGGCTCCTAAAGAGCAGCATTATAAATTCTCAACATGTGCCTACACATGTGTGCACGTGCCCACACACACACACACACACACACAGACACACACACACACATGCACACACACACATATACACACCCCAAAATATTAGAAGTATAGAGATTTATTAGAAAAATATCTGTGATGGGACAAGGCAAAGTTAGCAGGAGTTGGTAGAATAATCTGCTACAATATATTTCTGACCTATTTCTGAATATATTATTATATTCATATTTGGAATGAAGAGGAGTATAGCATGAAATTTTGATCACGAAAGCCTCAGAGTGCTTTATAGTTCTGAAAAGATTTAGGACAGATGTGTAGTTCCCCCACCCCATACACACACACTGACAGACTGCCACACAGAAGTATCCTGTGTTCTGAATGAAAGGGCTGGTCTAGAATATGAGCCAAGTGTGGTCACTGGCCAGGAGTAAGCTACTACAAATGTGACCCAGAAGAATTGACAGCTGGAGGCCTGTTCCATAATTGTACTTCTTCTATCATATATGCTTGAAGGATCTCTGTATGGACAACAGACTTAGTTCCTAGGAACTAGGAAGGAGTCATAGAGTGTGCATGTTTGTGATAGTTTACATCTCATATATCTCTTATCCAATATGCTGCTTGTATACCATATATTACTGTAAATTTAGCAAGTAAAGGACTGAAGACACCATTCTAGAAAATTTTGCCTACATATTTTAAGAACAGCCTCACTCTGGAATCAATCACAGAGATGATGAACAGTTTAGTTCTGATTTGTATTACCCAGACCATTGTTTCATTTCTCCTACTATACTCAAAATTGTGAGTTAACTCTCCTTGCTACATAATAACTGAACACAAAGGCTCCTGTTTTGAATCCTAATATTCTCAGAACTTCTAAACTTTAAAGTTCTTTTCTTTATCATGTGCGATTTCAGTCTAGATGGAGGCACATTTCCTTCTCTGTTCTTCTGGGGTTTCTGCCCAGGTCTGAGGTTTGATTGCTGATGAAATGGAAAGAGAGTGAGTGGCTGAGATTTCATGTTGTGTAAAATTTGTATCTATCCAGGTGCCTTGGATAGACTTTGGACCAGTGGCCTGTAATATTGGCCAAGATGCATTCCTGGGTCTTTAATTGGGTTCTTTTAACTGTCTGCTTTGCCAATGACATCACATTTCCTTTGATAGTCTTTGACATCAAAGGAAAAAAATATAATAAATGGAGAAATACATAGCAGTCTGTAAAATGAAACACAGTAGCCATTAGATTGCAGGATGATTGGAAATGGATTTTCTTTAGTTTTCTCAATTTCCTTTTAGGAACCACTATAGGTAGATCTCCAGAGAAGCTTCATTGTTCTGATCATAGCCTTTTACTACAAAGGCAAGGTCAAGACAAACAAAAGTGAGGACATTCCCCCAATAAAAGGAAGACTAGGGGACTAGAAAGTATGCTTGCAATTCTCCAACTGTGAACTTTAGTGTGAGTGATTTACAAAAAAAAAAAAGAAAAAGAAAAAAAAAGATAGAAAACTTAGCAAGAAATAGAAGACCTGTTTTTATTACTGCTGAATATAGCCTAATATTCTTCAAATTTCACAAATGCTTCTTCATTAATGAATATTTCCTTAAAGAGATTGAAGGTTAAAAAGAAATGTGTTCTTCCTATCCTGGAAAATGAGTCTAGAATCCCACAGTGAAGCCAAAAGAAGAGAATCACCCTTCTAAAACATGTTTGTTTTGATGGAGCTGTTTTTCAAAATGTAATCAGACAGTTACACCTAACTTAATAGTTATGACCGAAATTCAAACCAAGGTCTTGAGTAGAATTTTCATTGCTTGCTAACAAAGCCACATTATGAGGGCTGAATGTCAGAAAATGTTCCCTATTTCTCTGCAGCCATTCCCAGGGATGTTTCAAAACTGGCTACCGTTGGTTACAGGGACAGATGTCAGACACATGTTTTTTTGGCACTTGTTAATTGAAGCTGCATGCCATGATTTGGCTCATATAAAAGGTATAATGGAAAGGAGTGTCCTTTGATTAACAAAGGGAGATAAATTTGGAAGAAAATGTATAATATCCTAAAAGAGATTTCATACATCGTTGAAGACAAAGGGAAGCTAAACAGATCAGAGTTGGAGCTTTTTAAATCATGTCCACCAAAGCATTCCAGTCAGTTGACTGAACACACCTCAGATGAGGATAGATTTACCACTTGACTTCACCCAGTAACAATCTCCAGGCTTAGAGGAGCCTTTGTTAAGGGAAACAGCAGAGCTGCATGCATTCAGCACGTTTTTAAAGGCAGTCTGATGCTTAAACATGAATTCTTAGAATGTAAAATGTAACGATAAGGAAGGCTATCTTGACTATGCAATGAATTTGGAACAGGCAAAAATAAATTTCAAATAGTGCCTAGAAAAGCTGCAGAGCATTTTCTCAAGCAAGAATGTTGAATGCAAAAGTGCCTAGCGCTTTGGCCTGGAGCTGTGTCTATATAACAAGTCTGAGTCGATTATTCAGAGGCTGTTGCCTCTTTTTTTGTTTATTAATCCAATGTCTGCAAAATCAATCTGAGACCTTTACGGTTTATGTGATCTAATTTTCAAGAAGGGAGAAATAGATAAACAAACGGCAGTTGCTGATAAGCCATTTCCATAGTAAAAATTCTATAATTAAGGTAAGTGGGAAATGCCTGTCGTTGCCCCTGTGATTTAAAGCCCTCCCCCAATCCAATTTGCCTAGAATACATGTACACCAAATTAATAAACAGATGTCACCAACTTCTATTTTAAGGCACTTCTCCAGAGGAGCTGTCACCTTGGATGACAGTTGTAAAGTCGTTACCTGGAATTGGTGCTTTATTTCCCATGAACACTTGAGCGTCATCTTTATGTGTGTAAGATGGAATGATTACAATGTACTTCCTGCTTTTAATGCAGCATCCATATTTCATAGGACCCTGGAATGTGGAAGAGGAGGATGCTTGTGTGACACAAAGCCAAGCAAAGATGAGAGGCCTTCTTTAAACCAAGCAGGTATTTCCAGATAACGCAGAACCTAGCACTTCAGTTTCTCTCCTATACAATTCAAGAAAGTCTAGGGACAGTCTCTTCCCAGCTACACACTGATACTTAAGTTGAAAACAATATGAATTTTAGAGTAAAGTAGAGCCACATCTTTGATCTTTCCACCATGTAATTGGATGTCAGAGGTTAAAAATGAGAACAGTGCAATAATGATTGATAATAACAATTATAACAACAACAATAATAAAAACAGCAATAATAATGATAGCTGTTGAGAATGGAGGGCATATTGGAGGAAGAAAGTTTCCATATGGAAGAATAGAGTTTTAAAGCAACCTTGTAAAGAAATGGAAAACCCTCTCCAGTCCTGAATCAGGTCTCAACCTTGAAGGTGAAAGAAGACAAGGAATCTGGGCTTCAGAAAATCAGAGCAGAGCAGAAAGGGGGTGCAGTGGGAGATCAAGCCATTAGGTATCAAGGACTGCTCAGTAATATCTATAACTTCATGGCCCCAAACCTCTCAGCTTTGCTTCCAAAATCAACTAGCAACAACTGAACTAAGATTTAACCAGGTTAGAGTCTCCCACTCCCTGACATAATTAAGATGCCAACAGCAGTTCTTTATCAAGTCCCAGAAACTCTTAAGCACACTTTGTCTTGATTCCTGAACCCATAATTTGGGCCACTGACCCCAGAATTTGGGACAAGTCCCCTCTTCTGTATCGTCCTTAATATTCCACCAAAATGAGCATTACATCTGCCTTACTCAAGTGGGCACAGCTACCACCAGCACCTTGAAATATCTGTCCCAGCCCTAAGTTTGAAGTCTCTGGAATCTGTATACACACAGAAAGAAAGAAAGAAAGAAAGAAAGAAAGAAAGAAAGAAAGAAAGAAAGAAAGAAAGAAAGAAAGAAAGAAAGAAAGAAGGAAGGAAGGAAGGAAGGAAGGAAGGAAGGAAGGAAAGAAAGAAAGAAAGAAAGAAAGAAAGAAAGAAAGAAAGAAAGAAAGAAAGAAAGAAAGAAAGAAAGAAAGAAAGAAAGAAAGAAAGAAAAAGAAAAGAGGCACAAAGTTGGGGGAGGAAGATGAGGGAATCTAGGAGGGATTGGAGGAGAGTGAAGGTCTTCATCCAAACTGCAGCATTAGTCTTAATGGAGGTCTATACCATGAGTCATTCAGGCTTCTTGTCTAAATGATACCTGACCGGACATAGCCATCCATGAGGTCTGTCACATGTAATCATTCCTGTGTTATTGTATCATGGCTGTTATGAGAAATTGCTCTCAGAAAGATGATTTGCAATGGGTATTAGTCTCAGAAAGATAGATCCCTGACCTGGAAAAAGTGTTTGACAACTATTTCTTTCTAAAAGAAGTTCTATGGGATTTTGGCAACAGGAAAGGGCTTTCCAAATGGAAGAGGTACCCAAATGGCATTGGCACCCAAAGCAGAGTGGGTTGTAAATGACAGTGGCAGGTTTGTGATTAGTCACCAATTCAGGGAAGCCTAAATTGAATTCATCTGGAAATCTCTAGAAACAAGTTTTCTTCAGTGTGTTGTGTATACACACGTTCTTGTATGTGTGTGTATTTAAGTGTATGTATATGGATGTACATGCACATATGTCTGCACATGTGTTGAAGTCGGAAGTCAACCTTAGGTGTTTGATTTTACCACAGAAAAACTATCCACCTTGAATTTTTGAGACAGGTTTCTCAGTGGAACCTAGGGCTCTCTGAGTGAGATATACTGTTTGTATTCCCAGCAAATGCTAGGAATTAGCCTATCTCTGCCTCTCCAATGGTAGAATTATAAACATGTGCCATCACATTCAGCTTTGTTGGGTTGGTTTGTTTGCTCACTCCCACACAGGGAGCTTCATTTCTATGGATGTCAAGGTTTCAATTGAACTAGTAAGTGACCATGTAATGTGCTCTCCCTGGTAGCTGGCATGCCCTCCTAAGTAGTTGGGACCTACATAAAGCATTTGTTGTCCTAGAAGTACTGTCTTAGAAGTCCTAGAAGTGTCAACAGACACCCTCTCAAGGGGACCAATAAGACTATGAGGTCCACATCAGCATCTCTATATCTCTGTTTGCCCTTCCAGTTCTTCTTGAGGAAGCAGGTGGGACAGCTAAACCTGGAAGGGTGCATTTCAGAGACATTGTGGTGTCTCCAAATTACTTCTCCCCTCCAAGCATGTCACTGTAAAGCTACTTGGTGCTCCCATGACCAATGCATATCATGCTTAACCGCTCACCACATCCTCTTGTGCGGAACACAGCTCTGCTGAGGTCCTTGGCTTTAAGCCTGACTTGCTTATGCTTTCCATGTGTAAGTAGATTTCTTCTCTTGCCTTGCATTACAGCTAACTGTATAAAAGACTACTTGAAAAAAAAAAAGGAACATTAATCATTTTGCTCTTCTTCAATAACAGCTACTCCACGAGTTTTCCAGATGAGTCCTCAGCCCTAGGCTCCAAAGTACAACCATCTCCATTTTCCAGATGAAAATCTATGTCTGAAAAAAAAAGGAACTCAGCAATAAAAGTATAAGAACCAGGCATGGCATGATGTGGTTTATTTTAGACAAATCTGAATGGAAACTTTTCTTTTACATTTTTCTTATTTCCTTTTTGCTTTCTAAATTATTGGTCCCTCCTCTGCTCAGAACTATTCCAAGACAATTATTTACAAAGGAAATTAAGATTATTCCAGAGAGAATGAGCAGGAAAGCAATGAGCCTGCATTTGATTTCTGGTATTAAAATTGAGAACATCCATGGATATAGTGAATTGCTAACAAGCTAATTCTATTTGTGGTCTATCCTGGAGGATTCTGCTCTTATTTTTTTCCTCATGATATAGGAAGGGAAAAAGGCTTCTTTGAGCTACATACTGGTGGGGTCATGATTTACTATAGCGGACCAATGGCATTGCATCATGGAACGGGCATGGGAGCCCAGGAAATAGGGAAAAACAATAGATGTAGAAAAGTCATAAGGAAAAACCAGTACACTGGTCAAATAGAAGTTTCAGCCTAGAGTAGGCATGTATTAAATAAGTAATGTTTGTCTAAAATCCCAAACCTCAAAAGAAAATTTTCTCATATGTTTCTTTTAATTGCATTGCTCACAACAAACCTAAATCAAACTAGTTGCTGAGCAAAGTGAGCCTGGAGGTTTAGCTTTCCTTATCTCCCCACAATTCCAGATAACACAAATAGGAGTAAAGCAACCCAGAAAACTTGGTGGAAACCATAGTAAAATCCTCTCCATTGAAGATATGCTAGTGACACCCCAGGTAGGATCCTATTAAAAGTCACGCTAGAGGCTCAGAACCTTCCCATCGCTCATGGGAGAAGATTTAGGGAATAAAACTTTAGAAGACCAACAAACACTAATCAAGACAAAAGCAAACAGTAGAGAGAATGCAGTTGTGGACAGGTTTGTGACAGAGGGTACCACTCCAGAAGTCAGGGAGCCAAGGCACACCATGAACAAGGTACCTATGTTTTCTTTAGCTCTGTAATCCTGTAAGGATCAGGATTCTTAGCACATTCTACATAATTTCTTTGTTTGAAGCTAGATACTAAGAAAGGTGGTGACATATAAGGTGGACAACCATAGTCTACCTTTGCTCCAAAGCAGTGAGTTGGAATTGCTTCTTAAATGGAAAATCAGACTATATTACAGCCAGAGGAGGAAAGTCACTTATCAGTTGCCTTAGATAAATTGTTCCCAGGTATCCAACAACAGGAAAAACAGATGTATTATAGAATTAGAAAACAAAACAAGCCCACATAGACTGCCCATGACAACCAATTCAGGAGAGAAATTTGCAACCTGAGCTGTGACCAAATTAGGAAAGAATGAGTGAATGAACAAGAGAATTGAACATCTGTGTCAAGATGAGCCTCAGAATGGGGTGGTTTATGCCATTGTTGAGGAATGGAAATCCTTGGCGAAACATATTTTTTATCATATGTTTATATAACTCTTCATATGTGCCTGAGTGTGTATGTGGAGCATGTGTTTGCAGTACCCACAGACACTTGAAGAAGGTGTTGAGTCTCCTAGAACTGGAGTTACAGGTGGCTATAAGTTGCCATATGGGTGCTGGGAACTGAATCTGAGTCCTCTGCAAGAACAGCAAATACTCTTAATCACTGAGTTATCTCTCCAAGCTCTATATGTACCTTTTCTGGGGAATAATGTATCAGTATTGAGTCAATGTCACAGTCTCATGCTAGGATGCCAGCCTAAATTCATTTAAAGTGCTCACACTTATGCTGTATCAATGACTAAGCCATATATGTGGGTATGCTGCCTGACTCACTCTCAATTCAGGAAGTGGCATTTGATAGCTTTTTCTACTCATTGGTTATGTACAGATTCTTGCATCAGATATGGACTGCTCTATAACTCTGAAATTGATGCTAAAGATAATAATATGTATCTCAGTCTCAGAGGGTCAAGTATACAAGAGTGATTTAGTTAGTAGATTCACAGTTAAGCTGTCACCCAGGTGGCTATAATCATCTGTAGGTTAGGGCTGGATCATCCACTTCCAAAACGGCATGCTCAGCTCCTATTGGAACTGGCAGGAGATCTCAGCTCCCTATTAAATGAACTTCTACATTAGATTAGCCAGGTATCTGTGACCCAGAAGGTAGCTTCTTCAGAGCAACAGATGCAAGACTGTGTGTGTGTGTGTGTGTGTGTGTGTGTGTGTGTGTGTGTGTGTGTGATATTGTATTTCACAGTTTCTCTCACCAATTCTGTCAGTCATAGAGATCAACCCTAAACCAAGTGGGAGATGATTAACAGGGTGTGCAAACCAGATGACAGGAACCATTGGGAAAAACATGTGGGCAACTTCTTACCCCAATTTCCTTTTCAAAGATAATTGAGTCCAACAAACTCCCAGTGTAAGTATAACCTATCTGTATTATTTGAAATTGCAAAAGAAACTAAATACAAACCTCTTTGTCATAAATAAGTTTATAAATAAATACACTATAACCTAAAAGCTTTGTTTGCTAATTCATAATAATCAGACCTCATGAAATCCAAACTTCTGTCAGGCTCAACAGGCAAATTTTAATGAGTTCCAAGATAACTCTCCAAATGCCTTGATTGTTCAGTGGGAGAGAAGTTTCATTTTACAGTGTTATTGGAACTTGAATTCGAGTGATGTCTGATCCACTTACTGCTAGAATCAACAGAAAGCTCCATATTCCTTTTTTTTTTTTTACTACTGCGTTTTTTGCTGATTAATGGTTATGGGTGAGTCTCTGAGATATATATATATATATATGCGTGTGTGTGTGTGTGTGTCTGCATAATACAGCTTCTCTGTACATAAATATGGTATTGGGTACCACAGCACAAATTCATTGATTTCAGCATGCCTATAGTCTGTAAGTCCCAGCATGACTCACTTCTTTTATCCCCTTTCCAACGTGAACACCAAATAAACTTCCTTTTCAGAGTTCTCTGATGTCAATTGCCTTCAACTAACACTAAAAGGATTATCAATGAAAACAACACAAGTGAATTACTGAAATCACGTGACAATATGCAATTTTCAGAAGCATCTCTAGATGATGTACAATAAATAGGCCTTAGTTCTTACTATAGTTGGAACTAAAGGGTGACCAAGAGTTGTAAATTACTGATACAAATATTTTCCCAGTATGTAGCTATATACTAAGAACTCAAATTAAGATGGAATCCCTGATCACATGAAAAGATGCATTGTGTATGTTGCTTAAAGAAAGAGGAGAGCAAAACATAACATTAACACATGTCTCTACAACTGTAAGGCTCTTTTTGACCAAGAACTTATATTCTGTTCATACTTGCTGTCCCATATTATTTCTGTTCTCTAGGTTGTGAAACACCCAGTTCTAGTCAATCACCATTTCAGTAGCTCCAATAATCTTACTCAACTGAGGACCCAACATGCTACACCACCAACCTACCCGACAAGATGGGCTCACTGGTGCAATATTGGCATGTGTGATGAATAACCAACAACTTTCTGATTAGATTTGAAGCCTGCTATACAAGGAGTTCACATATAGTACTATTAACCAGGACAAATTGTATTCTGATCATTTATGTCTATGCCCATAGACTACTGCTATCTCCTTTGTTTAGAAAATGTTCTTTCTGAATGGTGGTCACTACAGAGGTTCATAACTGATCAAATTTCTGAGAATATATGACTATTGAATGCCCAACCCTAAGTGAAACATCTATAGCACCACCACCACCTCCACAACTCACCACCCCAGCCTCAGGGAACATTTTGGAAGAGGGGGTCAAAGTGAATGCAAGACCAGGGGAAGAATATTGTGGGATGCTGTCTTCTGGATGTGACCTGGCCATTATACTCTTGAATACTGTGATGACCTGGATCAATCATAAATCCATCAAAAACAGGTTCAGAGTACCATAAACACCTCTCCTCTCTCTGAGAATATGTAAGTAGCTAATTGTTTCTGAAGAATCAGAAGACAATTTCTTGAGTAGTGTACCCATGGCTAAATCCTTTACTCATGTTCCTGTAAGAAAATGTAATTAAACTCATTGGGGGTCACAAAAAAAGGACAAAGAAAGAAGATATGTGGGTAGATGGGGACCCATGGAGAAAGAGGAAGGAGACTAACACACATATGAAAAGATCGTAATGCAACCCATCATTATGTATAACTAACATATAATAATGTTTCAAGCATGGTTGTAAGGACAGGCCAGCTTGATATTGGAAAGCAATGATTGAAAAGCCTCTGAGTCAACTCAAAACACACCCAGACAGCAAATACTTAGCACAAAAGAGGTTTATTACCCCAAGGACAAGTGGGAGGAGGGATCTCCCTCTGGATTGAGCAAAGACAACCGCAGGTGTTTCTGCAAGAGCAGTTTTTAAGGAGAAAAGGGAAAAAGATGTTTGTGTTAGGATGAGTTGGTAAGTCCTGATTGGATATGTTAACCAGTGCAGCTAAATAATAAATTTTAATTGCTGGAACTTGATGAAATAAGTGGCCGAATAAGGAAAATAGACTTTAGTGGCTAACACTTTAAAAATGTAATCTAATGATTTAGCAAGGGAAAGTGTTAGCACTTTATCTAGGCTCTGCCCCACAATAGCCAGGCAACAACCAAGTATGCTTGACTCGGTATAAAAGGGGCTGCTTGCCTCCTCCTCACTCTCTTGCTCTCTTACTCCCTTACACTCTTCCCTCTCTGTCCCTTCTCTCCCCATTCCCCTACCCCTCTCTTCCATGTGCTCATAGCTTACTTCTACTCTTCTCCTCCTCGTTCTTCTTCCTCTCTCTCTGTCTCTTTCTCTCTGTCTCTCTGTCTCTGTCTCTCTCTCTCACTCTCTCTCTCTCTCTCTCTCTCTCTCTCTCTGCCTTTTTCTGTCTCTACCCCCTCAACTCCCCTCCACATGCCCTAAATAAACTCTATTATATACTATAGCTGGTATCTCAGCAGTAAGGTATGCCTCAGCATGGGCCCTGCAGAGGCACCCCCTTCCCCACCACCACACCTTGCTCTACCAAACATATCCCTGGCTTCTCTCTCTCTCTCTTTCTCTCTCTCTCTCTCTCTCTCTCTCTCTCTCTCTCTCTCTCTCTCTCTCTCTCTCTCTCACACACACACACACACACACACACACACCAGAGAGGAAGTGGGGAAGGGCAAGACCTTCCAGAGCCACGTTTGCCATGCTTGGGCCTGTGAGCCGTTTAATAACTTTTGAACCATTTGACAATTCACCTCTTTTGATCATCTGGAAACTATCCTCTGTCCTGGGGACTTATGAACAAGGAACTCCAAACTCCCTGGTTTTGACTCTGAATGTGGATTGCTTAACAGGGATGGAGAGGAGCTCAAAGCAGCTTAGAAAAACTAGGGGCACCCACAGCAAAAGTCAATCAGACAGCTGTAGAAAACAGCACATCTCTGTCCCCAGTTACCTGGTTTGGCAACAGTTTATTTTCTTATAGAAAGATGAATAAGGGATTTACCAGTGGCTACACCTTGGCCATCTGAGGAGATCAATAAATCTTTGCAAAATGGTTCCTCTCAATGCAGAAGGCACCTGGCCTCCCACCTCATGTGAACTCTGGAGAAGGAGGTTGTGACACTGGGATCTCCACTCAGTTTTTGTATCTAACACTAATGCTAACACTGGAGAAGCACAGCATATGGGCAGGGTCTTGTGTATGCCCTGTCTTGCCCACCATTAGGCAGTTTATTCATTGAGGAAAAAAAAATACATCAAATCAAATCTCTCTCACATGGTGGATACATACCCACCCTTGGCATCTGTCAATCTGCTCTTCTCCACAGAGGAAGCCTGGCCTGCTTGCTTTAACTAACGGGAAATTGCTCAGCAGTCATTTTGCACAAATACTAGGAAAAAAAAAGTCAGTGAAATAAGAATGAACACTTTGGTGTGATTTGCTCCAGAGGACATGATTTTGCTTTTCTAAAAACAGTTTGCATAAACCAAAGGACTTTTACAGGAAGAAAACGATTGGAAACAGAGAAATTGCTGTGTTAGGAAATCACTTGGGATGAAATCTGAAATACAGGGAGTCCACCTCAGGGCTGGGAATTTCCTGGAAATCCCTTCCACTGAATTTCACATTCCTTGTCTGTTACTGAGCTGCTGCAGGGAATCTAACCTAGTGCTTAACAAGGATGGAGGGGGCCTTGCCGCAGTTAAGTCAAACTGGGGGTGCACACAGCAAAAGGCAATCAGCCAGCAGTAGCCTTGTGTCCCCTGGGCAAAAATTCTATGTAGCTTAGCAACCAGCAGCCTTACCTCTCATTGCTCATGCAAATGCATCCTGCAGATGCCTCTGAGGGGATCATTAAGAGGGCAGGGCTGCAGTGCTGTAGCTGTAGAGAATGCCACCCAGCTGAGAGAAGCCTGAACATAGAGAATCTCAGAAGACCTGTAGCCAGGAAGTACTGTAAAGTATTACATCATCAGGTTGTCAAGGCAACTGGCCAAGGCTGCTTCTCTGAACTCCAATGGGCCATGCTGAATAGTTCTCTAGACAAGGACTGAGCCAAACCAAGGAAAGTAGTGAGGAATGGTTTGAGGCCTGAGGCATGACCACTAGCAGGCTCTGTATTCAGAAAGGTACTGGCTTCTGCCTCAATACTGGTGTTAGATCTGGACAACACAATGAGAAAGATCCCCTCTATCCACCATGAAGAGGTGGCTATCCAACTGCTAGCATCTCCAAGATAATTTTTCCTTTGGGTCCATCATATCAGTATCTGAAGGGGGCTGTGAATCACAATTTTTCACTCCTGGGAGCTCCTGCCTCAGGCTTCCTTGTCAATCCTAGAATGAAATCTTGTGTCAGCTTTTGTAAGAATATATATATATATATATATATATATATATACATATATATATATATATATATATCAAAATATCACAAACTGGGTAGCTTTAAACAGTAGACACTTATTCTTTTGCAGTTGTTAGGGCTTAAAGTCCTTGGTTTTTGTGTGTCCACTTATGAAAGAGAACAGTATCAGCTCAGGACACCCCAAGTCCAAGTTCTCAGCATAAAGGAGATTTATTTGCCCCAGAAAGAAAATGGGCATGGAAGAAAAGACAAGGACAGAAAATAGAGGATGAGGGAGGAAAGGGAAAGGAAGAAGTAAAAGAGGGAAGGAGTCCTGGGCAGGGGGAATGAAAGACATTCTCTGGAGAAAGGAGATAGACATGGTTCATAGGCAAATGGCAGAATTTCCCCCAAATACTTATTATAAAGCTAAGAGGGGGAAACCCTATGTTTAATTTTAATTAGACTTGTGATTGCTGGACTTCAATATTTTGACAGATGGACCTTGGTAATAAGCCTCAGGAGGAGGAAGTACCCAAATCAACCTTGGTGGCTAGATTTAGAAATGTAATCTAAAGGGTTTTCTTAAGGCAGAGGGAATTGGGAGAAGGGCAAGGCCTGCCAGAGCCATGTTTGACATGGTCAGGTATGCTAAAGTCCAAATTCTATAAAAATGTGTATGCTGAGTGTTATACCTAAGATGTTTGGTAAATTCATTATCACTCATCTCTTTGGTACCATGTTCATGCACTCATGGACAGGGTAGCTACATGTATACTTTTGGGTGAATACTTTCCTCTTATTATTCTATCTTTTGTCAACCTAATAGGAGTTTTATAGGACTTCTTATGGGTTCTTTTTCATCCATCCTTATTTTACCCTTTCTACCCCTAACAATAGACAGAAGATGAAAAAGGATATGAAGGAGGGGGAAGTTTGAGCTTCACTCTCAGGACATTCAATCTCTTTTTCTCTTTTCTCTTTTGTGCATGACTACTTAACAAACTTTGACCAGCAACAACCAACAGCAACCAATCAAAAAACAGCAATCAACTAACAACCAACCAAGCAACAACTCAACAATCGCACCTCTTAGGGCTCTAGCATTTATATACCTTCTGAAAAGTTCTCAGAATTCCAAAAGTCACAAAGTCATGGAAATTTTCTGACAAAATCATGCCACCTCCCTCAAGCTCAAGGTAAATCGTAGTCACCTGCTGTAGACATCTGAAGCAGCTACATATCCCACACCTGGGATTAAAATGAAACATATTCTTAAAATATTTCTGTGTGTTTTAAAGCAACCAAAATTCCCAAATTTCACTACTAATGGCCCTTTCTAGAGAACCTGAAATGGGTAGGAGAGAAGGGCCCTTTTCCTTGTCTATATAAAGACACCAAAAGTCACCTTGGCTTTCAGCTAAGCATTCCTTTCCAAAAATCTCTCAGCCATGCAAAAGTTTCTCACTTACTGAATCCCTTGGCCAGAACAGCCCAGGAAATAAAGCTCCTGGTGGAATGGGCCTACATTTGCTCTTTCTCAATGGATGTCATTTCTATAAAACCCCTGCATTGTTTCTACTGTCAGGAGCCTGCCAGAATTCTTTGGAAAATGATTCTTGTGCACAGAAGCAATTGGGTGAGGAATTCAGCTCTCAGGAGCATGAATAGACCTGGAGGCCACGGCACTTGGCTCATGGGCTTTCTCCAAGGAGCATAGGTCGGGGATCCAACTTCTGCCAGAAGTTAATACTCTATGTGTTGTTTGAAATATCACCCTTGATAACTGGATTAAGGCTACTGACTCTGAAGTAGAGATTTTTCTTTCTGAAAATAAGGATTTGGTGAGTTCCAGGTGAGAAAGGGTTTCTGGATCAATGAAGCAGAGCTATAAGAACATGTTGCCCACAGCTGAAGAAAAGCACTTGAGAAAGTAGACCGTTCATGTCCATGCCCAACCCCAAGTTCTCCCCAGTTTAAAGTTACCCCCCCCATCCTTGTGTCCAACTGGACCTGAAGAAACTGAGGTAGCAGAATAAACTCCATCTTGTTCTTAAGATTCCATTCTAAGTTAACTTGCCCTTAGAGAGGCATGGTCGATAAAGAGGCAAAAAACAACAGGACAGATTCCATCCTGTCTTCCAAACTCTATTTTAAGCTACTGTTCTTGGAGAAAGCTACTGTCTAGAAAACTACTGTCTGCTGTCCTTGAAATGATATGGTACTCACCCTTGGGCTCTGAAAAATAGACCAACATTCCTTTACCCTCTCATGTAATGCCAAGGCTTAGAAACCCCTGCTTCCAGTTTTGTTTTTGTTTTTTTTTTCCTTTATAAATCCCCTTCACCTAGAGCAGGAGGTCACTCTCCTTCCTACTCCATCAGGAAGGTTTGGAAGGTTTGTAGCCCAAGCTCAAGCATGAATAAAGACTCTCATGTACTTGTATTGAATTTGGGGTCCCTGGTAGTTTCTTGGGGGAAGTCTAATGAACTGGGCATGACAGATCCTATTAAAATTCTGACTGCATTGACTCTATTGCTGGATGTTGGATATAAAATCTCATTTAATAAGATCATGTAGCTGTAGCAGAGGGACAGATAATTCCTTTGGTTCCATTTATGTCCATTCTCCTATACTTTCCTTCTTATATAGCTCTCATAGTCAGTGATTGCTATCTTCTAAGACGGGAGACCCCATTTCTAACAGCATAAGGTGGCTGTAATAAATGAGCTAACCACCAAGAGAGTGCAGAGTACACTCCGCCATCTTTGCTCCAGTGGCCAGGTAGTTGGGACTGCCAGGCTCGGAGACAGACAGGCATAATATCGCTTGGGTCTCGGGCGGCTTGTGTGTACCCTGCTCCCAAGAGCTGGGCAGATCTGCAGTAACCAGCGTGCCAGTTCTGCTGTGGGACTTCTGCCTGACAGAGGGACCCCCACACTGGGCAGGAGCCTACCAACTTCCCTTTGGCGACCTCTGTTCCCGTAGACTGCACTGAAGAGACAGGTACCCAGGTTCTCCCCAATATAACATCACTTGGAACATGGCCTGTTGGGGGCTTCTGACTGCTTCCAAGAATGGGACAGCGCTGTGGGCGTCTGGGCGCCAGATCTGCTGTAGGCCATCCCCTCTGCAGGGTGACCTGCGCCACCGAGAGAGTAGAGAGTGCACTCCGCCATCTTTGCTCCAGAGGCCAGGTAGTTGGGACTGCCAGGCACTGAGACAGACAGGCATAATATCGCTTGGGTCTTGGGTGGCTTGTGTGTACCTTGCTCCCAAGAGCTGGGCAGATCTGCAGTAACAAGTGCGCCAGCTCTGCTGTGGGACTTCTGCCTTGCAGAGGGACACCCCCTCCCCCCCACTCTGGGAGAGATAACACACCCTGCTCAGGGCAGGAGCCTACCAGCCTCCCTTTGGTGACCTCTGCTCCGGGAATCCACTACGCTGAGCCTTTGCATGTGCAAGGACTCCACAATATAACATCACTTGGGGAAAGGCACATCAGGGCTCCAAAGTCACTCAGGAGCAGGCAGGCCCCAGAAATCGGTGCCAGGGGAATCCTGGTAATCCAGGGGGGCCAGAAATAGCTTTGCAGGCTCACAGGAGGTCCAACCAACAGCCAGTGACAGCAGGACCAACTAACATCAGAGGGAGCCAGATGGCAAAAGGCAAACATAGGAACGTTACTAACGGAAATCAAAGTAATACGGCACCATCCGAACCCACCTCTCCAACAGCAGCAAGTCCTGGATACCCCACCACACCCAAAAGACAAGATCTGGATTTAAAATCACTTCTCATGATGCTATTAGAGGATCACAAGAAGGACACAAATAAATCTAATAAAGAATTACAGGAGACCATGAATCAACGGTTAGAAGCCCTTACAAAGGAAACACAAAAATCGCTTAGAGAAATGCGGGAGAACATGGATCAAAAGATGGAGGCCCACAAGGAGACAACACAAAAATCGCTTAAAGAAATGAATCAACGGGTAAATGCACTTTCAAAGGAATCACAAAAATTGCATAAAGAAATGCAGAAGAATATGGGTCAACAGACGGATGCCCATAGGGAGGCAACACAAAAATTGCTTAAAGAAATGAATCAACGGATAGATGCCCTTACAAAGGAAACACGAGAACTGCTTAAAGAAATGCAAGAGACGATGGATCAACAGAAGGAATCACATGAGGAGGAAACATAAAAATCGCTCAGAGAAATGCAGGAGAACTTGTGTCAACAGGCAGAAATCCTGAAAGATGTAATGCAAAAATACCTTAAAGAAATACAGGAAAATACAAACAAACAAGTGAAGGATCTCAGCAAATCCATCCAGGAACTAAAAAAGGAAGTAGAAACAACTAAGAAATCACAAAGAGAGACAACTTTGGAGATAGAAAACCTTGGAAAGAAATCAGGAGTCGTAGATGCAAACATCAACAATAGAATAAAAGAGATGGAAGAAAGAATCTCAGGTGCTGAATATACCATAGAAAGCATCGACTTAACAGTCAAAGAAAATGCAAAATGCAAAAAACGTGTAACCCAAAACATCCAGGAAATCCAGGACACAATGAGAAGACCAAACCTAAGGTTTATAGGTATAGATGAGAGTGAAGATTTGCAACTTAAAGGGCCAGTAAACATCTTCAACAAAATTATGGAGGAAAACTTCCCTAACCTAAAGAGAGAGATGCCGATGAACGTACAAGAACCCTACAGAACTCCAAACAGACTGGACCAGAACAGAAATACCTCCCGTCACATAATAATCAAAACACCAAATGTACTAAACAAAGAAAGAATATTAAAAGCAGTAAGAGAAAAGGGCCAAGTAACATACAAAGGAAGACCTATCTTGCCAAAAGCAATATACAGATTCAATGCAATCCTCATCAAAATCCCAACTCAATTTTTCATAGAGTTAGAAAGAGCAATTCAAAAATTCATCTGGAATAACAGAAAACCCAGGATAGCTAAAACTATTCTCAAGAGTAAAAGAACCTCTGGGGGAATCAGTATCCCGGACCTCAGCTGTACTACAGAGCAATAGTGTTAAAAACCGCATGGTATTGGTACAGTGACAGGCATGTACATCAATGGAACAGAATTGAAGACCCAGAAATGAATCCACACTCCTATGGTCACTTGATCTTTGACAAAGGAGCTAAAACCATCCAGTGGAAAAAAGATAGCCTTTTCAACAAATGGTGCTGGCTCAACTGGAGGTCAACATGCAGAAGAATGCAAATTGACCCATTCTTATCTCCTTGCACTAAGCTCAATTCCAAGTGGATCAAGGACCTCCACATAAAACCAGACACACTGAAACTAATAGAAAGGAAACTAGGGAAGAACCTTGAACATATGGGCACAGGGGAGAATTTCCTGAATAGAACTCCAATAGCTTATGCTCTAAGATCAAGAATTGACAAATGGGACCTTATTAAATTACAAAGTTTTTGCAAGGCAAAAGACACTGTCAAAAAGACAAAGCGGCAACCAACTAACTGGGAAATGATCTTTACCAACCTTACATCCGACAGAGGGCTAATATCCAATATATACAAAGAACTCAAGAAGTTAAACTCCAGAGAGGCAAGTAACCCTATTAAAAAATGGGGTACAGAGCTAAACAAAGAGTTCTCACCTGAAGAATATCTAATGGCTGAGAAGCACCTAAGAGATGTTCATCATCCTTAGTCATTAGGGAAATGCAAATCAAAACAACCCTGAGATTCCATCTCACACCAGTCAGAATGGCTAAGATCAAAAACACAAGAGACAGCAGTTGTTGGTGAGGATGTGGAGAAAAAGGAACACTCCTCCACTGCTGGTGGAAGTGCAAGCTGGTACAACCACTCTGGAAAGCAGTCTGGCGGTTCCTCAGAAAACTGGGCATGACACTCCTGAAGGATCCGGCTATACCACTCCTGGGCATATACCCAGAGGCTTTCCCTGCATGCCATAAGGACACATGCTCTACTATGTTCATAGCAGCCTTATTTATAATAGCCAGAAGCTGGAAAGAACCCAGATGTCCCTCAACGGAGGAATGGATTCAGAAGATGTGGTATATTTTACACAATGGAATACTACTCTGCAATTAAAAACAATGAACTCATGAAATTCCTAGGCAAATGGTCAGAACTTGAAAATATCATCCTTAGTGAGGTAACCCAATCACAAAAGAACACAAATGGTATGCAGTCACTGATAAGGGGATATTAACCCAGAATCTCGTAATATCCTAGACAGAATTCGCATTTCAATAGATCTCTAAAAAGATGGAAGGAGAGACCCCTGGTCCTGGAAAGACTGGATGTAGGGGAACGCCAGGACAGAGAAGCGAGAGGGGGTTGAATGGGGAAAAGAGGGAGGGAAGGGGGCTTATGGGACTTTTGGGGAGGGAGGAAACAGGAAAGGGGAAATGATTTTGAATGTAAATAAAAAAAAACTTAGAAAATAAAATTTAAAAAAAAAAGAAAATAAAGCATGTCCAAATGTAAAAAATAAATAAATAAATAAATAAGCTAACCTACAGAAATTCTGAATAAATAACTGCTATTTTAAGATCCTGTACCTGGTCTCATATATATAAAAGGCACTTAGGAGCCTAAAAGACTCAAAAATATTGTCTGATCATTCAAACAATTTTAAGACCCAAATTGAATCCTGGAGTATCATGTTGTAAGACACTATTTCTAGGGAGACATGAATTCCAGATCGGAAATTGATAATAGATCCAAAGAATACATACAACCAAAGTCCAACTTGATGAATTAATACCATTTATTGGGGTTATTTGTAGGAATATAGATGAAGGGTTACTTAAAGGAAGAGAAGTGGTTCAAAGACAGCTGCATTACCACAACAGGTACAAGGTCCACACCAGTATAAGTGACAGATTAGGAAACCTGGAAACCTGGAACACACTGCACAGTCTGCAGACAACTCAAGAGGTAGGAGAGTACCCTTTCCATGTTTCTTAGCTGGCATGAGTCTGTTCCAGGCAACTTGACAGATGTTTGTTGTCTTTGTCACAGTTTGGCTGGTCTCTGCCTCCTTCAGGCTGCTTGACTGACCTCTGTTTCTTCCAGGTGGATAGGCTTGTCTGAGAGTGGCCCTGAACAGTCCCTACTGCTTAGATATGTTGTTTGTTAGGAAAGGGGCCTAGAAAATATTGCCAGTTTCAGGGACATCCTGAAGCTATTGTGTTGTTTACTTCCTATCCTAAGTAGCATCCCTGAAGGATGAAGTGGTTTACCTCTCTGAAAATACCTGTCTTAAAATATCCTGTTGTTTTCACTTTCCTTTTATAATATATATCTTAAGAAGTTCCCCCATCCCCACCCCTACCTCAGAAACTGCTACACAGCATATCAGAGTGTGAAGTCCACCTCCCTAGTACACAATGTCATAAGGTCCTTTGTGATCAGGAAGTACAAGGCACTTCCATGCCCATAATGTTTTCATAATTCTCTAACTACTTTGAGTTGAGGCTCCTGACTCTCAGTTTCCTCCCTATAGTCCAGTGCCTCATGGCTTCTCCTTCAGTCCAGAGCCAGTTGGAACCCTGTTCTTAAAGTGATGATGGCACTACACTGCTAAAATTTTAACAACTGGTGATGGTTTCACTCTTTGCAAGTCATTTAACAATAAGACAAAGGGAAATGGAATTGGTCCTTCATCTTTGATGGGTTCTATATGCTACAGATCTGATTTAACTCAACCAATGTTGGAACAAAAGGGTTTTTTTAGGCTGGAGAGTCCATGAAGTACTTAATGGTCACACATAAAGACAATTTTGACTCTCATAACACACCTCAAAAATTCAGGCATGGTGGTAAGAGTTTATAATCCCAGCAATGGGGAGACAGAACTGGGGCATTGAGAGACTCTGTCTCAAAAACAAACAAACAGAAAAACAAACACACAAAGTAGACAGTGTCTGTGGAAAAGCAACACCTGACATTGTCCTCTGGCCTCCATATATACATAGACAGACTTAGAAACACAAACACACACGTATATACAGAAACATGCAAAAATATGCACACAGACACATAAACATGCAGGTACAGAAAAAAGTTTTAAAAACTTGCATTCTGTTGAAGGACATCTGGGTTCTTTCCAGCTTCTGGCTAATATATATAAGGCTGCTATGAGCAGAGTGGAACATGTTATATGTTAGAGAATCTTATGGGCATATACCCAGGACTGGTATAGCTGGGTCCTCAGGTAATAGTGTATCCAATTTTCTGACAAACCACCAGACTGATTTCCAGAGTGGTTATACCAGTTTCCAATTCCATCAACAATGGAGGAGTGTTCCTCTTTCTCCACATCTTCAACAGCATCTGCTGTCACCTGAGTTTTAGATCTTAGCCATTCTGACTGGTGTGAGGTAAAATCTTAAGGTTGTTTTGACTTGCATTTCCCCAATGACTAAGAATGTTGAACATTTCTTTAGGTGCTTCTCAGCCCTTCTAGTTTCCTCAGTTGAGAATTCTATGTTTAGCTCTGTATCCCATTTTTTAATAGGGTTATTTGGTTCTCTAGAGTCTAACTTCTTGAGTTCCTTGTATATATTGGAAATTAGCCCTCTGTCAGATGTAGGGTTGGTAAAGATCTTTCCCCAATTTGTGGGTTGTCGTTTTGTCCTATTGACAGTGTCCTTTGCCTTAGAGAAGCTTTGGAATTTTATGAGATCCCATTTGTCGATTCTTGATCTTAGAGCATAAGCCATTGGTGTTCTGTTCAGGAACTTTTTCCCTGTGTCCATGTGTTCAAGACTTTTCCCCACTTTCTTTTCTATTAGACTCAGTGTATACAGTTTTATGTGGAGGTCCTTGATCCACTTGGACTTGAGCTTTATATAGGGAGATAAGAATGGATCAATCTGCATTCTTCTACATGTTGAGCACCATTTGAATGTTGAAAATGCTCTTTTTTTCCACTGGATGGTTTTCACTCCTTTGTCAAAGATCAAGTGACCATAGATTCGTGGGGTCATTTCTGGGTCTTTAATTCTATTCCATTGATCTCCCTGCCTGTCACTTTACCAATACCATGCAGTTTTTAACACAATTGTTCTGTAGTACAGCTTGAGGTCCACATAGGAATGGATGCAGACAATGCCTTACATTTACACAATAGAGTATTACTCAGCTATTAAAATTCATGAAATTAAATTCATGAAATTCTTAGACAAATGGATGGAACTAGAAAAGATCATCCTGAGTGAGGTAATCCAATAACAAAAGAACACACATGGTATGCACTCACTGATAAGTGGATATTAGCCCAGAAGTTTGGAATATCCAAGATACAATTCACAGACCACATGAAGCTCAAGAAGAAGGAAGTATGGGTGCTTCGGTCCTTCTTAGAAAGGGGAACAAAATGCTCATGGGAACAAATATGAGACAAAATGCAGAGCAGAGTCTGAAGGAAAGGCCATTTAGAGACTGTCCGACCTGGGGATTCATCCCAGATACAGTCACTAAACTCTGACACTATTATGGATGCTAAGAAAGGCTTGCTGAAAGGAGCCTGATGTAACTGTCTCCTGAGAAGCACTGCCAGAGCCTACAAATAGAGTCAGATGCTCGCAGTCAACCATTGCACTGAGTGTGGGTTCCCCAACTGAAGGAGCTGATGGGGTTTGGAACTCCAGAGGAAGAACAACAATATCAACCAACCAGATCCCCACCCCCACCCCCGAGAGCTCCCAGGGACTAAGCCACTAACCAAGGAGTACACATGGTGCAGCTGCAATATGTAGCAGAGGATGGCCTTGTCAGGCATCAATGGGAGGAGAGGTCCTTGGTCCTATGAAGGTTCGATAGATGCCCAAGTGTAGGGGAATGGAGTGTGGGGAGGCAGGAGTGGGTCGGTGGTTGAAGAAACACCCTCATAGAAGCAGGAAATGGGATAAGGAGTTTCGGGGATGGGGAAGAAATGGGTAAGGGGATGTGCTGGCTGGTTTTGTGTGTCAACTTGACATAGGCCGGAGTTATCCCAGAGGAAGGAGCTTCAGTTGGAGAAGTGCCTCCATGAGATCCAGCTGTGGGGCATTTTCTCAATTAGTGGTCAAGGCGGGAGCCCCTTGTGGGTGGTACCATCTCTGGTATTCTTGGATTCTATAAGAAAGCAAGCTGAGCAAGCCAGGGGAAGCAAGGCAGTAAGGAACATCCCTCCATGCCCTCTGCATCAGCTCCTGCTTCCTGACTTGCTTGAGTTCCAGGCCTGACTTCCTTTTGTGATCAACAGCAATGCAGAAGTGTAAGCTGAATAAACCCTTTCCTCCCCAGATTGCTTCTTGGTCATGATTTTTGTGCAGGAATAGAAACCCTGACTAAGACTGGGGATAACCTTTGAAATGTAAATAAATTGAAATAAATAAATATATAAAGAAATAAAAATTTAAAAAAAGACAATTCTATCAAAATATATAGGTGTGCTTTTTATCCAAAAAGTATGTGATTTATAAAACTCTCTGAAATAAAATGCAAAGTTGTCAAGTGTGGGTTGTTCCCGCACACTTAATTGAGTTTAGTTTTATGTGATTTTCATTCAGTTTTGGTTTCTTTCATGAATTCCAAACATGTGAGAATGAGATGGCACAGCTTTGACTCAAAACAGTTTTGCAGTATGTCTTGAACCTCCTGGCCAAATGTCAGGAGCAAGAGTACCACTGGATCTAGCTTTGTATTTGTCTCTAAAGTGACTATGGTTGTTGCTGGGGGAATTGTTTCCTGCTAATGACATCACAGTGCTAATATTTCACCTTCTAAATTTGACAGGCAAATGAGGCCTTGACTAGATTACCTTAAGTAGCACAATAAGATCTGATTTAGGGAAAGAAATTGCATCATATCACAGAGAGGAAAACATTATTGTTTTTAAACTTGAGCTAAGATAGTTTTTAAAAAAAATTGCATTCTGTACTAAATATGTAGATTTTTTTAATTGTTGTTTTATGTTAGATTTTTAATTACTGCAACAAAATTCCTGTGATAATCAGTTTAAAAGGAGGATCCAGTCTTTGATTCCTAGCTTCAACACTGAGTTAACTCAGTTGCTTTAGAGGAAGGAGTAGACAAAACATTCTGAAGAGAGTAATGCATGGAAGAGGAGGCATGCTTGCCTCATGGTACCTGGGAAGTACACAACAGGAAGGGGCTAGGGCCCTAATTACCTGTCAATGCTTTGCCATCAACCATTTACCTTCTGCCATGTGGGCTTCACCTCTTAAAGATTCCCCCACCTCCCAACATCTCCATTATCTTCGGACCAAAGTTTCAACACAGGAGGCTTTGGGGACATTTAGTCTAAAGATCTTAATTTGCTTCCTTTGCAATTCTAGAATCTGACAATTCTTAATCTTGTAAAATAGAATCTATGTTCCCAAGGGCTGAACAAAAAAGATTGGTTTTATATACAGAAAAGGGCTAATGCAAGCAGAAACAAGGTAAAAGAAACCCTAAAGGGTCATTGCAAAGTTATTTTCTTTGTAAAGAAGGGACAGAGAAATAGAACAATAGGAAAATGATTGCTTATTTAACAACAGTTTATTTCGGGTTACCTCTATTGTGTAAGGATTAAAGTAGAAGGAATTTCATTATCTTGACAATTGAACTGGCCTGTTTGCCAAATTCATCTGTTATCTCTCTAATCCTGCTTTCTCAGAGGGTCAGATCCACAGCTTAGTTCATCTTGGTGGAACCTTAGCCTCAGTGACTCCATTTTGATTTTTGGCCTATTCTGTTGGGATTTAGTACAGTGTTTGGTAAGAAACATTGTTTACTGTAATTTTTTACTTAGCAAGAGTATATTGAAAAATGTAATATAGGTTATATACAAATACCTCTATCAAGCCACTAACTATAAAGACCCCACAGATTTTGATAGCTTGAGGGCTTGGTCTCATTACAAAGAACCTGGAACAGATCCTCTCCAACTACTATAAGACTGAAAGTGGGCCCATTTTCAGTATGAGGTATGCTGAGAATGTATTAGTTGCAGATAAACAGAAGGTGTTGGTCCCTTCTCTCCATTAACTGGTGACTATAAACTGCTTGTCTCCAAACTCTGTGAGTTTAAAAGTTACAGGCAGTTCTATGACCTGTGTTTATTAGGTTCAACACGGAGGGAGGGACTAAATAGTCTAGATAGGAGAACTGTAAAAGAGCGATCTCGGGGAAATTCAAGAGAGTCACCAGGGAGACACAGAGGAACACATGTTGGAAGGAGCAGGCCAGGATTAAAGGAGAGCTCTCGCTGTTCTGAAACTCACCATGTAGACCAGGCTGGACTAGAACTCACAGAGATCTGCCTGCCTCTGCCTCCCATTGGAGTTAAAGATTTAAAATTTTCTTTGACCACTCTCTGGAAGGGAACAGCTAGGAGCACACAGGGAATAAGAGCAGTGGAGAAGCTGGGACCAAAGTCTTCCCGCTGCCATTTGGACCAGGGAGCTGGGCAACTCCAGAGCTTTCTGTGCATGACCTGCCAGGAGAGAGCGATCTCCCAGCAGCGCATTCACTTCTGAGCACACAGGTGAGATCTTCACCTTCTCTCTGGAACGGAACAGCTAGGAGCACACAGGGCATAAGATCAGTGGAGAAGCTGGGACCGAAGTCTTCTTGCCACCATTTGGACCAGGGAGCCAGGTGGTGCACAGACCCTGACAGAAGAGAGTTGTTCTCCTAGTAGTAAGGACACAGGCTTACAGGCCCACAGGAGAAACAAGCTCTAGACAGAAACAGCAAGACCAACTATACCAGAGATAACCAGATGGTGAAATACAAGCACAAGAACTCTACCAACAGAAACCAAGGACACTCGGCAACATCAGAACCCAGTTCTCCCACCACAGCTAGTCCTGGATACCCCAACACACCGGAAAAGCAAGAGCTAGATTTAAAATCATATCTCATGATACTGATAGAGAACTTCAAGAAAGACTTAAATAACTCTCTTAAAGAAATACAGGAGAACATTGGTCAACAGATAAAAGCCCTTAAAGAGGAAACACAAAAATCTCTTAAAGAAATACAGGAGATCATGGGTCAACAGGCAGAAGCCCTTAAGGAGGAAACAAAAAAATCCATTAAAGAATTATAGGAAAACACAAACAATCAAATGAAGGAACTGAACAAAACCATCCAGGATCTGTAAGTGGAAGTAGAAACAATAAAGAAATCACAAAGTGAGACATCTCTGGAAATAGAAAACCTTGGAAAGAATTCAGGAGTCATAGATGCAAGCATCAACAACAAGAGATGGAAGAAAGAATCTCAGGTGCTGAAGATACCATAGAAAACATTGACTCAACAGTCAAAGAAAATGCAAAATACATAAAGCTACTAACCCAAAACATCCAGGAACTCCAGGACACAATGAAAAGACCAAACCTAAGGATTATAGGTATAGAAGAGAGTGAAGATTTCCAACTTAAAGGACCAGTAAATATCTTCAACAAAATTATAGAAGAAAACTTCCCTAACCTAAAGAAAGAGATGCCCATGAACATACAAGAAGCCTTCAGAACTCCAAACAGACTGGACCAGACGGGAAAGTCCTCCTGGCACATAATAATCAAAACATCAAATGCACTAAACAAAGAAAGAATATTAAAAGCAGTAAGGGAAAAAGGGCAAGTAACTTATAAAGGCAGACCTCTCAGAATTACACCAGACTTCTCACCAGAGATGATGAAAGCTAGAAGATCCTAGGCAGATCTCATACAGACTCTAAGAACACAAATGCCAGCCCAGTCTACTATATCCAGCAAAACTCTCAATCACAATAGATGGAGAAACCAAGGTGTTCCACGATAAAACCAAATTTACACAATATCTTTCCACAAATTCAGCACTTCAAAGGATAATAGATGGAAAATGCCATCACAAGGAGGGAAACTACACCCTAGAAAATGCAAGAAAGTAATCTTCCAACAAACCCAAAAGAATGTAACCTCAAAAACATAAAAATAACATCAAAAATAACAGGAAGCAGCAATTACTATTCCTTAATATCTCTTAACATCAATGAACTCAATTCCCCCCTCCCAAAAAAAACATAGACTGACAAATATTTTTCATGTAAATCTTCAATTTTATCAGAAAATGTTTGTAATTACTCTTTCCATTAATTTAGCGATGTTTTATGACTACCATTTTATCTGCATTATTTTTCATAATAATCTTCAATTTTAACATGTTTTTCTATATATTTCTTCTATTTTATCAGAAATGTTTTCAATGTAAATCTCTGATTTTATCACAAAATCTTTTTAATTCCGTCTTCAATTAATTTAGAAAGGTTTTTTATATCTTCCATTTTATCTGTATAATTTTCCATGAAATAGTCAATTTTAACGTGTTTGTCTATATATTTCTTGAATTTTATCAGAAATATTTTCCATGTAAATCTTCAGTTTTACCTGAAAATGTTTATAATTCCACATTCAATCAATTTAGAATTATTTTTATGCCTATCATTTTATCTGTATAATTGCCATGATAATCTTCAATTTTAACATGTTTTTCTATATATGTCTTCAATTTTATCAGAAATATTTTCCATGTAAATCTTCAAGTTATCAGAAAATGTTTATAATTCCACTTTCAATCAACTTAGAAATACTTTTGTGCCTACCATTATTATGTCTATATAAAATTTTCCGTGATAATCTTCAATTTTAACATGTTTTTCCAAATTTTTCTATAATTTTATCAGAAATATTTTCCATGTAAATCTTCAATTCTATCATAAAATGTTTCTATTTCATTTTTCAATTAATTTAGCAATGTTTTTATGTCTACCACTTTACTCTTTAATTTTCCATGAAAATTGTCAGTTTTAACGTATTTTTCTATATATTTCTTCTATTTTATCAGAAATATTTTCTATGTAAATCTTCAATTTTATCACAAAATGTTTTTGCTTCCTTTTACTTCCTTTTTCAGTAAAAATAAAAAAAAATTTCTTTAAAAATAAAAGAGCGATCTCAGGATTTAAACATCTAAAAGCAGGAAGCTGCAGTTAGTAGTCTTCGTACACACTGATGAATCCTCATACAGACTCATTATGAGACCCTAAGAAGAGCCCTGCTATCCCAGAGCCTAGCCTATACGATTAATGGTTTTGCCAATGTCCCACGGGCCGATGCCTTGAAGCATGCCTGTGCCATGTCAACGATACTTATTCACTCAGGGCCATGCACATCCAAGGCTTTCTCCACTCCTTGCAAGGTAGACGGCTATGCGGCTGAGGCCTTGATCACAAAAGGGAGCAGTCACAAGCTCCAAGTTTATTCGTTAAATAAATGTTTTGCCTCCTAAATCAATAAAATGGGGAATTTGAGAAGGAAGCTACGCTGTTATGAATTTCAAAAGGCTGAGCCAATGGAGAAAAGAGACCAGAAAATTTTCATGGTCAGATCATTAAGACAATAATTTTTACCCTTTCTCTATGCTGGCATTCCTTCCGTAGAATGATAACCAAAAAAAGGTTTCATTTTCACTAGTCTCCTGAATTTGTTTAAGATCTTATTACAATATGAAATTGTGTACTACAAGCCCTCCTGGCCATGGCTCTGGTCTTCATGGACTGTAGATTTGGTGCTAGAAAGAAAATGTTGGACTTCAGGAAATTTATATCCAGCTTTGGGGGAAAAAGAAAATCACACTCCACCTTTGCAGCCTGCCTTAGAATGGAAAGGTATCTAGAGGTGCCTTTTTGCAACTGGTTTAGTCTTTCCCTTTGTAAGTTGTTAGAAGCTGCTCACAAATTTCCCATCATTTAAAAGGCTTTTTCTCTCAGCTCCATAGTCAGCAAACACTGACAAGCAGTAAGAGGTTTCTTGGCTGCTTTTGGAAGGCCACTATTTGAATATCTGCACCCCACCCCACTTCCTTAACTCTTTGTTGCCTCAGCAGCACCAAGGTAAGGCTCCTTTAACTGGCTCTAGAAAATTGGGTCAGATTTTGTTAAGAAGACATCTGTCAAAGCTTCTTGGAAAAGAAAAGCTGCAGAAAGTATGGGTCAGCACTAGGGCCTGGGAGAGAATGACTGACCAGATGAGGGTCAGGGTATCAGACAGGTCTTAATGCCTGTAAACAAAGTACTTCAAAGTAGGGAGAAGGGAAAGGAAGGATAAGTAACACCAAGAATATCTGATAAATCCACCGGGAAACATTATTTTGTAGGAAACCTTCCTCTGAGTTGTTGGTTAGAGCAATACAAGATACTCCCAAAACAATATAGGTTACTGTCATTGCCCCTGGTTTCCTCCTAGAGGTTGAAGGCAAGACTGTCTTGCTGAATACACCACATATTTCAGATATGGGATTTGAATAAATCAAGCTGGACTTGACCTGGAAGCCTCTTCCTGCACAGTATACAAGCTGCTAAGGGAAAAACACAGTTGATGATGGTCCTGCACAGCTGTTAAGTTGATGGTTGTTCTCACATTGTTAACGACAACAATGACCAGCCCAGCAAGATATCTCCCAAGAATGCAGTAGTGGCACTTATATCTTAAGGCTAAGCCACAGATTCCTAATTGGACCTAACCAAATAAAAATTGGTTAACTGAACGGGGCATTTATACCTATACTGTAAACTGGGCCTATTACATGTAGCTAATAAAGTCATGGATCCTAAGAAGAGAACCTGCTACAGCCATTTTCCTATACTTATCATTATATCTACAGGTAACTGTAGCTCCCCCCACCCCCCCATCAAAGAAACTTACTTTTACAACAGATGGAAACCATTATAAAGATCCACAACTGGCCATGAAGTGCCTAATCCTAATTGATACATCTAAGATTAAAACTAAAATTAATTAAGGAACTTTTTGGAAAAGGAAGCAGAAAGATCATAAAAGCCACAGGACCAGGACATCTGCTGTGAGGTTGTGTTTTCTTTATTACAGGGGAAAATCTCAACAATATGTCTGCCTAAACAAGACTTGTACAATGATAACACCAGGTGACATACCAATACAGATGAGGGACATGTCACACTTTCACAGGTGAAAAGCTAGGAATAATCAGTCTTTTCTATGGATTAAACCCTTGGTTGGCAACCCTGCATGCATGCATACATACATACATACATACAATACATGAGTGTGTGGGTATATGACAATACTTGGAAAAAATATGAAATTAAAAAGGAGTAGGTAATATGAGAGGAGTTGGAAATTATGTAAATATAGTACTCCTGTACAAAATTCTAAAAATTAAAAATAAAAAAATAATTAAGGCAGGGTAGAGGTGTGTGGTGTTTTGAATATGCCTGGCCTAATGAGTGGCATTATGTGGAGGTGTGACCTTATTGGAGTAGGTGTGGCCTTGTTGGAGGAAGTGTGTCACTGTGGGGTGGGCAATGAGACCCTCCTCTTGATCCTGGGGGAGTCAGTCCTCTCCTAGCTGCCTTCAGAGCAGTAGGTAGAGGTCTCAGCTCCTTCAGAGCCAAGCTCCATAGACACTGACGTGATTCTGACCATTATGATAATGGACTGAACCTCTGAACCTGTAAGCCAGCCCCAATTAAATGTGGTCCTTTATAAGACTTGCTGTGGTCATGATGTCTCTTTATGAAATCTTAACTAAGACAAGATGTCACATGCTTGGAATCTCAGTATTTGGGAGGTGCCGGTGGGAGGATAAGGATTTCAGGATCACCCTTGGCTACTTGTGAATCCCAGGCCAGCCTTGGCTACAGGAGATTTTATCCTTAAAACACTAAACCAAAAATACATTCATTTTTATCCTATGAATCCAATAGTTGCCAAACTTTATCTCTCCCATCCCAACTAAATGTTTTATAACGTGCAGAATCTGAAGCTCCTCTCCGAGTTTTAAATCTAGTAAATCTGCAATGGAGCCTGAGAATGGACATCTCTGACATTCCCTGGTAAGTTGAGGCTGCTCTTCTTGGGACCCCACTTTAAAAGGACTGGGGACAAACAGTGCAGGAACCTTATGGAGAAGTATTTGGAAATATTTGCATTTAAATTAAAACACTAATTTTAATTTCCCAGGCTTACTAAATTCTTCCCCTTAAGCTTTTATTCTTCATTGCAAGGCTGTGCCCCAGATCAGGGTGCAGATTTATACCACACTTTGTCAAAAGCAACCTTTTGAGATATATATATATATATATATCACCTCCCAACCCTTCCAAACTATTGACTCAGTCAAGATGACATTTGACACGACTTTGTAGTTTGCATGGCTACAGTCTCCTCCAGTTGGCCTAAGAAGATCTAAATTATTTAGCAACGTGCTTGTGATTATCTCAGAGTTTTTTGCTGTCAGTGGCATGTCGGATGGTATTTGCCACCTTCAAACTCTGAATAAGATGCCTTTGAGTGACTTATGTTCTGTCATTTCCTTGTTATATGATCCAAAGTTATATATCCTTTGAAAAGTATATAGGCAATGCCTGAACAGGATCGTTCTGTGTCAGATTGCAGGATGAGAAACGTAGCCATGCTCTATGGGTCTTCTAGTGAGAAGGACAGGGAAAGTACATGAAAAGCCGCCATCTTTCCCTCCATGAGTCACGTCACTACTCTGTTTAGGTAATTCTTATAAAGTGGCTGTCATCAGAAAGGGTGCCTTCACATGACTGAGGAACAATCCTTACTGCTTCACAAGCTGTAAATAGATTTGATCTCTGATTTCTTGACAGCTTTATTGTGCTTTTAGTAGTGACTCTGATGAATTCAGCTCCATGAGAAAGCAGAAAATATAAAGAAAGCTAGGAAGTAAAATACACTTTTTGGCTCCAGGAAAAGTAGCCATAATTTCACCTGGATGATGATTTGTGGTGCCACATGTCCTGCTGTCCCCACCACTTTCCTGGACATTCTGTGGTCCCCTCAGCACTTTTAAAACATTTGGCTCAGCTGTGCTCATGTCCTGATGTTTGTCTTTGACAAAAGGGCATTTGTGCAATAATCCATTTAAGTGGAAAAGAATGACTCTCAATCTTTTTTGCCTTTGATGGATGGGAAATAAAAGATCAGGGCACCCTGCCCTCAGGGGAATCACAGGAGAGGGAACATATAGCAATAATAAAAAAGAAGATGTCATGAATTTGAGAGGGAGTGGAAGGAAGGAGAGAGGTTGGGGGAGAGGAGGGAGGAACAATATAAATACACTGCTCATATCCATAATTCTCAGAACTTAAACATACAATGAAGAAAAAATTTAAGACACCTGTGTAGTTGTGATGTTGTTCTTTCTGTGTATGTCTGTCTCTGTCTCTCTGTCTCCCAATTACTTTGTCCTTGCTGTCTCTCTGTGTCTCTGTCTCTGTCTCTGCCTCTCTCTCTCTCTCTCTCTCTCTCTCTCTCTCTCTCTCTCTCTGTGTGTGTGTGTGTGTGTGTGTAATTTTTTTTTTAATTTAATTTTATTTTGTTTTTTTAATTTACATTCCAAATCACTTCCCCTTTCCCGTTTCCTCCCTCCCCGAAAGTCCCATAAGCCCCCTTCCCTCCCTCTTTTCTCTGTTCAACCCCCTCTCATTACTCTGTCCTGGCGTTCCCCTACATCCAGTCTTTCCAGGACCAGGGGTCTCTCCTTCCATCTTTTTAGAAATCTATTGATATGCTGATTGTGTCTAGGGTATTCTGAGATTCTGGGTCAATATCCCCTTATCAGTGACTTCATACCATGTGTGATCTTTTGTGATTGGGTTACCTCACTAAGGATGATATTTTCAAGTTCTGACCATTTGCCTAGGAATTTCGTGAATTCATTGTTTTTAATTGCAGAGTAGTATTCCATTGTGTAAATATACCACATCTTCTGAATCCATTCCTCCGTTGAGGGACATCTGGGTTCTTACCAGCTTCTGGCTATTATAAATAAGGCTGCTATGAATATAGTGGAGCATGTGTCCTTATTGCATGCAGGTAAAGTCTCTGGGTATATGCCCAGGAGTGGTATAGCCGGATCCTCCGGAAGTGTCATGCCCAGTTTTCTGAGGAGCCGCCAGACTGCTTTCCAGAGTGGTTGTACCAGCCTGCAATTCCACCAGCAGTGGAGGAGTGTTCCTCTTTCTCCACATCCTCGCCAACAACTGCTGTCTCCTGTGTTTTTGATCTTAGCCATCCTGACTGGTGTGAGATGGAATCTCAGGGTTGTTTTGATTTGCATTTCCCTAATGACTAAGGATGATGAACATCTCTTTAGGTGCTTCTCAGCCATTAGATATTCTTCAGGTGAGAACTCTTTGTGTAGCTCTGTACCCCATTTTTTAATAGGGTTACTTGCCTCTCTGGAGTTTAACTTCTTGAGTTCTTTGTATATCTTGGATATTAGCCCTCTGTCGGATGTAAGGTTGGTAAAGATCATTTCCCAGTTAGTTGGTTGCCGCTTTGTCTTTTTGACGGTGTCTTTTGCCTTGCAAAAACTTTGTAATTTAATGAGGTCCCATTTGTCTATTCTTGATCTTAGAGTATAAGCTATTGGAGTTCTGTTCAGGAAATTCTCCCCTGTGCCCATATGTTCAAGGTTCTTCCCTAGTTTCCCTTCTATTAGTTTCAGTGTGTCTGGTTTTATGTGGAGATCTTTGATCCACTTAGAATTGAGCTTAGTGCAAGGAGATAAGGATGGGTCAATTTGCATTCTTCTGCATGTTGACCTCCAGCTGAGCCAGCACCATTTGTTGAAAAGGCTATCTTTTTTCCACTGGATGGTTTTAGCTCCTTTGTCAAAGATCAAGTGACCATAGGAGTGTGGATTCATTTCTGGGTCTTCAATTCTGTTCCATTGATCTACATGTCTGTTACTGTACCAATACCATGCAGTTTTTAACACTATTGCTCTGTAGTACAGCTTGAGGTCCGGGATACTGATTCCCCCAGAGGTTCTTTTACTCTTGAGAATAGTTTTAGCTATTCTGGGTTTTCTGTTATTCCAGATGAATTTTTGAATTGCTCTTTCTAACTCTATGAAGAATTGAGTTGGGATTTTGATGGGGATTGCATTGAATCTGTGTATTACTTTTGGTAAGATGCTCATTTTTACTATATTAATCCTGCCAATCCATGAGCATGGCAGATTTTTCCATCTTCTGAGGTCTTCTTCAATTTCTTTCTTCAGAGACTTGAAGTTCTTGTCATACAGATCTTTCACTTGTTTGGTTAGCGTCACGCCAAGATACTTAATATGGTTTGTGGCTATCGTAAAGGGTATTATTTCTCTTACTTCTTTCTCAGCCTGCTTATCCTTTGAGTATAGGAAGGCTTCTGACTTGCTTGAGTTGATTTTATATCCGGCCACTTTGCTGAAGTCGTTTATCAGCTGTAGGAGTTCTCTGGTGGAGTTCTTTGGGTCGCTTATGTATACTATCATATCGTCTGCAAATAGTGATAGTTTGACTTCTTCCTTTCCAATTTGTATCCCTTTGACCTCTTTTTCTTGTCTAATTGCTCTAGCTAGAACTTCAAGTACTATATTGAAAAGATATGGAGAGAGAGGGCAGCCTTGTCTAGTCCCTGATTTTAGTGGGATTGCTTCAAGTTTCTCTCCGTTTAGATTGATGCTGGCTACTGGTTTGCTGTAAATTGCTTTTACTATGTTTAGATATGGGCCTTGAATTCCTGATCTTTCCAAGACCTTTAGCATGAAAGGATGCTGAATTTTGTCAAATGCTTTCTCAGCATCTAATGAGATGACCATGTGGTTTTTTTCTTTGAGATTGTTTATGTAGTGGATTACATTGATGGATTTCCTTATATTGAACCATCCCTGCATCCCTGGGATGAAGCCTACTTGATCGTGGTGAATGATCGTTTTGATGTGTTCTTGGATTCGGTTGGCAAGAATTTTATTGAGTATTTTTGCATCGATATTCATAAGAGAGATTGGCCTGAGATTCTCTTTCTTTGTCGGATCTTTGTGTGCTTTTGGTATTAGTGTAATTGTGGCTTCATAGAACGAGTTGGGTAGTGTTCCTTCTGTTTCTATTTTGTGGAACAGTTTGAAGAGTATTGGTGTTAGGTCTTCTTTGAAGGTCTGATAGAATTCTGCACTAAAACCATCTGGACCTGTGCTTTTTTTGGTTGGAAGACTTCCAATGACAACTTCTATTTCTTCAGGGGTTATAGGACGGTTTAGATGGTCTATTTGATCCTGATTTAATTTTGGTACTTGGTATTTGTCAAGGAAATTGTCCATTTCCTCAAGATTTTCTAGTTGTGTTGAATACAGGTTTTTGTAGTAGGATCTGATGATTTTTTGAATTTCCTCAGTTTCTGTTGTTATCTCTCCCTTTTCGTTTCTGATTTTATTAATTTGGATACTATCTCTGTGCCCTCTGGTTAGTCTGGCTAAGGGCTTATCTATCTTGTTGATTTTCTCAAAGAACCAACTCCTCGTTTTGTTGATTCTTTGTATGGTTTTATTTGTTTCTACTTGATTGATTTCAGCCCTGAGTTTGATGATTTCCTGCCTTCTACTCCTCTTTGGTGTATTTGCTTCTTTTTGTTCCAGGGCTTTCAGGTGTGCCATTAAGCTGTTAGTGTATGCTGTCTCCCGTTTCTTTTTGGCGGCACTCAGGGCTATGAATTTTCCTCTTAGCACTGCTTTCATTGTGTCCCATAAGTTAGGGTATGTTGTGCCTTCATTTTCGTTAACTTTCAAAAAGTCTTTGATTTCTTTCTTTATTTCCACCTTGACCAAGTTATCATTGAGTAGAGCATTGTTCAGCCTCCATGTGTACGTGGGTTTTCTTTTGTTTTTGTTGCCATTGAAGACCACCCTTATTCCATAGTGATCTGATAGGAGGCATGGGATTATTTCTATCTTCTTGTATCTGTTGAGGTCTGATTTGTGACCAATTATATGGTCAATTTTGGAGAAGGTACCATGAGGAGCTGAGAAGAAGGTGTATTCTTTAGCTCTAGGATGAAATGTTCTATATATATCAGTTAGTTCCATTTGGTCCAAGGCTTCAATTAGATTCACTGTGTCCCTGTTTAGTTTCTGCTTTCCTGAACGATCCATTTCAGAGAGCGGGGTGTTGAAGTCACCCACTATTATTGTGTGCGGTGCGATGTGTGCTTTGAGTTTTAGTAAAGTTTCTTTTACGAATGAGGGTGCCCTTGCATTTGGAGCATAGATATTCAGGATTGAGAGTTCTTGATGGTGGATTTTTCCCTTGATCAGTATGTAGTGTCCTTCTGTGTCTTTTTTGATGACTTTAGGTTGAAAATCAATTTTATCCGATATTAGGATGGCTACTCCACCTCGTTTCTTGGGGCCATTTGCTTGTAAAATTGTTTTCCATACTTTTACTCTGAGGTAGTGTTTGTCTTTGACACTGAGGTGCGTTTCCTGCATGCAGCAAAATGCTGGGTCCTGTTTACGTATCCAGTCTGCTAGTCTATGTCTTTTAATTGGGGAATTGAGACCATTGATATTAAGAGAGATTAAGGCATAGTGATTATTGCCATCTGCCATTCTTGACGCTATCTTTATGTTTGAGTGGTTATCTACTTTTGGGTTTGATTCAAGAAGGTTATTATCTCATTTTTTCCAGGGTGTTGTTTCTCTCCCTGTATTGGAGGTTTCCACCTATTATCCGTTGCAGGGCTGGATTTGTGGAAAGATATTGTGAAAATTTGGTTTTATCATGGAATATCTTGGTCTCTCCATCTATGGTGATTGAGAGTTTTGCTGGGTATAGTAGTCTAGGCTGGCATTTGTGCTGTCTTAGTGTCTGCATGAGATCTGCCCAGGATCTTCTGGCTTTCATAGTCTCTGGTGAGAAGTCTGATGTGATTCGGATAGGTCTTCCTTTGTATGTTACTTGGCCCTTTTCTCTTACTGCATTTAGTATTCTTTCTTTGTTTAGAACATTCGGTGTTTTGATTATTATGTGACGGGAGGTATTTCTGTTCTGGTCCAGTCTGTTTGGAGTTCTGTAGGCTTCTTGTACGTTCATCGGCATCTCTCTCTTTAAGTTAGGGAAGTTTTCCTCCATAATTTTGTTGAAGATGTTTACTGGCCCTTTAAGTTGCAAATCTTCACTCTCATCTATACCTATAATCCTTAGGTTTGGTCTTCTCATTGTGTCCTGGATTTCCTGGATGTTTTGGGTTACGCGTTTTTTGCATTTTGCATTTTCTTTAACTGTTGAGTCGATGCTTTCTATGGAATCTTCAGCACCTGAGATTCTTTCTTCCATCTCTTGTATTCTATTGTTGATGTTTGCATCTATGACTCCTGATTTCTTCCCAAGGTTTTCTATCTCCAAAGTTGTCTCCCTTTGTGATTTCTTAGTTGTTTCTACTTCCTTTTTTAGTTCCTGGATGGATTTGCTGAGATCCTTCACTTGTTTGTTTGTATTTTCCTGTATTTCTTTAAGGTATTTTTGCATTACCTCTTTCAGGATTTCTTCCTGATGACCCACGTTCTCCTGCATTTCTCTGAGCGATTTTTGTGTTTCCTCCTCATGGGATTCCATCTGTTGATCCATCGTCTCCTGCATTTCTTTAAGCAGTTCTCGTGTTTCCTTTGTAAGGGCATCTAACCGTTGATTCATTTCTTTAAGCAATTTTTGTGTTGCCTCCTTATGGGCATCCGTCTGTTGACCCATATTCTTCTGCATTTCTTTATGCAAATTTCGTGATTCCTTTGTGAGTGCATCTACCCGTTGATTCATCTCGTTAAGCGATTTTTGTGTTGTCTCCTTGTGCGCCTCCATCTTTTGATCCATGTTCTCCCGCATTTCTCTAAGCGATTTTTGTGTTTCCTTTGTAAGGGCTTCTAACCGTTGATTCATGGTCTCCTGTAACTCTTTATGAGATTTATTTGTGTCCTTCTTGTGATCCTCTAATAGCATCATGAGAAGTGATTTTAAATCCAGATCTTGTCTTTCGGGTGTGGTGGGGTATCCAGGACTTGCTGCTGTTGGAGAGTTGGGTTCGGATGGTCCCACATTACTTTGATTACTGTTAGTAACATTCCTACGTTTGCCTTTTGCCATCTGGATACCTCTGGTGTTAGTTGGTCCTGCTGCCACTGGCTGTTGGTTGGACCTCCTGTGAGCCTGCAAAGCTATTTCTGCCCCCCCTGGATTACCAGGATTCCCCTGGCACCGATTTCTGGGGCCTGCCTGCTCCTGAGTGACTTTGGAGCCCTAATGTGCTTTGCCCCAAGTGATCTTATATTGGGGAGGCCTTGCACATCTAAAGGCTCAGCCTAGTGGATTCCTGGAGCAGAGGTCGCCAAAGGGAGGCTGGCAGGCTCCTGCCCTGTGCAGGGGTGTGTGATCTCTCCTGGGAGGGGGGAGGGGGCGTCCCTCTGCCAGGCAGAAGTCCCACAGCAGTTCTGGCGCGCTGGTCACTGCAGATCAGCCCAGCACCTGGGAGCAGGTTACACACAAGCTGCCTGAACCCGAAGCGATATTATGCCTGTCTGTCTCTGAGCCTGGCGGTCCCAACTACCTGGTCACTGGAGCAAAGATGGCGGAGGGCACTCTCTGTGGTGCCGCTCACCCTGTGGTCACGATGGCCCGCTGATCTGGCACCCAGACGACCACAGCGCCATCCCGCCCTCGGGCACAGATGGAAGCCCCAACAGGCCGTGTCCCAAGTGATGTTATATTGGGGGGAGAGCCTGGGTACTGGTCTCTCCAGCGCAGTCCGCGGGAACAGAGGTCGAGGAAGGGAAGCTGGCAGGCTCCCTCCCTGCGCGGGGTCCCTCCACCAGGCAGAAGGTCCCACCGCGGAATTGGCGCGCTGGTCACTGCAGATCAGCCCAGCACCTGGGAGCAGGTTACACACAAGCTGCCTGAAACCGAAGCGATATTATGCCTGTCTGTCTCTGAGCCTGGCGGTCCCAACTACCTGGTCACTGGAGCAAAGATGGCGGAGGGCACTCTCTGTGGCGCAGCTCACCCTGTGGTCACGATGGCCCGCCGATCTGGCACCCAGACGACCACAGCGCCAACCCGCCCTCGGGCACAGACGGAAGCCCCAACAGGCCGTGTCCCAAGTGATGTTATATTGGGGGGAGAGCCTGGGTACCGGTCTCTCCAGCGCAGTCCGCGGGAACAGAGGTCGAGGAAGGGAAGCTGGCAGGCTCCCTCCCTGCGCGGGGTCCCTCCACCAGGCAGAAGGTCCCACCGCGGAACTGGCGCGCTGGTTACTGCAGATCAGCCCAGCACCTGGGAGCAGGTTACACACAAGCTGCCTGAAACCGAAGCGATATTATGCCTGTCTGTCTCTGAGCCTGGCGGTCCCAACTACCTGGTCACTGGAGCAAAGATGGCGGAGGGCACTCTCTGTGGCGCCGCTCACCCTGTGGTCACGATGGCCCGCCGATCTGGTACCCAGATGACCACAGCGCCAACCCGCCCTCGGGCACAGACGGAAGCCCCAACAGGCCGTGTCCCAAGTGATGTTATATTGGGGGGAGAGCCTGGGTACCGGTCTCTCCAGCGCAGTCCGCGGGAACAGAGGTCGAGAGCTCTATCCAGATTTTCTATGTCCTTGTTTACATCTGTGTGTGTGTAATTTTGAGGGGTGGAGCAGTACGATATAATCTAGAGCTTCAGGCACAACAGGTCTATTATACTACTATTAAGTTTCACTCAATCAACAATGCCTTTTTCTTAATAATTCCTGAAAGCCATGGAAATTATTTAATTTGTATTTTATTTAGAGCATGTTTCTTTAGTATACAAATGTATGAAATAAAAGTAATGAATAACTGAATCTCTTTAAATCTTTCCATTTATTTTTTTCTCTCAAAAGTAAAAACTTGTAAAATGGGGATTTTATTTATGAAACTTATTTGTTTGTTAGTTAAAAATATTATAATCAAGATGTCAGGGTAGATTTCAATTTCTGGATAATAATTCTAGTTGCTGTCTAACAGTAACTGTCTTAGTTACTGTACAATTGTTGTAAGGAAACATCATGACCAAGACAACTTGTAAAAGAAATCGTTTAATTTCTTACTACTTGCTTACTGTTTCAGAGGGTGAGTCCATGACCATCACGGTAGGACGCATCGCAGCAGACAGGCATGGCCCAGGAGCAGTAGCTGAGAGCTCACACTCTAATCTAAGGTTTTAGGCAGCAAGATTTGACCTGGCTTGAAACTGCAAATCTCACTCTCAGTAATGTCTGGGTTCTTTCAGGCATCAAACAGGGAAGAGAAAGTCATGAAGAGATAAGAATGAAAACCTGATGCAGATTGACTTTGTCAACCTGGATTAGCTTTCAAGTAGTCTAATGCCAGGAAGTTCAATGTCAGCATATTCAAAACACAGTATCATTTGGGGAAAGGTTTCCAGACAACCATAAGTCCAATCAGTCCAATTCCAGAAATACAATAAAGCTTAAGGTGTGGCTACATAGAAACTCTTTTACAAAGTACATGTGACTATGAAGGTGGGTTTTATAGCTAAAAAGCCTAGAATCCAGTGTCATCTCTGACCAATAGCATAGAGTCAGCAAGTCTTTAAGTACATGTGACATCTCACATTCCTGGAGAATTATGTGGTGAGATCTACCTCCACAGATAGCAAAAATGTCATCAGGTCATTAATAAAATCTGCTCCCAGATTTCTGGATGGAAGGCAGGTATATGATTTTATTTCCTATACTGAGGAGATAACTCTTCATGATTTACAATCCTGCTTCTCTTATTGCTTTTTGTGAATACAAGGACCTCTATGCCCCCAACACAGTGACACACAACCTACATATCTCCTAATCCCTCTAAAACAATTCCAATGACTGGGGACTATATTTAAAGTTTATGTAATTATCCATAATGAATTTGGTTCTCATTCTCATTCACATCACCATAGTTACTGAGTATTCTCTTTTTATTGCCTGGGACATCCAGAAGGACAAAACTAATAATAGTATGTACAGGCAGCGAAGTCTATTGAAGAAAGCCACTGACTCCTACAAATGCAAGGACTGTCAAATCTCAAATCTGCAGATCCAACCACATGATAGAATTTGAGACAGGGAGTCTGTGCTACAGTACTGAGAAAAACTCCACCACAGGAAACCCCAGGCTCCACCCAAGATCTTCAGCTCACTGGATGAGGATAACCTACATTATGGAAGGCAATTTATTTTAAAGTCTGTCAACCATAAAAGATATGTTAGCCCTATCTGAAAAACACCTTCATAGTACCTTATTATAGCCAAGTTGATATGTGAAAGTAGCCACCAAATCATAAAAGTAGGGAGTACATTAGGAATATAGTTAAGACTGAGAAGCACATAATTATTCCTTTCCTATAAGGAATAGGATGTTCCCTTAATATATTCCTCATGAGAGTAGGCCATTATCCCCAAATAAACAGTATGTGTGTTTGTAAATGGAAGTTATCAAAATAAAACATGGTTAATCATAACATTAGTAGCTTGCATTTTCCACTTATATATTGTATTTATTTGTTTTTAAATTAAAATTTAAAATTTTTATGTGTATGGCATTTTCCCCCATACATTTTTGTGTATCTTGCATGCATAGTGCTGTAAGAGGGCATCCTATCCCCTGCAACTGGAGTTTCAGATGGCTATGATTTATAATGTGAGTGTTGGAAACTAAATCCATGTCCTCTGGAAGAGCAACCAGTGTTCAACCACTAAGACTTCTCTCCAACCAACATTTATATATTGTAAAGGAAATAGATTTATCCATAATACTTTCTAATCTAAAGACAACATATAAGTAAAATTAAGCTTTATTTATCTTCTACAAAACTAAACTAAATATAGAGAGTTAGATAAACTATATTTTAAAACATATACACTGAACTCTCCTACAAGAAGATCTAAGTGGGGTTCAGGAGAAGCCACCACAAGAGAAGGTTAATATACCAGGTAAGGTTCATTCCTACACCATTTTATCTTGAAGATAGTGATTAGAACTAACAGAAAACAACCTTAGAATGGCTTGGAATGCAAGAAAATGGAGTTTCAAACAGTCAGAGAAGCTAGAAATGAAGGGGGGAATTCTGGAAAGAAAGCAGCTGCAGGATTGAAGGGACCACCCAAATTCCTCATCTAAACTACTGCCAACCCCTTGGGTGCACCCCCAACTGTGTGTGTCCAAATTAAACTAAATTTCAGCAGACATTTCAGCTGGAAAGAAAAAGAAAGTGAGCAGATATTCCAGCAGAGGCCCAGCTTAGAAGAGAAAGAATTTGAACCTGAGTTCTGTCAATAACCTCATTGGATAGATCCAGAATGTTGAAGGCCAAAATCGTGCATAACTGATATGACTACTGTGACTTCTTTGTGTCCCAGGAGATCTTGTTGCTAATGATGGTCTGGCGCTGCATCATGGTCTGGATTACATCAGTGGTGAAGGACTGATGCATTATCGTCTGCTGGACCTCGATGAAAAATAACAACCACCAGTAGATCTGTGGTGGTGATCAATCCATACCCAGAGTGGTAAATTGTTTTTATTAGGATGGAATATGATGAAAGGGTGGGGATCAGTCATCAGGTGATTACAATGGGAGAAAAAAGTAAAATAAATATTAAATCATCAAAATGCAGATTCACTGGCCACTTCAACTTGGTCTTTATATAAAGCCTAATAGAATTCATTTTAGTGGACTTGAAAACAGGACCAGAGAGTATTAATAAAGACAACAAGGTAGGTAACAAAATAGAACAGAGATTTGTAAGAGTACCATTAACTTTAAAGCACTTTGTTAGTAAGAATCATGTCAATTGTCACTAAATATAGTAATTGTTAAACTTAAGTTTGAAATGTATTTTATTAATTTATGTAAACAGTGCTGATATTTAGTATTGATACAAACTGCACACATTTGGGGACTTAGTGAATGACTGGGATGCATGTAATTTTTAGTATTTCTTTATAAATCTCTTTATCACTTGGGTTAATTGAAGATGGCAATAGTTCATATACAATTATATAATATGTATATTGAAATATCATATATCACAGCCACTGAAAATGGCCCTTAATGCTCATGAAAATATGTAGGTGACAATCTTGGAACCATTATGGAGGTACATTGGCCCTCATGGGCCATCTGAAATGGTGTCAAGACCCTTGGACAACCATGTTTTCAGAGAATACAAACAGGGCTATCAATACCCTGTGCTCTGTGTCACACAGATTTACACCAATATACTTTTGTGCTTTCCCTACCACCAATAACTCACCTTCTCATCATCAACTTTTAACTTTACACTAATATTTATAAAAATCCCACACTTCTGGTTTGTTTTTCTAAGCAAACTTAGAGATACATAACATGAAATTCTGATCCCAGGAGAAACTCACTTCTGGGTTATCCCCAAAGTAAGTTATAAGCTGAATGATATTCTTTTTTAGTGTGGTTCCAACAGCTACATCATAGAATCTGTAAATCTTGTTTGAGTATTCTCCTAACAAGGCTATATGTGTAGTGTAAGGGAGTCATAGGCAATATAATAATAGTACCTGGAGTGGGTTGTGCTATAAAAGTGGGCTGCAGTATGTCCAAAGTACACTGGTGCCATCAGTACATACTCAAATATAATTTAGTATCTGATGATCAAATATCCTAAGGAGTCATTTACACCTTGCTTATGATAGATGTTCAATTTTCAAGGCTACCTGGGTGAGAGTAGCAAGACAAGAGTGCTTTTGTAACAAGTGAATATGTTATTTTCTGCAGAAAGTAAACTGGCCTCTAAACCCCAAAGGGTCTATAGACAGCTATCAAAATGATTTTTCCACAAGATCCCTAGAGTGTGGCATTTGAATGTTTACTCAGTATGGACTTCCTTGTCAAAATGACGTCCAAGTAGTAGACAGAGCTGCTTAAAATACAGCCTGGTTTAGCTGCCTCTAAAATGTGATAAATTATTGCCTGCAAGAGTCCCCAAAATCCTTTTCTTAATTGTTATGAATTGTGAAAAATATAGAAGCTTGTTTTTCACTTTAGATGTAATATCCTGACATGCCCTCAATTACAGGAGTACCAGAAATTACTCTGGGATGACAGACACATAAATTTTCATCGTGGTTTATATTTTACCGTGGACAGACCTGTGTCTCACTAGGTGCTTGGGCCATCTGTTGTTGTGTAACAAATCACTCAACAGCTAAGTTGACTTAAAAGAACAACAATTATTTCCCTGCCTCTCATGGTGACTATAAATCGGGTGGGAAGGTGTGGGCTGCTGGGGAGCCCCCATTCAGAATCTCTCATAAAGCTTCAATCAAAGTGTACCTGATGATGGCAAAGATGGGCTCCGACAACAGTCGTAGAGAGGCCAGCTATGCTTCTTCAGTCATGGGATTTGGTGTGGTTCCTCTCGTCCTTCCAGTCCTCTGGCTTTCTGTCCTTACAGTCTGTAAGGACTTTAAACATGAGCGTTCTGTTGAGTAAAATGGAAGCCATTTCATCTCTAATGATATCAGCCTAGAAGTGCACATTACACCAAGTCTGGTGTGTTATTGTGGTTGAAGCAATAAAAAAAATTCCACCCCCTTTCAGATGAGGAAACACCCCCAACACACACATCTAAGGGGCAGAAATGTCATAATCAATTTTTTAAAAGATTTATTTATTTTTAATTATATGACTACTCTGTAGCTGTCTTCAGACACACATCAGAAGAGTACATCAGATCCCACTACAGCTACCATGAGTTTGCTGGGAATTGAACTCAGGACCTCTGGAAGAGCAGTCAGTGTTCTTAACCACTAAGCCATCTCTCCAGCCCTCATAATCAATTTTTAAGAAAGGTATGTAGAGCTCACATATGACTGAGGCTGTTTGGTAAAACACTACTTGAAAACCCAGATATCAAGAACATGGCATGTGTCATAACATAATGTTAATATGTATGACCCAGCATGGTATGCAATTGTAAGTCATCAGTGTTTTAGAATATATGTGTTTATAGGGCTGGCATTGCCCTAAGGTAAAACAGTAAGAGTACACTGCTATGCCATTCACATGAAATCAGTTTGCCTTGTGCATTCTCTATTCATTAGAATCAACTTTTTAAATTTTTCAGCAAACCAAATACAGCATGGTAACAACAAGAGCGTGGGAGTTCCCTCTTCAGCACAAAAGGCTCCATGTGGACTCTGGCTATAATGGGAAGCACCACCTGTTTGGTTCACCATAGTAGCTCTTTCTCCTAACCTCCCTTCTGCTTGGAGAGATCTGTGCCTCATCTGGGAGCAGAACTGACATCTTAAAAATCATCCATTTTTATGGTTGTGCGTCCAATCTACCATGCTGTTCAGTATTGCTGAAATTCTACTTTATTAATTACACATTCAGCTTCAGAATCTTAAGTCTGCCTCCAATGGCCTCACGGTGTCTATTACATATTTCCTTATCATCTTTCAGGTGCATTTTTGATGTGCTGTAATGCCTAGTAAACTAAATTCCTATCTCCAAGATACCCTGGATGGTGAGCCCGGTAAAGTATGTGAAAGCTGAGTAGGGATCACCTCTGCAACATCTAAGTTAAAACAGATGCAGACATCAGCTACACACAAGGACTCCCGTACACAAGGAAAACAGGCTGAGGCCCAGAACTCTGAAACACTTAATCAACAAATTGAAAACTACCTGAAGTTCTCAGATATTTCCAAATCAGAAAAATCAAGAAGTAAGACAGTTATTCATAAGCATCAATAATTATTTGTTGATATTTATATATTGTTTAAATATTTAATATTTAATATTCAAATATTTATATATTGTTTGTAAGTCTCTCTGCTTCATGCAAAGCAGAATAGTATAGGTTGGGGTTTTTTTTGTTTCTTTGTTTGTTATTGTCAAAATCAATTGTGAAGATCACATGTGGTAACCCATGTTTATCATCCCAACACTCAAGAGACTGATTCAGCAGGATCATGAGTCTGAGTTGTCTACCCAGAAAATTCCAAACTAGGCTGTGTTACAGATCCATTCCAGGTTCAAACAAATAGGTTAATTTAATTTAAAAAGCAAAATTACTGATACAGACACATAGCAATAAGCCCAAAATAATTATATATATATATGTACAATACACACACACACACACACACACACATATATATATATATATATATATATATATATATATATATATATATATGGACAGTACAATATATAAGCATTCATACAAATATGATTTAGAACACACATTATACATCTATACATAAATATATTTGTAAATACTGTCTTTAGTAGACTATTCAGTGTCATTGGGTGTTCTAGTTTGCTTTTCTTGATGTGATAAACACTAAGACCAAAAGTAACTTGGGGATGAAAGGGTTTATTTGAGGAAGACAGTGCAGAAACTCAAGCAGGAGCAGAGAAAAGCCATGGAGGATGTTGTTTACTAGTTTACTGAGCTACTTAGTCAACTCAGGGCCACTTGCTTAGAAATGGGTCTGCCCTCCTCCATCAATTAACAAATAAGAAAATAGCACACAGACATGTCCACAGGTCAATCTTACAGAGGTAAAAACTCAACTAAGGTACTCTCTTTCTAAGCAACTCTAGTCTCTGCCAAGTTGACAAAAACTAACCAATACGGTGGAACAATTTAATTAAAGCCTTCATCAGATACAATTCTATTATCGGTTCCTTTGTGTTTTATAAAGTAATTTCTTTTGATTTATAGAGTCAACAGTTTTGGCAATGACTTGAATGGCAAATACATCAAGTGAAAAAACAACAACAATGTTCTCTTTTAAATAGAGAGGAATCACACACACACACACACACACAAATATATATGATGGACTACAAGTCAAAGGGCCAGGTGAAGCTCATCAGAAACACTTTGGATTATGCATTAAGCTTTGATCTCAGTGTTCAAATATATAAGACCCTTCTTATTAAACCAAGCAGCCTCATCTCAAGAACCAATGTTACTATCACTCTTTCCACAGCTTGTGGTCTTAAGATTGATGTGACAACACTGTGTATAAGATCATTTCCATAAAAATAATTCCAGAAAGGATTTAAGGAAAGAATGTAGGTCTTTTATATTAAATCAGTTTCATCAGCAAACTTTGGAGTAGGTCAGATAGTTTCTCTAAGAAGTATCAATCCCCTACCAGGCATGCACCTAGACAATGTGTGGACAGATACACAAAAGGTAAGAACACACAGGTTGCTTTGCAATAAGCTTCCTTCTTTCTTTTTGAATTTGAAATTTCAATGGCTGAATGGAAAAAATAGATCTGCTTTTGCCTGAGCTGTGTTTCTGAAGTCATAATTCAATGTAGACTCTTTACCCTAAATCCTTCTTTCCAACCAAAGTCAAGCATTTTCCCCACAGGTATGTCCTCACCTTATTAATGAATGGACATGATGAATCTGAGAATATAAAAATCATTTACCAAAATGACCTCCTGTAGAGATTCTTAAGTCATAAAAGGGAAATGAATCTCAGATATTAGAAACCAGGAATATATAAAATATTTTCAAGAGGCTCTTTCCAATTTTCCTCAGCTAGATTACTTCTTTAAAGTGCAATAAAGAGCTAAAACAAAGCAGAGAGCTGCCTTCACAAATCTGAAATAAATTAGATATATCAGATAGTAGACTAGCAAAAAAAAAAATTAGACACACTGGGGAAAGGTGGTGCCTTAGAGAAAACTCTCCATATAAAAACCTCAAAAAAATAATGAGACACTCAAAGCCACTGATTTTTCAGAAGGCTCACTGTATGCTTACAAGTGCTCTCATTATGATATTTTATTTTGAACTACTATGGAAATTAGCAAACTGTATACCTCATTCAAGTTACTAACCTCCAGAATTCTTCTCTAATCCATTTTTTCCTTTTTCACTACATAGTATAAATTACTTGATGAGATACATTAAGAGTATTAAATGGGGTGCTGAAAACTTGGCTCAGAGGTTAAGAGCACTAGATGCTTTTGCATATGACCTGATTCAGTTCCTAGTCAACTCACAATCATCTGTAACTCCAGTTCCAGGGGATACGACACCTTCTGGCCTCTGCAGGTACTGCCTGGTTGTGGTGCACATACATACACACAGACAAAATACCTACACTTATAAGTGAAAATAAATATTTTTTTATAAATATTAAGTGACTGCTAAAAAAAATTGGTATCAAGATAACTCCTGTAAGGTGGGGAGGGCAAGGATGGACAGCAATATAATTCCTGATGAATATCGAGTTACCCTTCTTACTAATGGTAACAAATATATGATTACTGACTATGAAAGCCTTGGGTTCTCCTGTGTTTCCCTGTATTGTTTCATAGAAGATTCTGAAGTACCATCCACCCACAGATTTATTTATTGTTAACTCTATAATGGCAACGTATTTTAAGTGAATTCATGTATTATTTCATTAACAGCTGAACAACCCTTGGATTGTGGGTGTTATTTCAGGGCTCTATTATAGTTAATGAATGAAGGCTGAAGAAAGGCCAAATAAGCTACTCAATTTTTTTACTCAGATTTTAAGTGTGAGTTCTTCACCTTGAGCTATGTCCTCTCAAAGTTCCTACTCTTTGTTTATTAATTAATTAATAATTAATTTTTTACACTCCATATTTTATTCCTGCCACCCCTGTCCACCCTCTGACTGTTCCACATCCCGTATCTCCTCCCTACCCCCCCGTATCCACATGGCTGTCCATACTCCCCTCCCCCCCCGACCTCTAAACTCCCTGGGGCCTCCAGTCTCTTGGGGGTTAGGTGCATCATCTCTGAATGAACATAGACCTGGTAGTTCTCTACTGTATGTGTGTCGGGGGCCTCATATCATCAGCTGGTATATGCTGCCTGTTTGGTGATCCAGTGTTTGAGAGATCTCAGGGGTCCAGATTAAATAAGACTGCAGGTCCTCTTACAGAGTCATCCTTCTCTTTAGCTTTTTTCAGCCTTCCCTAGTTCAGCAACAGGGGTCAGCTGCTTCTGTCCATTGGTTGGGTGCAAATATCTGCATCTGACTCTTTCAGCTGCTTGCTGGGTCTTCGGAAGTTGAGTCATGCTCGGTCTCTTTTTGTGAGCGCTCCATAGCCTCAGTAATAGTGTTAGGACTTGGCTCCCCTTGAGCTAGATCCCACCTTGAGTCTGTCTCTGAACCTTCTTTTCCTCAGGATCCTCTCCATTTCCATCCCTGTAATTCTTTCAGAGAGGCACAATTATGGGTCAGAGTTGTGACTGTTGGATGCCCCCCTCCCTCATCTGCTGGAAGTGGGCTCTATAAGTTCCCTCTCCCTACTGTCAGGCATTTCATCTAAGGTCCCTCCCTTTGAGTCCTGAGAGTCTTTCACCTCCCAGGTCTCTGGTGCATTCTGGAGGGTGCCCCCAACCTCCTATCTCCTGAGGTTTCCTGTTTCCAATCTTTCTGCTGGCCCTCAGGGCTTCAGTCCTTTTCCCTCACCCAATACCAGATCAGGTTCCCTTCTCCCCGACTGCCTGCCCCCACCCCTGCCCCAGTCCCATCCACTTTCCCTCCCAGGTCACCTCTCCCTTCCCATTTGTGATTGCTTTGTTCTCCCTCCCAAGTGGGACTGAGGTGTCCTTACTTGGGCACTTCAGCTTATTGACCTTTTTGAGTTCTGTGGCCTGTATCTTGGGTACTTTTTAACATCCACTTGTAAGTGAGAATATACCTTAAACTCCGTGTGATTTTATTTTTCTCCCTTGAAATGAAATGTCATGCCTGATACTGAGGAAAGAGGAATATTTTAAGTCCCCCATCTATCTCTGATTCATTATCTCTCGGGTCCAATTCTAAGAAGGACATTGAGGGAACCAGGAGGAGGCTCTCCCAGATAGCTCATGTTGCTCTGGATGGAACAAGGGCTCAGAGGCAATGTGACTTGACCTTCCCTCTGTCCCCTTGCAAATGTCTGTACAAGAAAAGAAACATCTAGAATCTAGACTCCTTATCCAAGGTTCATGCAAGCTCAGAACAGACGCTCTAGGGATGGTCTGGAGAGTGTGGTGTTTGAGAAAATATATAGAAACTATTTTGCTTAAGCGTAAGTGCACATTATGTTGTTTGCTGGATTCTTTACAAATTTATGCTTCTTATACAGATATAAAAACCACCAAATATGATTGTTAGAGTGAGAAATGCCCCCCCCGAGAAGCTCATATATTTTTACTTAATTTGGTACTATTTGGGGAGATTATGGAACATTTCAAGGTGAAGTCTTCCTAGATTAACTATGCCAGTAGGGTGTTACTGTTTTCTTTTTCTACTTCCTGTGTATGTTACATGAAAATGTAACTAGCTAGATTCTTTCTCCTGCCATCTTCTGACATGTCCTCCCCACATTATAGGCTCTTTCTCTAGAGCCCTAAGTAAAAATAAAACCCTTTACTATAAGCTGCTTTTGGTCACAGTATTTTATCACAGCTGCAGAAAATGCTCTCTCCTAATACACCTGTATTCCACCCCTTGTCCCTAGAGTCCTGGATCATTGTGGAAAAAGAGAGGAAAAAGTGTAAAAGCGAGAAACAGTAGGCAACTACAGTAACACTGTTTCTCAGATACAACGTGGCAGTTGCGTGTATGCATTTGCAGCAGCAGTAGGACAGCATGCAAAAGACTGATCAAGCTCAAACCAGGCAGAATCCCTGGAGATTCATGGAGAGAATAAGCATGGAGAGAGGAGGCGGGCAGAAAGTCCCATACTTAGGTAAGGAGCTATTGGAAATTGATAGCTGGGAAGAAAAAGAGTCAGTTTTCTTTTAAGTGCATGGTTCTTGGGAGGTTCACTATGAACTATTGGGTAGCCACACACCCAAGAGTGTTCAGGCAGCAAAAACTGGATTTGACCTTTTGTTTCGTTTTATCATTTTTTTAAGAGGACACAAAATTGGATGGGTAAGGAAGGGAGTATGGATCAGACAGGAGTTGGGGGAGGAGTAGATATAATCAAATTGATTGTATGACATTCTCAAAGAATTGAAATAATTATCAATAAGTTAACATCTTATTTAAACATCTACATTTCAATAAACAAATATTTTATTAATATTTAGGCAATCCAACACTATATATAAAATTCAGGAAGATATGGATTTCATAAGAATTGTCTGCGTATGAAAAAGTCCGGTAGAGTTTGTATTGCCAATTCATAAACTTGTAAACTTAGCTAAGAAGAAATGATGAGTGAGTATTTTAATTTGCATTTTTCTTTGTGATTTACAAAGAATTCCAGAGAGGGTGACCAGAAAATATTGATCAGTTTTCCAAGGTTGTATACAATACAGTGTTAATAAAAAGTAAATAAATAGAAGTTATCATTATGTTAGTCACTAAATAAATAAGATAAAAATACTAAATAGTTTTAAATCAGAACAATATTTCTTTTACAAGTGATAATATGTTGCTTGCTAGTGTAGTATAATAATTTGATACTGAGCCTTTTATAATAGAGAATAGAACCAGAATTTAGACTTTTCCTTAGGAAATATTCCTCCTCTTACAAACAGTGCTATGGAAACATTTTAAAAAGCAAACATGCAGAATAACAAAAATAGTTACATGGAAGAATGTTGAGATGGAAAGGAGCATTAGTGCAAACTAAGGAAGTCTGTGTTTTAATGAGATTTCAGCAGGTGATAAAATTTGGCTCTTCAGAGAAATGACAACTGAACAAACCCGGGGAGGGCAGGTGCAGCTCTTCTGTGTGGCAGAGGTGGGCTTTTGCCTCCTAGATCCTTCTTCCCAGGAAGTCATGCTGGAGGCCTTGACAGAACAAAAAATCTATTCTTTGGGAATCTCTCAAGAGCTCAGCAGGGCCCTGCTATCTCTGAAACCCTTAGGGCAGTATTCTTTCTTGCTTTCTTAGTTTCTGGCAACCTCAAGTCTTAAGCATTGTTCAGTGTGTAAAAGCTAAGCTGTAGTCTTCTGTCTTCACATGACCTTCCTTCTCCATAATTCCTCTGTCTTGTTATCCCTATTCTCTCCCTCCTCCCCATCCCTCTTCTTCTCCTCTCCCCCTCACCCTTTTCCACTTCCTTTCCCTCTTCCCTTCTTATTTCCCTTCTCCCTCCTCCCTCCCTCCACCCTCCTCTCTCTGACTTGGATAAGATTTGAGGAACAGATAATTTAATCTTCTCTACATAGTAAAAGCAATAGTTTACTCAAGCCATAGATACATAAGGGGCAGAAAGATGGTGAGAATTTAAAGATCAAAAAGTAGTAAACATGTTTGTTTAAATTTATTATTTTTATTTGAGTATACATTATCACACACACACACACACACACACACACACACACACACACGCACACACTCACACAGATCAGAGGACAACTTTCAGGTGTCAATTTTCCCCTTCACCATGGAGTCCTCTGTCTGAATTTATTTTTTTAATCCTTACTTTAATAATCTATGAAGTACGGTAATAAATGTTTTTGTCTTCAGAACTCAACACTGAACAATTTTATGACCATATTTATGTGATTCTTATTCCCACATCAATAAATTCCCCAATACTAGTTGAACATTCTATAAATCAGTTCAATCTGACACCAGTTAGTACAGACCCTATATTAATGGCTCAGTAACACAAGCCAACCCCATGCTTCTGGTGCCAATCACAGTTCCCAAATCATTCTATTTTACCTCCTCTGTGAATGGTCAGCTGTAAATTAGAGTTCCTCCACAACCCCCTCCCAGGAATTCAGAAGCATTGGGTTCTGTATGTTAGGAACACGGTCATAGATTCAGGACTGTTACAAAGGTGCTTATGCAGTGTTTATTGTTCAGTAATTACAAGAGTTTTAGGAACCAAGAGATCAATTATAGATTCCTTTTTATATCATAATATCATGTGATTTTTTAGAAGCACGACATTCACTGCAGATATTTGGGTTGAAATCCCTGCATCTAATTCCAAATATGACCCAGCTTAGTGGTTCTGTTTCTTGGGTCTGAATTTTTCCATTTGTGCCACAACCCTACATATCAATACTTACATTCACATGAATTTGTGTTTGGTGTTTCATGTTTAAGTCTACACCAGAATCTACAGTGATTGCAGGTGATGTGTTTCCTTTTGAATGGACATGAAAAGCTTTACTCTTTGTGACTCACATTCACTGAAAACACACATCTATATTTGGAAGTGATTTGTCTGGTTTTTGTTTAAAGCGGCTGATAATCGTGGTATAAAATTGTCTTTTTTTTTTCAGTTGTTCAGAAAGTTCTTGCAATGACAGAACTAACTTCTCAGCAGCTTTATGTCAGGCATGGAAAGACAGAAAAAGTGAAGACAGCCAGATAATAGGAATAACCATTGGATCAAAGTAAAATGATTTATAATAGAAATTGAGTGAACCTCATGCTAGCTCATTTTAAGATAAGACCCCAAGCATTTTAGTAATTACTATTTTTTTAAAATTTTATTTTATGTGTATGGGTATTTTCCTGCATGTATGTCTCTGTATCATATACATTCCTGGTGTCCATGGGGGCCAGAAGAGAATGTCAGATCCCCTGGAAATAGAATTATGGGTGGTTATAAGTTATCATGTGGTTGCTAGAAACGGAACCTGGGTCCTCTACCAGAGTAGCCACTACTTTTAACTTTTGAGCTAGCTCTCTTGGCTTTTAAATGGCAATTTTTAAATTATGTGTAGTTATTTCTACAGGAAATTTGTATTCTGGACTCTATGAATGCAGTGCATTGGGCTGATGACAACAGAGGGTAATAAATTCTCATCAATATTCTGTATGGTTCAGTTATTATTAATATTCTTGATAAATAGAATTCCCACTTGATTCATTTGTTTTAGATTTTTTGTTGTTGTTGTTGTCGTCACAAATACTTGCTGGGGTCAAAAGGCAAAGAAAAATAACCAAATAATAGAAAGTGGTAGTGGTTATATAATTATATTCTTAAATTACTGAAAAAATTACTTCATCAAGGCTATTTTAATAGATTCCTATATTTTCTACTACAGAAATTCTCAACATTTTTCCCTAGATGCATTTCTTACAGGTCTGAATTACAATTTTCCATGTATCCATCTGATGTCAATAGGACCTACTACCTGTCATCTCACAACCAGCCTGTTGCACTACAGCATGAAAAGCTGCCAATGCCCAAGGGCACCTCACCTTTTCCATAAGCGCCCTGCTTGTTGTCTGGAAAGTAAACATGTTAGCTTGCATGCATCTTGCTAAAAACAAAAAAGGAACATAACTGGTCATGTTTCACGTTTGGTCATGTGTTAAAGTAGAAATTATGTTTACTATTTATACATCTTAACACTTCAAAAAATGAGACCAGCTTGCAAGAAAGAGAGTGAGGATTTACCAAGACCATTTAAGGTGACCTGAACACAGCTATAAGTAATAGATCTTTATTAAAAGAAAAGTAAATCTTGTAAAGTATACTAAATAAGTTCTCAGGACAACACACAAACTTTGATTTTAGAGTTACCTGTGTTGGGAGTTTATATCATAAATTTAATAACTGTACCAAGGAGAATTTACATTTTTAACAGATAACAAAGTAAGAAAGCTACTGATATGCTCAACCCTTTCTGTCACTCTTAAAAAGATGACATTATAACTCGGTGCCAGCTGTCTTCTGGGAGTAACTAACTTATTTCCTTGTAAGCAAAGGAACTAAAGAGAAGTGAAGCATAGTTTTCACTGGAAAACTATAAGCACAAAGGATGCACCCTTCAAAGTTACAAAGTCATTGTTAAAAATGATCTGTCAAAATAAAGAACTTCTGTCTTTGGAGTAGGGGTAGAGAATCCCAGTGTTAACTGTCTTTTAATTGTGGGTCATCCTAAATCAAACATTTTTGACCTTATCTACAGAGACTAGAGATTCATAGATAGAAACAGGCAGAACACAGAACCCTTCTGCTGGTTCTCAGAGAGCTTGAAATAATGATTATCTGACATATTAGGATCTAAACCTCTGTAACCCTGTAAAGCAAAGAAACAAGCATGGACCTGGACATGTTAGGCCTCTATCCCTAAACTTTCAAAGTTCTATAATCTTAGTCATAAGGTATCATCTTTTACAAACGAGGCATTTCATTTATATGTGTGTGGGCTTTAAATATCAGACATTTTGATGAGTAGTGTGTGCTGCTTCAGAATTCCATCCTGTGACCAACATACTTACCCTAGTAACATTGAGGCATGTGGTGCAAATGAACTCCATTGACTAAACCCAGCCAAACTGCATGTGACTAGTGTCAGAAATGAAGTCTGCATTTGAGGCCAAGATTCTTGATTTCCTTTGTTTCCTTCCCTCCATTCAGCCATCTTATTGGCTATAATCACATGGAGTTAGCCTTTAAAGGGCAACCTGCCTAGCACTTTGCTCTGGAAACCTAATGTGAGTCTTCTCCCAGTTTAGACTGAAAAGAAAGTCATGTATTGTCAAGGTCATGGCATCTACTAGAACAGGAAACGTCTTATTCATCAGGAAAATAACTGAGGTCTCTTGAAATGAGGATTTGCTTATGTCCAAAGTAGAGAAGAATTAACTGACACATAGAGACAATACATTTGTCAGAAGCTCCTCTCTCTGCTCTTTGTTTATGCTCAACACATTTCAAGAAGTTCTAGGTAGAAGAGATTCTTTATTTCCTTAAAGATTTGGCTGTCTCCTCTGAACTCCCTTCTCAATCCCTTCAGTGGCTTTGAAGAGGAAGAGAAGATTGTTGCTGCTCCTAGGCTACCTAATGGGTCACTGTGGGCTTTGATGAACAATGGTAATGGTTGCACACAATTGGGCCCTTTGTAGCACGTTCAGACTTCTTAAACAAATAGTCAGCAAATTCATAACTCTAAAGTGCATGACTGGATAATAGTGCTTTCAAAAAACAGACGGAGAAAAGACAAAGATCTTCAGCCTCATAACCTCAATTTCTAATATAATTCACTTGACTGATGAAACAATATTTTATTCTTTGTCTAAGCACCAGTATAAGTGATGGGGATCTCAGTATTTCTTCCATCTTTTCAGACAAATGATCAGAGAGGACTTTCCCTGGCAGAATTGGAGAGTAAATTCAGGAATGTACACAGTTAATATCTTGCTGAGCCAGGATAAAAAAAAAGTCAGACTCATCAGAAGTAGCATACTTGCCTACCTCACCTTTTCTTTCTTTTGTTGTGCCAACATCAAAAATTATTTTTAAATAAATGCAGTTTAAAAATGAAGAGCACAACTGCTTCCCAATGTTATCTTTGCACACCCAACACATAGAAAGAAAGATGCTTTCTCTTATTTGACTTTTCGAGAATTTTACTGTAACACATCACAGAATATTGAGATCAGCTATAAATAAACACCTCTCCAGGCCTGAAGCAAAATCACATGGAGTTAGCCTTTAAAGGGCAACCTGCCTAACACTTTGCTCTGGAAACCTAATGTTAGTCTTCTCCCAGTTTAGACTGAAATGAAAGTCATGCATTGTGAAGGTCATAACATCTAGTAGAACAGGAAATCCCTGAAGTAAAGGGAGGAAATAGCTACTGTCCAGGAGCACCATGAGAAGGAACAATCTTAAAGCAATAAGTGCAAGACATAAAAGGGTGTAAAAATTTAAATCACAGCCTTTATTACCTAATTATCTAAATGAACTTCATACATGGTTGTCATAATACTGAAAGGCTCCTAGTCAAGTGGAGAAGATTCATCCAAAATCTGTTTGACTAGCCTTCATTTTTTCCAATAATTTTCATGACTACTCTATGAAATTCACTATAAACTTTCTGTGCCTACATTGAGGTCTATGGATCCTACTGGTGGCAAATGCCCTTCTAAGTAGCCCCTAATCCATAGCCAGCCAGGAGACTGCCATTCTAGATACTCACTGGCTTTTATTCACCCTATTTGAGTGCTTTGCCCAGTGTAGGAAACACCAGTTTACAAACTGGTTGCAGTCGTAATTAGGCAATTTAATGGAGTGGTAATTAACATATCAATGACCTAGAGTTAAAAGGAAAGACAATTGTTAGTTTCTGAGAAAACTAAGTAGAATGATCCAGAAGAAAAGTCACTTAAATTTAGAAAAACAAAACAACTATAATCAAATTAGTCATGGGCCAGCCAACTGTAAGAACAGGAGTGGGGATAATTAGGAGAGAGATAAAGAGCTGGGGATAAAGTTCTATAGTTAAGCTCCTGTCATGTTATTCTCTTTAAAAGAAAAGCAGAATCTCCTTACCAATCTTGTTCAGTGCTAGCTTCATAAGACAGGCAGACTCTAATCAGTGGACCTACTCCCAACAAAAAGCATGAACTCTGGGTAAAATTATCTGATAGTAAGTGGATCTTTGTATTTTTAAGAGAAGATTCTAAGGAACAGGAGAGTTGGATAAGAAATTAACAATGTACCCTGCTCTTCCAAATGATCCCCAGTTTCTATGTAGATTCATCCTTGGCTGTAGCTTCAGCTCCAAAGGATTTGGTTCTTCCTTTCTGCCTCTGAGTACTTGCTCATATGTGGAATCCACACACACACAAACAAATAAATCTTTTAATAAAAGTTACATTCCAAGCTATTAAGCATAATACATGGAGAACACTTGACAATGGTGGACAATCCTGTTTCTACCTCTCTGTAATAGGGACAGACTACAGATACACACTTTTTAATTAATGACCCAACCACGGAATTCACTAATGTTTAGCATCAAGATTTCAACTGAATTCAGAGTTTCATTTTATGGGAGGAAAAAAAATGAGATTTGGGAAGAATATGTGTTTCTCAAGTTACTTAATGATTGACTTGACTCTCCGCCCCCCCCATATGTGATTCCTGTACAAAATATTTTATTTGTGTTATCTGACTGTGTGTGCAGACATATGTGAATTCCAGAGGTTGACGTAGTCTTCCTTAATTACTCTCCATCCTATTTTTTGAGAATCTCTCACTGAATATGGGGCACATTGCTTGGCCAGGCTAGTTGTCAGCAAGTCACAAGAATCCTAATATCTCCATCTCTCCAGAATAAGGATTAAAGGTGCACATCACCACATCTGGTTTTTCCTTGTTTGTTTGTTTGGTTGGTTGGTTGGTTTTGTTGTTTTGTTTTACATGGATACTGGGGATTTGAACTCAGGCCTTCATGTTTGTGCAGAAAGTCTAGCACCAACTCAGCCATCTCAACAGGCTCTGATTTACTTTCTATACATGTGTTAAAAATGACATTCTCTTGATATTTCTGTTTTAAAGAGAATAATGGGGTAGCACAGAGAAGTTAGAAAGCATGTCCCATGTTGTAATAGACAAAATTGACTAAGAGAGTTACAAATGGTTCTTCTGCTGACTATGCTAACTGCATCGAGTCAGGTTTAGGGATGGAGCCAAGAGGGACAGAAAGAGAGTGCCTGTGACTCAGAGGATCAAGTTATACTAATATTTATTCATAAGCAACAATAAACAAATAGAGAGCAAAAAGGGATCTCATTCATTCACACACACACACACACTCTCACCTCAGGTCTGGCAGATGTTGTAGCCTGGCTCTGATGGCTGTGCAGGCAAGGCCCATGGCATTTCCTGTTGTGCTTTGGATCCCCACTAGAGTCTTGGTCCAGAGTTGGGGCATCTGGAATTGGTGGGCTGGCTCCCGGGAATGAGTCAGTCTCAACAAGATCAGTCTCTCGTTGGTCCTCAGGGATGAGTCAACCGCAGTTGCCAGACCAGGGTTTTTAAGTCTCTTTTATCTTAGGCAGTTAGCATTACTTTATCTGGCTTTTGGTCTTATCACCTCCATATACACAATCCAGACATGGTTTCCATGGTAACATTTTAGCCAATCAAAATTGAGGCGTTCACTTAGTCGGGGCATTTACCTTATCACATTTTACACACACACACACACACACACACACACACACACACACACACACACACACACTTGGCTGGGTTACATTTATTTTTTCATATTGTCTACATTTATTCCTTACACCTACACAACTCCTTCCCCCTAGACTATCTGTAATTTGGCTATGATTACAACCAGCACATAGAAAACTATAACACATCTCCTGGGGCATTTTAGGTAAGGACATAGCACATTTGCCTTCAGTTTCCTCAGACACAGTGGGTCCTGAAAAAGTGAGAGCCTTCACTGAGAGTGTTCAAAGTGAGCCCTTCTCTGTGCTAGTGTTAGCTAGAACTGGTATAGTGACTCTGCTCACATGACAAACCAATATTCCTGGCATGAAGGAGACTTTGGAGCTTTGCTTCTTGCTACATACCCTACATATCTAGCCTAAGGGGGTTGGGCAGTGAAATTGGAAGCCATGGCCAGCTATTCAATATCAGTCAGTAAGTAAAAATTGACTTTTAGTTGTTATTTCAAGTTCAGCTTTATCAGTGGTATAGATCATAAGAATTAATGATTAATTAGTGAGAATATTCTAAAAAGAACACTTGTGTCTCTCAATCTGACTATAAGACTGTTGAAACAATGGAATCCAAATAAATTGGAATTCCCACCCCCCCATCCCCACCCTACCCCCGCAGATATCCCATGTTAGAAGAAGGAAAAGGTACTAATCAGATGAGGAGCAAAAGATTTCACACAGTTCTTACAACTTGTCAGACCACTTTACAGGATTAGTCCAAAGCCCAGACAAGGATGGGTCCATAGTGGACAAGATCATACTTTTACTGGGTTTGCTTAGATGTGCATATCCTTGGCCCTCTGTTTAAACTTTGATATCATTTCAGAATACCCAAGGTGGACTTGGGGGATTCTCTGAATCACTTTGTCCCTGTTTCCAGTGTGATCACATTGTATAAGTCTCATTTTTCTGCTTTCCACTTTTAATTTTATTTGGGCAGTAGACTCAAGTAGTCCACATCACAATAGAGAGAATACAGAAAGTAACAGGATGTAGCTAAGGATCATTTACCTCCAATGATCTACTTCTTCAAAGCAGGGTCCACATTCTAGATCTTATGAAACCTCTCAGAACAACACCACCAGCAGGAATCAATATTCAAACCATGAACCTGTGCAGGACATTTTAAGTTCAAACTGGAAAACATCATTAGTTAATGCTAACATTTTAAAGGAAGGGTTTGCTGCCTGGCTCTCATCTATCTCAAGTGAATGAGTGAGAGAGAGAGAGAGAGAGAGAGAGAGAGAGAGAGAGAGAGAGAGAGAGAGAGAGAGAGAGAGAGAATGTGTGTGTGTGTGTGTGTGCCAGTAATCTTCTATTCCCAGGAAACCCTTTCTCTCAAATTCCAACTTTCAACTTCTCTAGTTGCATCAGAAACATCAAGTGCTCATTGCTGAAATCCTAATCTTACCTTCTTACTTACACAACTGTCCTTGATGCCTTCCACTAAAGTTGCCCTAAACACTTTCCAGTGTCCTTGACCTTACACCCAATGAGAGCACACTGGAAAGGATAAAGCTTTGAGGATTATTGCTTGGGTTTGGTTGTCCTGATAATCACAGTACCTTCTCACTCTCCTCACAAGTTGCACATAAAATCTCTAGCTTTACAGATGTGTTAGGCCAACAGTCACGGGCCATCACTGTGTTCTAGGCATGTCTCTACTTCTCATAGATAGGGCACTGAAAACAGTAAAATTTCCACTTTGATGGAGAGTGACTAAAACAATGAGTATATGATAGATAAGAAATACTACTTTGTTTTTTATTAGATATATTCGTTCTTTACATTTCAAATGTTGTCCCCTTTCCTGGTTCTCCCCCTCCCCCAGAAAATCCCATAAACCATCTCCTGTCCCCCTGTTCCCCAATCAACTCTCTCCTGCTTCCCTGTCCTGGTATTCCTCTACACTGTGGCATCGAGCCTTTTCAGGACCAAGGGCCTCTCCTCCCTTTGTTGTCTAACAAGGCCATCCTCTGCTGCCTATGTGTCTGGAGCCATGGGTAACTCCATGTGTACTCTTCGGTTGATGGTTTTGTTCCTGGGAGCTCTGGGAGTACGGGGTGACTCAATGTTGTTCCTCCTATGACATTGCAAACCCCTTCAGCTCCTTGGGTCCTTTCTCTAGCTCCCCCATTGGGGACCCTGTCTCAGTTCAATGGCTGGCTGAGTGTCCCCCTCTGTATTTGTCATGCACTGGCAGAGCCTCCCAGGTGACAGTTATATCTGGCTGCTGTCATTAAGCACTTGTGGGCATCAATAATAGTGTCCAGGTTTTGTGAGATGGATCCCTAGGTGAGGTAGTCTCTGGATGGTCTTTCTCTCAGATTCTGCTCCACCCTTTGTCTCTGTATCTCCTTCGGTGGGTATTTTGTTTCCCCTTCTACAAAGAACCAGAGTATCCATACTTTGTTCGTCCTTCTTACATGCTGGAGAATTCTCCGGGTATATGCCCAGGAGTGGTATAGCAGGGTTCTCCAGTAATATTATGCCCAGTTTTCTGAGGAACCATCAAATTGATTTCCAGAGTGGTTGTACCAGCTTGCAATTCCACCAGCAGTGGAGGAGTGTTCCTCTTTCTCCACATCCTTGCCAGCACCTGCTCTCTCCTGAGTTTTTGATCTTAGTCATTCTGACTGGTGTGAGGTGAAATCTCATGGTTGTCTTGATTTGCTTTTCACCTGAGGAATATCAAATGGCTGAGAAGCACCTAAAGAAATATTCAACATTCTTAGTCATCAGGGAAAGAAATACTACTTTGTAAGAAAATACGACTTAGGTATGATAGCTAGAGGAACTCTTTGAGAAGAGATATTTAAACTGAATGTGGCCAGCCTTGATGAAATCTAGGGAAAGCATTAAGCAGACAAGGGAAGTAGAGAATGTAATGTGAGCAAACTGCTGAGAGTCATTGTATCTGAGGAATTTCAAGTGTAGGAGTGAGTGGAACAGAACAGAGAAGACCAGCCCCTTCCTTTTCATCTCTACTTCTTGCTCCTGATCTGTGATGACCACTGCTCTGAGCATACAACAGAACAGACTGTGCTCTTCATGGAGCTGTGTTGCCAACCTGTGCCAGATAACATCTTCATCAGCTTCCAATTTTTCTTCTTGGGATGGCATTTTTATACCCCAACACCTCCCCACAGTTTTCCAGCTTACTCTAGCGTCCCTTGTTGCTGTCTTCCACGGTGAGACCACTTTCCTTGTAGACTTGTAAGCCTCAGCCAAAGACTAATATATAGCGAAAGCTTCACCTCATATTGATGCTCTGTCCACCTTCCATTGATGTTCTAGAATTCCTATCCCCTCATTTTGAACTCACACCTTAAATTCACTTAAAATCTCATCACTGTCAATTCATCATAACCTGATTTCTGCTCCTTCTAAAGTTCTACCAGCTTTGCCCCCAGTACAGCTAATAATCTTTCCTAACCAGACCTAATTGTCTCTTTTATGTTCTTTTACTCTGGATGTTATCTCTGGTTTTAGCATAATTGACAGTTTCTATCTTGGAAGCAGTCTGTAATCTACCTTACCATGTAAAACCCCATATTTGCTACAGTTATCAGGAGAATGGTCATGATTTCCCAGGACTCTGACTGCTCAGCTTCCTCACTTTTTCCTAGAGGTAAAATTGTATCTGTTCCATATGACTAGTAAGAGTTTGAAGTAAAACAGACCTTTAGAAAATCTGAGCATAGCAGTAGCCATGGTATACCCAGTAAGATACCTGTTGTTATTTTGTGAGCATTGAGACTCTTCCTGCACTTGCATTCTGAGATTGTGTAACCTCCGTGTTTTCTTGGTTCCTTTTCATTCCTTGCTTATCCCAGATCTTTATGGAGTAAGATAATATGAAATGGAGTTTGTCTTCAGGGAATTTCAACTTAAGACCTTTTATCATTTCATTATGTATGTCTCAAGAACCAAGGTCTCATGTTCTCCTTATAAATCCTGGGTCCTCTGTTTTTATTTCCTCCTTCCTTTGAGCTTTGACATTCTTCATGATAAGTTTCAAATTCTGGAAATACATACATATAGAGAGAGAGAGAGGAAGAGAGAGAGAGAGAGAGAGAGAGAGAGAGAGAGAGAGAGAGAGAGAGAGAGAGAGACTATATCAGTTCCCTTACTCTGAGTAAAAGCAACCCCCAAATAGAGTAGCTTAGAGTCACTATCCTGTAAGTCTGAGTAGGCTGGAATATTCTGATCTAGACCATCTTGACTGGTTTTGGATGGCCAGCTTGGCCTCACTGATGATGATGTATGTTGAAACTTGGAGAATTAAGGTAAAGATCCTTGACCCTTCTAGCAGGCAAGCTCGGAGGAAGCATTATAATTGAAGTAGGATCAACACTGACCTTGTTACTCATCCCACAAAACAAGTCTTTTAATACCTGTGGTCATGTGGCCTACTTCTTAGCCATCAAATAATCACCCTTGATCAACATGGCCCACCCTCTATCAGATCTCTGCCTTGACTCTTCTCAGTGGAACTCAGACTGTGTTAGTATATGTAACTCAGAATTGCCTTTGCTGTGGCAAAGTGCCTGACAGAACAACATTAAAGGTTCAATTTCAGAGGCTTTAGTGTTTATTTAGTTTGCAGCTCTGCATCTTCTGAACCTTTGGTGAAGCTGAAAATCATGGCGCCAAGAATGTGTGGTAGAAGCTGCTCAACTCATGGTGGACAGAAAACAGAGTAATGAAAGAGGTCCAAACGATATATACAATCAATAGCACACTCCAAAGGACTCGCTTCCTCTAGCTACACTTCCCACTAAAGGTTCTAGGACCTTCTTTAAAAAAACTACCTGTGACATAAGAACATGTAGAATACATTTCATACTCAAGACATAACAGATTTTTTTTTCTGACCAAATGACCCTTGCATGTTTCAGAGAATCATTCCTGAAAAATAGCATATAGGTTACAAGTGCCTCCTTTCTTTTAATGGTGGACTAATAGCTAACAAGGAGGTCTTTTCAGGCTCCGAGATCAAGACAGCATGTGGGACTCAAGTGACCTGTTTTTGATATAACATTACTCCATCTCTTTCATAAATTATATTTCATAGTAACCCTAGAAATTGATTTTCAGTGTATTTTACATCTACATTTTTGCATTTCTTATCTACTTAATATATGTAGGTAATATTTTCTTCTAAGTCTCTTAACTTTCCTAGTTTAAAATAATGGTAAGAATGGATAAATAAACATTCATTGATAATTTAGTATACACATATAATTTATGTAGAATTATTTTCTTTAATCCTCATAACAACACCCAGGGAGGCTGGATCATACTTTACTAGAGAAGGAACTGAGTTTCAGAGGTCTGCCATAGGCACACAGGAAGTCTGTCACAGGATGTGAGAGAAAGAGGGGCAATCCATGCTCCACAGCCAACCAAAATGCAAAGGAACTTCTCACTCCCACACTATTCTTGATGCATGTACCATTGTGTTCTTGTCTCCTTTGGAGCCAAGTAGTCTCCATCAGAACCTACAGAGGCTGATGCCATCCATACAAAACTGCCAAGACACTTTTATGTATCATGTCTGAACTCCTTTCAAACCAATCCTTCAGTTTTGAATGGAACAAGAAGAAATGAAAAAAAAAGGAGGAAATTTTCAATTTCTCTAAAGAATAACCTTGATTGTCATGTTTGAAAATAGGGTATCAGAGATTGATGTTTTTCTATGGGTGAGGACATTAATAAACAGACAAAATGGAATTTTATAATGGGTGAGCCATCTTAACCCTAATATTTCACTGCTGTACAACATCACTACACAGTTATGAACAGTGTAAATTCTTCAGAACCAATGGATTATCTGTGAAAATACTGTAAGATGAAATCCTAATAAGCTATTTAGGCTGAAAAGCCTAAGGGTTTCTATTTCTATAGTGGAGGTATACACAAATAATGCTATTGATAATGTAAATGTAATTGAAAAACGAGTTGAACTGGGCATGGTGGTACAACCCTGTAACCCAGTAAGCCAGCCAAGGAAGTTCTGGGCTAGCCAAAGCTGCAAAGTCAGATCGAGAGATAACGTAATGCCAGAAATATAAGGAAGTACTTCCTCTCTGATGCTTACATATCCCAGGACAAAGAGAGAACTCATTCACTCCCAAGCATATTTACTTCCACTGATTTATATCAATATGAAGTGAATTCTGGGTTTTCATGAAAAGATCCTGAAAGCTGAGAGAGATTTTTGAGATGTGTCCAAGCTCATTTTTTTAAACTGATTTCTCTTGTGGAGAATAGGATTTGCTATACTGGGTTTCTTGTTATTCCAGACAAATTTGAGAATTGTTCTTTCTAGATCTATGAAGAATCGATTTGGGATTTTGATGGGGATTGCACTGAATCTGTAGATTGCTTTCAGCAAGATGGTCATTTTTACATGTTTGGGTCTATTTCTACAAGTGAGCCTATTCTGTCTACTGAATACTATATAGAGAGTATGATTTTGGATGGCAGCTGAATGGGCTGCAATGGTCCAGGCAGCTTTCAGCTGTCTGGCATTGTCACATAGTACTGACTGTTAAGTAAGGAAATGTCACTTCTTGCTCTCTCAGCCTCAGTCAAGCCTGAGAAACAGCTCAGGGAGGCACAAATTACTCTACCCTTGGGTGAATCACTAGAGGCACACAACCATAAAGTCATTCTAGGGTCTTTCTCAATTTTCTGACTGAAGTTGGATAGCCCTGAATTGGTTTCTCAGGGCCTCAATTAAAGTATGAAAGCCAGTGATCTTATATAATTCATCTGCTCACTCACCTGTGTGGTTTCCACTGACTCCCACAGCACAGAACTACAGGTGCCAGAGACGGATGCTTTCTTCATACATGGGTTGCTCTGACTAATGCTGTTTTATGGGAAAATGTTTTCTTTTTCTCACTGATGAGTATGCAAAGGACAGGTGTATAATAAATACCTATGGTATATAGGAGAAGATTTGCATAGTGAAACAAATTAGGAATTAGCAAAGGGAAGACAAACAGAATGAAGCATGGTCCCAGATTATAGAAGTTTACCAAATATCAGAACACTAGCTAGTGTTATCATGGCAAACTGATTTCAATAAACACAGTGAGGAATCAGCTCATGTGTATCATATTTATATTAATAAGACTTTCCAAAGCTTTTAAGTGTACTTGCTACATTGTGGAGTTCAGGATTTCTGTAATAATATAATAACCACGAGAGAGTCAGAGACACCTTGTGAAATGATTGGAGAACTAAATGCCTATTAATATTTGTATGTGTTTGGGGTTCTCAAGTGGCTTAGGAGGAGATGTTTATAATGCTTTCTTCTTTATGCTTTAGAATAAAAATGGTGTATGGTCACGTAACCAATGAATGTAAAGTCAAGGTAGTGTTTCTAGTATCTTAGGGTTGACCTATGGAAGATAAAGGTTTAAATATCTAAGTAAGAACTAAAACCATAAAACTATTAGAAAAAAAACAAAAAGGGGATCTAAATGGCATTATACTTGGTAGTTACTGGGGTGCTATAACAATAGCATAGGAAGCAAAAGAAAAAAAAATAAAGCAGACTTTCAAGTCTGGGCCCATGCCCTGAGCAGACCTTGGGGGCTAGCTCTGCACACAGTCTTACAACACCCAGAGGAAGCTCCACTCCCAGGCACTCTAGTACACCTAGGATCACGGGATCACAGAAACACAGGATACTAGGACCTTGGACATACCAAGATTTCAGGGTCCCAGAAGCAGCTTGACTCCCAAGACTGCTGACACAGCCAGGATCACAGGAAAGACAGTAACCAGTCAGATATAGAAAGGGCAGGTAGCACTAGAGATAACCAGATGGCAGGAGGCAAGCATGAGAACATAAACAACAGAAACCAAGGTTGCTTGGCAACATCAGAACCCAATTCTCCCACAATGGCAAGTCCTGGATACCCTAACACACCAGAAAAGCAAGATTTGGATCTAAAATCACTTCTCATGATGATGCCTGAATAACTTTAAGAAGGACATAAAATAACTCCCTTTAAGAAATACAGGAGAACACAGGTAAACAAGTAGAAGCACTTAACAAGGTAACACAAAAATCCCTTAAAGAATTAGAGGAAAACACAATCAAACAGGTGAAGGAAATGAACAAAACCATCCAAGATCTAAAAATGGAACTAGAAACAATAAAGAAATCACAAAGGGAGACAACCCTAGAGTAAGAAAACCTAGGAAAGAGATCAGGAGTCATAGATGTCAGCATCACAAACATACAAGAGGTCAAAAAGAGAACCTCAGGTGCAGAAGATACCATAGAAAACATTGACCCAACAGTCAAAGAAAATAAAAAAATCAAAAAGCTCCTAACCCAAAACATCTAGGAAAATCTAGGACACAATGAGAAGATGAAACCTAAGGATAATAGATATAAAAGAGCAAAGATTCCCAAATTAAAGGGCCAGTAAATATCTTCAACAAAACTATAGAAGAAAACCTCCCTAACCTAAAGAAAGAGATTCCCATGAACATGCAAGAAGCCCAGAACTCCAAATAGACTGGACCAGAAAAGAAATTCCTCCCTTCACATAATAATAAAAACACCAAATGCACTAAACAAAGAAAAAATATTAAAAGCACTAAGGGAAAAAGGTCAAAAAAACATATGAAGGCAGACCTATTAGAATTATACCAGACTTGTCACTAGAGACTATGAAAGCTAGAAGATCCTGGGCAGATGTCAAACAGACCCTAAAAGAACACAAATGTCAGCCCAGGCTACTATACCCAGCAAAACTCTCAATTAGAACACAGAGAGAAAACAAGATATTCAGTGACAAAAATAAATTTACACAATATCTTTCCATAAATACAGCCCTACAAAGGATAACAGATGGAAAACACCAATACAAGACAGTAAACTACACCCTAGAAAAAACAAGAAAGTAATCTTTCAACAAACCCAAAAGAAGATAGCCACACAAACATAATTCCACCTCTAACAACAAAAGTAACAGGAAGTAACAATCACTTTTCCTTAATATCTCTTAATATCAGTGTACTCAATTCCCCAATAAAAAGACATAGAGAAACAGACTGGATACATAAACAGGACCTAGCATTTTGCTGCATACAGGAAACATACCTCAGTGACAAAGACAGACACTACCTCAGATTCAAAGGTTGGAAAATAATTTTACAAGCAAATGGTCCCAAGAAACAAGCTGGAATAACCATTCTAATATAGAATAAAATAGACTTTAAACCAAAAGTTATCAAACAAGATAAGGAAGAACTTCATACTGGTCAAAGGAAAAATCTACCAAGATGAAAACTGAATTCTGAACATCTATGCTCCAAATGCAAGGGAACCCACATTCATAAAAGAAACTTTATTAAAGATCAAAGCACACATTGCAACCCACACAATAAAAGTGGGAGACTTCAATACCACACTCTCAACAATAGATAGATAGATCATGGAAACAGAAACTAAACAGAGACAGAGTAAAACTAACAGATGTTATGAACCAAATGGATCTAACAGATGTCTATAGAATATTTTATCCTAAACCAAAAGAATATACCTTCTTCTCAGCACCTCAAGGTACCTTCTTTAAAATTGACCATATAATTTGTGACAAAATAGGACTCAACAAATACAAGAAGATTGAAATTATTCCATGTACCCTATCATATTACCACAGACTAAGGCTGGTCTTCAATAACAACAAAAACAACAGAAAGTCCACATACACATGGAAACTGAACAACACTCTACTCAATGATAACTTGGTCAAGGAAGAAATAAAGAAAGAAATTAAAGACATTTTAGAATTTAATGAAAATGAAGACACATTATACCAAAACTTATGGGACACAATGAAAGCAGAGCTAAGAGGAAAACTCATATCTCTAATTGCTTCCAAATAGAAACTGAGAGAGCTTACACTAGCATCTTGACAGCACACATTAAAGCTCTAGAACAAAAAGAAGCAAATACAGTCAAGAAGAGTAGACATCAGGAAATCATCAACCTCAGAGCTGAAATCAACCAAATAGAAACAAAATGAACAATAAAAAGAATCAAAAAAACCAGGAGCTGACTCTTTGAGAAAATCAACAAGACAGATAAACCCTTAGCAATATTAACCAGAGGGCACAGAGACAGTACCCAAATTAATAAAATCAGAAATGAAAAGGGAGACATAACAACAGAAACCATGGAAATTCACTTGATCTTAGCCAAAAGGCCGAGAAGCGATACCATGGAGATTCAAAAAATCATCAAATCCTACTACAAAATGGAAAAATGCAAATCAACCCTTTCTTATCTCCTTGTTCAATAACACTGGAAAACCTGAATGAAATGAACAATTTTCTAGACAGATACCAAGTGCCAAAGTTAAAACAGGAGCAAATACACCATCTAAACAGTCCCATAACCCTTAAAGAAATAGAAGTAGTTGTTAATAGTCTTCCAACCAGAAAAATCCCAGGATCAGAAGGGTTTATTGGAGCATTCTATCACACCTTCAAAAAAGACCTAACACCAATACTCTTCAAACTATTCCATAAAATACAAACAGAAGGAACACTACCCAATTCATTCTATTAAGCCACAATTATGCTTATACCTAAACCACACAAAGACCAAAAAAAGAACTTCAGACCAATTTCCCTTATGAATATTAATACAAAAATACTCAATAAAATTCTTGCTACCTGAATCCAAGAATACATCAAAAGGATCATTCACCACAATCGAGTAGGCTTCATCACAGGGATGCAGGGATGTTTCAATATATGGAAATCCATCAACATAGTCCACTACATAAACAAACTCAAAGAAAAAAAGCCACATGATCATTTCATTAGATGATAAAAAAGCATTTGATGAGATTCAGCATCCCTTCGTGTTAAAAGTTTTGGAAAGAACAGGAACTCAAGGCCCATACCTAAACATAGTAAAGGCAATAGACAACAAACCAGTAGCCAACATTAAACTAAATGGAGAGAAACTTGAAGAAATACCATTAAAATCAGGAACCAGACAAGACTGTCCACTCTCTCCCTATCTATTCAATATAGTACATAAAATTCTAGCTAGAGTAATTAGACAACAAAAGGAGGGCAAAGGGATACATATTAGAAAGGAAGAAGTCAAAATACCACAATTTGCAGAAGATGTGATCATATTCTTAAGTGATCCCCAAATTCCACCAGATAATTTGCTGAAAAACTACTTCAGCAAAGTGGCTGGATATAAAATTACCTCAAACAAATAAGTAGCTGTCCTCTTCTCAAACATAAACAGGCTGAAAAAGAAATATGGGAAACGACACCCTTTACAATAATCACAAATAATATTACACTCGTTGGTGTGACTCTAACCAAGCAAGTGAAAGAACAGTATAAAAAGAACTTCAAGCCTCTGAAGAAAGAAATCGAAGAAGATCTCAGAAGATGGAAAGATCTCCCATTCTCATGGATTGGCAGGATTAATGTAGCAAAAATGGACATCTTGCTGAAAGCAATCTACAGATTCAATGCAGTCCCCATCAAAATTCCAAATCAATTCTTTATAGAGTTAGAAAGGGCAATTTGCAAGTTCATTTGGAATAACAAAAACCCAGGACAGAGAAAACTATACTCAACAATAAAATAACTTCTGGGGGAATCACCATCCCTGGCCTCAAGCTGTATTACAGAGCAATAGTGATAAAAACTGTATGGTATTGGTACAGAAAACGGTAGGAAGATCAACGGAATAGAATTGAAGGCCAGAAATGAATCCACGCACCTATGGTCACTTGATAGTTGACAAAGGAACTAAAAAGATTCAGTGGAAAATAGACAACATTTTTAGCAAAAGGTGCTGGTTCAACTGGAAGTCAGCATGTGGAAAAATGCAGACCAACCCTTTCTTATCTCCTTGTTCAAACCTCAAGTTCCAGTGGATCAAGGACTTCCACATTAAACCAGATAAACTGAAACTTATAGAGAAAAAAGCAGGGAAGAGCCTCAAACACATGGGCATAGGAAAAGATTTCCTAAACAGAACACCAATGGAGTATTATCTAAGATCAAGAATCAAATGAAACCTCATAAAATTACAAAGTTTTTGTGAGGCAAAGGACACTGTCAATAGGACAAAATGGCAACCCACAAATTGGGAAAAGATCTTTACCAATCCTACATCTAATAGAGGGCTAATATCCAAAGTATACAAAGAACTCAAGAAGTTAGACTCCAGAGAACCAAATAACACTATTAAAAATGGGGTAAAGAATTTTCAACTGAGGAATATTGTATGGTTGAGAAGCACCTAAAGAAATGTTTAACATCTCTAGTCATCAGGGAAATGCAAATGAAAACAACCCTTAGATTACACCTCACACCAGTCAGACTGGCTAAAATTCAAAACTCAGGTAAACAGCAGATGCTGGCAAGGATGTGTAGAAAGAGGAAAACTCCTCCACTACTAGTGGGATTGCAAGCTGGTACTACCACTTTAGAAATCAGTTTGGTGGTTCCTCAGAAAATTGGAAATAGTATTACCTGAGGACCCAGCTATACCACTCCTGGGCATATTCCCAAAAGATTCTCCAACATATAACATGAACACCTGCTCCACTATGTTCATAGTAACCTTATTTATAATAGCCAGAAGCTGGAAAGAACCCAGATGTCCTTCAACAGAGGAATGGATAGAGAAAATGTGGTACATTTACACAATGGAGTGCTATTTAGCTATTGAAAATGATGAATTCTTGATGTTCTTAGACAAATGGATGGACCTAGAAAATATCATCTTAAGTGAGGTAACCCAATCACAAAAGAACATGCATGGTATGCACTCACTGATAAGTGGAGAAGCCCCGAAGCTTGGAGTACCCAAGATACAATACACAGACCACATGAAGCTTAAGAAGAAGGAAGACCAAAGTTTGAGTATTTCAGTCCTTCTTAGAAAGGGGAACAAAATACTCATGGGAGCAAATATGGAGACAAAATGTAGAGCACAGACTGAAGGAAAGGCCATCCAGAGACTGTCCTACTTGGGGATCCATCCCAGGTACAGTCACCAAACTCTGACACTATCGTGGATTCCATAAAATGCTTGCTGTAAGGAGCGTGGTATAGCTGTCTCCTAAGAGGCCCTGCCAGAGCCTTACAGAGTTGAATGCTTGCAACCAACCATTGCACTGAATGTGGGGTCCCCAAGGGAGAAGTTAGAGAAAGGATTGAAGAAGCTGAAGGGGTTTGCAACCCCAAAGGAAGAACAACAATATCAACCAAGCAGACCTCCCAGAACTCCCAGAGACTATGCCACCAACCAAGGAGTACACATGACTCCAACTGCATATGTAGCAGAGGATGACCTTGTCAGGTATCAATGGGAGGAGAGGTCCTTGGTCCTATGAAGGCTTGATAGATGCCCCAGTGTAGGGGAATTGAGGGTGGGGAGTCAGGAGTGGGTGGGTAGGTGGAGGTACACCCTCATAGAAGCAGAAGGAAGGGGAATGGGATAGAAATTTTTCCAGGATGGGGGAAACCTGGAAACGGGATAACATTTGAAATGTAAATAAAGAAAATATCCAATAAAAATGTATGTGTTTGTATGTATATGTATATATATTAAAAAATAAACAAACTACATAAAAGCATTGAAAACATCTATGCATCAAATGACATTGCCATAAGAGTAAAGTTTATGTGCAGAATAGAAGAAACTGTTTGGAAATCTTATAACTGACAATTGGTTAATAACTAGAACATATGAAGAACTCCAAAAATGGGGCACAAACAAAAAGAATTTTAAAATAAATGTACTTTGTCATAGATAGCGTTAGGTGACACAAACCTAGAGTCACCTGAGTAGAGAGAATCTCAATAGAGGAATTGTCCAGATCAGCTTGGCCCATGGCCATGTCTATGATGTATATGAGGCATTTTATTAATTGATAATTGATATGTGAGGACCTAGCCCACTGTAGGCAGTACCACCCCTATTCTGGTAGGCCTGAGTTGTATAATAAAGGGAGCTGAGCTAGCCAATAAGGTGCGTTCCTCTGTGGTTTTTTGATTCCCTTGAGCTCTGATTTTTCTTAATGATATACTGTAACTTGTAAGATGAAATAATCACTTCCTTCCATAAATCTCTTTTGGTCAGAGTGGTTCATCACAACAACAGAAAGACTCAAATAGAAATTTATCCAACAAAACATAAATGACAGATTAGCACATGAGGAGGTAGATGTTCAATGTTATTAACTATATATTGAAAACACAATGTACCACTTTTTACCTACTGGGAAAGTTATCACACAAACATACACAGATGAAAAATATAAAGAATAACTCTTGGCAAACAGGTAGAAAATCATAACCCTGCCATTGAACTGATAATATAAAAATAATATGACCACTATGGAATCCAGCATAGCAGTTCCCCAAATAATGAACAGTAGAATTACCATACTGCCTCTGGGTATAAAATCCAAAGAATTGAAAAGCTCATGTATTTGCATGCCCATCATACAGGCAGTCAAGAGGTAGAAATGACCCACTGACAGGTGAATGGACAAACAGGGTATGGTTTTACACATAAAACAGAATATGTGAATTTTAAAATGAAGGACATTCTGATACACTAAAGAAAATATCTTCAGCAGAACAGATATTGTGCCCCACTACATCTCTGATATATGTTCAGCTGTCAGACTCACAGAGACATAGAGTGGAGACTACAGGGGCTAGACAATAGTGAGATGGAGAGTTGTTACTTAATGACTGTGGAGTTCCAGTGTGGGAAGACGAGACAGTCAGGAAGACAAATGGTAATGATGGTTTGCACAACAGCCTGAACATAATTGATACCACTGAGCTGTACACTTACAAATGGTCATGATTGTTATATCTTATGGAGGTTTATCCAAAATTTAAAAATCAAAAAAAGAAATTGTAAAGCTTAATAGTACATAACTCATACTCAAAAGGACATGCATGGTAAGTACTCACTAATAAGGGATATTAGCCAAAAAAGTACAGAATAGCCGGGACACAACCCACAGAACTCAAGAAGGTTAACAAGCTGAAGCGCCCAAGTGAGGATGCCTCAATCCCACTTGGGAGGAAGAAGAAAGCAATCACTATGGGGGCAAAGAGGGAGAGTGGGACCTGGATGGGAGAGAGGACAGTAAGGAGAAATGGAGAACATGATCAGGTTCAGGGATGGGGAAAAGGATTGAAGCCCTGAGGAAAGAAAGGAAACAGGCAACCTCCGGAGGTAGGAGGTAGGGGAACCCTCTAGAATGTATCAGAGACCTGGGAGGTGAGAGGCTCTCAGGACTCAAAGGGAGAGACCTTGGATGATGTGCTCTACAGTGGGGAGGGGGAACTTGTAGAGTCCACCTCCAGTGGAGGGACAGGATATCAAGTGGATGGATGGGGTTGCTATTCCACAGTCAGAAGCTCTGACTCAGAATTGTTCCTGCCTGAAGGAACTGCAGGGACAAAAATGGAGAAAAGCATGAGAGAAAGGAGGTCCAATGACAGGCCCCAATGGGGAACCAACTCGAGGGGAGGCCTGGGGTCCTGACAATGTTACTGATGCTGTGGTGTGCTTGCAGATGGGAGCCTAGCATGGCTACCCTCCAAGAGGCCCAACAAACAGCTAAAAGAGTCAGATGCAGATACTTATAGGCAACCAATGGACAGAAGCCAGGGACCCCTGTGGTTAAATTAGGGAAAGGCTTGAAGAAGCTGAGGAGGAGAGTGACTCCATGGGAAGACCAGCAGTCTCAACTAACCTGGATCCCTGAGATCTCTCAGACACTGAGCCATCAACCAGGCAGCATACACCAGCTGATATGAGGCCCCTGATGCATATACAGCAGAGGACTGCTTGTTCTGGCCTCAGTGAGAGAAGATGCACCTAACCCTGGAGAGACTTGAGACCTGAGGAAATAGGGAGGTCTGATGAGGTGGGGTTGGGAGTGTGGGGACATCCTCTTGGAGATGTGGCAGGGAAAGAGGCAGTATGGGATGGGGAGCAGTTAGGGGTCAGGGCAGACCAGGAGGAGGATGAAGACTGGACTCTAAAAACAGATTTAATAACAACAACAACAACAATAAGAGGTTGATATCACATGGACTAGATTTTTAAAAAACTGGAAATAGATTCTTAGGGAACTGGAAGGATGGTTCAGTAGTTAAGAGCAAAACCAAATTTGTAGAGAATCTAGGTTTGAACCATGTTGACAGAGTTCTCAAGCAATGATTCCAACAATTTTATTCCAACTGAATCTTTCAAAATCATCCATATGAGTCAGATTAGGAGCTCAGCCTCCTTGGGTAAAGCTTTGACAAGAGTCTGTAGCTCTAAACTAGTCAACACTTTGATTGCCAATGTGGATAGGTGAGATTTTGAGAAAGAAATACTCAGATGAACCACATTTGAATTCCCAGTCCATCTTAAGTATATGGGTAATACTAGTCTGTTCCTTTAAGCCACTAAATTTTAGAACAATTTCATACACAGTAATTGATTACGAATACAGATGTACAGAGGCTGTGGCAATAATCAAAACATATAAGCATGGGAAGTAGTTGAGAGCCTGAATGGGGGCACAGTGTGGATTCCCTGTGGCTCCTCCCTCCCTTTCAGTCTTCACTGCGCTGAGGCTGCCTTCAAGCCTTTCTGTTCTGTGAAATCTAAGATACTTGATAAGTACTCACCTTCATTTACTTTATTGGCCTAACTTAATTTACAGAACACACAGTAAGAACTTGCAGCACTCAGGAGGAGAAGTCATGTTGAGCAGCTGCACCTCTCAAGACATCTGACATTTGACAATGACTTTGACTTTGACATTTAAAGAGGAGCTTGGCTCAAGAAGCACCTACCTGGTCTGAGCCACTTGCCTTTGTCAGAGGAAACTAAACCAACTTCAAGAACATCAAACTTTCTCCCTATTGTTCAGTCAGTGGCCAAACACAATATCTATTCCACAGGTACTGACTTAGAAATTTGATCAGAACTTGGCAACCCCAGCTGAAGCCATCTGAAACACTCAATATTGCCGTTGACACAGAACAAATTGTCAGCCTCTCTCCTAAGAAACATTGCCATGTTCTTGCTTATTATATTATGCAATGGAAAAACATATCCAGGGGAGGCATATTTTAATTCCTAGAAGCAGCCTAACTACATAAAAAGTACCATTCTCTCTTAATCCAGTTAAACCTGTTTGCTGTCTTCTGTTTTAAAGCCATGTCACCACTTAATCACTCACCATTGTAAGAAAATGCAAAGCAGTTCACATCCTGTGAGCTTGGCAATAAAACAGGTCTAAAGCAATAAACATTTCTGAAACAATTCATCAAGCCTAAAAGGGGGCCAGAAGGAGTTTGGGGATGATGTTTAAATTTAAAAAAAAAATTGTTCTTGGGTTTAGATTTAAACACCACAAATATATGTTCATTGCAAGTGATAACCCTTGAAAAACAACTTAGACCCCTGGAACAAACACAGATGCTACATAGTGGTTCTTCAATGCTGTCAGACATCCGCTTGATTTCTTCACATGCACATCCTTGTGTCATCGGGATTTTTGCCTCATCACTTATTTCTACATATAACATCCATCCATTCACTGTCTGATTAAGAAATCAGATATGAGCAAAGAGGTCATGCATCAGAGCATAAAATTACTGAGGTCACATTTTGGAACCACATGCTACTCTTCATGGGTTCATGTTGCATGTGTATGTGAGTGTTTATAGAAAGAGGTGTGTGTGTGTGTGTGTGTGTGTGTGTGTGTAGGTCAGACCTATAGTGTCATTCCACAGGCACCTTCTACCTCTCATCTTTCCTTTGAGGCAGGGTCTTTTATTGTTCTATGGTTTTGCCAATTAGGCAATTGTAGCTGGCCAGTAAACTCCAGAGATCCTCCTGTTCTACCTCACTTCTCATGATGACTGGTTGAGATGATAAATTCACACAACCTCTTCCAGCTATTTACAGGGGTTCTGGTCCTCATTCTTAGAAGGTACTAACTTTACCAAGTGAATTATCTCTTCAGCCTTCTCTTGGTGATGGTGGTGATGAAGGAGGTGGTAGTGATATGCCTGCTCACCCAATGACTAGAATCAAGCCTATAGTCTTGCTTATGTTGGGCCAATGATCTACAACTGAGCTACATCACAAACCCCCAGATTATACTGTGATAGCACTCTTCATCCACAGTGACCATCTTGTCTTTATGCTGCTGATAATGGTAAGCATCAGACCTAAAGCACATTCGACCTCAATTTCCCTTCTTTTCCTTTTTTTTTTTAAACACTGGTCAGTTTCTGAATTGCTATTTTTATCTAATTCAACTTGAGAAGTCATCAGCTTTGTGTCTCTCAAACACAGAATTCTGATTTCCTCCTGGCTCAACCTTAAACCATCTTCCTGGTGCTACAAGAGACATGGTTGTGAGTATGAACAATTCTAGGAGTAGGGGTGATGATTAGGACACTAACTGAAAAGATTAGATAAAGACCTTCCCTGAATGTGAACATCACCATCAAATGGACTGGAGTCCCACATGGAAAAGAGGTGGAGGAAGAGGAAGACAGTGGGCAAACACAGGCAATTCATTTTCCTTCCTGAGTATGTCTCTGTATTTATCATCCACAGATACTACATTCCATATTCCCAGTCTTTCAGCATGGGCTAAACACCAGTAACTCTTCCACATGTATATTATGTATCCATCTAGAATCCTGAGTAATACGCAGACTTTCTGTAAATTGTGCTTCTAAGCTTGATGAACCTTAGACATACTACGACTCTTTTGCCTGCCTGTTTGGAGACATTTTTCCTCTGCATTATTAGCTTGTCTTCCCAGACTCATTAACTCTCTTCTTGGTGTTGTTGTTGTTGTTTTAACATTTAATAGTTTCTTCATGTGCATGTGTCTGTGTGAGTGTATGCAACACATGTGTGGAGCTGGATTCACAGGAAATTGAATGCTACCAGCTCTGTGGGAGTGCTGGGATACAAACTCAAGAGTTCTGGGAAAACAACAAGCACATTTCATTACGAAGCCTCCTCTCCATCCCTTTCCCTATATCATTCTTGTCCCCAGATCATTCAATTTTACATGCAATTCTGATTCACAGCAAGCCTGTGACTACTCAGAGTATTCATGACAAGTTGAGATTTGATCAGCCCCATATATCTAATCATCTTTGTTATTGGTGCTTCAGCACAGTTCTCTGCAATACTAGAATCAAACTTAGCCTCCCTTTCCAAAAGTGCACGCTGCACAGTGGCAGCAGAAATTTGTCTAAAGTACCTTTCTCTGGGAACTGTTTTGGTCTGTCTGTTTATGTCTCATTTCAACCACTCAGGTCTTTAACATCCAGACCCAGCACCTACAACAGCCTCCCTTCTGTCACTGTGGGTGCTTTCTTCTCCCCCCAGGCTGTGCCAGGACCCCTACTTCTTCCCTGTGGTGGCTTCATAGTCACAGATGTGTGCTAGTCCAGATGTGGAGTTGAGGAGTGGAGAATATAAACATACTGTGCAGGCAAGTTTTGATCAACAGGTTATGGAAGCTAATTAAATCATTTCCCTTTCTCATCTGAAGAAACCATTGAGAAACTGTAGTGTTGTCTCTTTCATCATGAAGGGCAACAATCTCATACCACTGTGTTTGCTTGCTCTCCATCTCTGCCACATTCCACTCCTTTCTCCTTCCTTTTCCCTGGGATTCACCCCTTAAAATTATGTTATTAAAAATAAAGTATTAGGCTGGAGAAATGGCTCAGCAGTCTAGAGCACTGACTGCTCTTCCAGAGGTCCTAAGTTCAATTCCAAGCAACCACATGTGGCTCACACCCATCTGTAAAGGGATCCAGTGCCTTCCTCTGGTGTGTCTGAAGACAGATACAGTGTACTTATATACATAAAATAAATAAATAATTCTTTAAAAATATATGAACCATTTGTTTTTCTTCTTGTAATGTAAGACCAATAGACATACACACACAACACCCCACATATATATGCATAGATACATGCAGAAAGAGACATCTATGCACACAAATATGTACATGCCTGTGTACATGCACAGATGCATGCACACACACATATAAACACACTTAGCTTTCAGGGACATGAACAATTTTGTGCAAATGACTACAAAATAAGCAATGCGAAAATAAAAGCAAATAAGACAAAATCATTCTATCACCCAGAAGTTGTTACCCTTTTTATTTTCTATGTCACTAGATATAGTGGCAAGACTTTGCTGCATGCTTTTTTTTTAACTGGCCTTTAAAGGACATACATCATCTCGTCCCCCCTCCCCCATGGGGAATTAGGAAGACAGACATTGTAGTGTGGAATGCATTAAGGAGTGAGCTCACTTCTTCCTCTTCCACCCCTTGAGAGCTCACAGAGCACACTCCTCACCCAAGAACACAATGCTGGCATTTCAGCTAGAGGGCTTAGGAACCACAGGGATATGTTCTATAGCGAAATATTAATGGGCTTTTCAGAACAGATCACACTGAGCAGACTGTAGCTTTTGTATGTGTATGAACCTAAGTTAATCCACTCTGTACATTCTTTGGAGTTGCAATATTCAAACTTGTTTTCCACAAAGATAGCAGACAGCTTTTCCTCAAAGCCAACTTAGCAACTGTATAAGAAACAGCATCTCCAGAGTTTATTGCTACAAAATCACAAGGAGCCAAAAGTTTGATCAATGAGGTCAGGAATATATAATCCTAACAGAAACCATCATAACTTGAATGTTCATTGTTTCATTGTGGGGCTACCAGACAAGTCAGCAATGTTACTGGTTGGTTACATGAAACCTCTCGGGAGTTACACACGAGTGGGTTTTCCGTGGATGGAGAGCTGAGAAAATGAAATGACAGGGGACAAGAGAAAGAAACACAGAGACATTAATGCATGGCTGTACAAAATCTCTCTTTACTTGGGGATAAAGAGCGGCAATATATGCTTTGTGGGCGTGACCCTCCCTCCCAAGTTTGCAAGTCTTCTCAGCATCTTCTCAGCGGGGCTTCGGTTACACTGTTCCTTGGAGGATGTTGATCCCACAAGGTCTGTTGCTCTGCGGGAGGCTGAGGTGTGACAAAAGGCTTGCTCCTGGAGCTCCAAGACGGTGGGGAAGGTGTGGCCCACTGAGGTCTGGAAGTCCTCCACTCAGAACGCGAAGTAGGGGGAAAATGCAGGCAGCTGTATGATAGCTGCCAGGCGATAAGGCACTTCAATATGACTCTCTACAGTTACTTTTGGTTATTTTGAAGAACATCATATCTTGGCCCATTGTTTGGGAATTAAATATAGTTGTCCCTCAACGGAGGAATGGATACAGAATATGTGGTATATTTACACTATGAAATGCTACTCAGCTATTAAAAACAATGAATTCATGAAATTCTTAGGCAAGTGGGTGGAACTGGAGAATGTCATCCTATGTGAGGTGACCCAATCACAAAAGAACACACATGGTATGCACTCACTGATAAGTGGATATTAACCCAGAAGCTCAGAATACCCAAGAAACAATCCATATATCAAATGATGCCCAAGAAGGAAGGAGAGGTCCCTGGTCCTGGAAAGGCTCAATGCAGCAGTGTAGGGGAATACCAGGACAGAGAAGTGGGAAGAGGTTGATTGGGGAACAGGGGGAAGGAAGAGGGCTTATGAGGCTTTCGGGGAGGGGGGATCCAGGAAAGGGGAAATCATTTGAAATGTAAATAAAGAATATATCTAATAAAAAAAATATAGGTCTCACGGAAGCAATATCCCATGTGGTGATTAAGTCTTCAAACCAAACATTCACTGCCTATTTAACCCACCATGTACTCAAACCCTGTTTCCGAGGGTTTTGGTGAACAGAAGGAGGAAAGGAACTAAACGAACTTGGACTTCTAGGCATGGCGTCATTCTGAACCATCTGAAGAGGGCACTGTTACCTGGCAATTCTTTTACTTTTCTTTCTCCAGCTCTTTCCCAGCTTTCCCTCCAAGGAGTTGTCCTGAAAGAGAAGCCCACACATTTCTACATACCCAGTCATCTACCACTGTATTAGGGTTTCTCCCTCAGTCTCAAACTCTCAGAATGGACACTGTCTGCCCAACTCAGTCATACAAATGTGGGACCAGCCAGTCTCAATATCACCCTGCTGGAAGACCTGTTCTAAAGGCTAGTTAATACAAGAAAATCTGTTAACCTAAAACAACAAAGGGAAGATTCTAGAGCCTGTCACTTAAACACATGCATACCTCTAATCCACAGCTGTTTAAACTCTTGAGTTGTGACCCCATAGGATTGTATAAATGAATGGGGGTGGCTCATAAAAAAATTGGCGAAAGAACAAATTTCAAGATATACAATGACCAAAAATGAATTAAAAGTCAAAAGTGCACTGAATGTGGGTTGTACCTGGAAATAGTCATGAGTGCTGCCATAATTGTTTAATTGCAGAAAAAGAGATTTCTGTTCTCCATACTCATTCCTTAGCATACACATATCAAACTAGTATATTTTTGTATTATATTGCACTAAAATATTTGCTCTTAAATTTCCAGTTTGGATTACATAAAAAATTGTTGGATGAAATTTGGGTTGATATGAGGACAGAATTTCTGAAATGTTCCTAAATATGTTTCATCTATTTTATAAAACATATGCAAAGTGTTCTCTAGGACCCTTTTCTTGGTATCGACCACCTGAGATGGTCCTACTCTCTGTGGATTCTCTAATTCTGAAATTACAAAAGCCTTTTATTTAAAAAAAAAAACAAAAAACAAAAAAGAATTACTGGCAGCTGAAAAGAAGTCTCAGAGATCTGGGTGCTCTTCCAGAGGACTCAGATTTGGTTCACAGAATCCACATGGTGGCTCACAAACATCTGTAACTCCAGTTCCAGATTATCCAATGCTTTCTTATGACCTCTGTAGGTATTGCACACCCGTGATACATAGACATACGTGTAGAGCAAAGCACCTACATTTATAAAAATAAATTAACTAAAAAAATTTATGTGTTTCCTTTGCCTTCTGTATCAGTAACAGGACATCAGCCAGAAGGAAAAGAAATCAGAGCAGGCCTTTATGGTACCTGTGGCCAATCACTGGTAATTGGCAACTCTACTGCATATAGAAGAACAGTTTATGGACATCTAAGTATATGTCTGAAAACTCCAAGGCCCAGATGAATGCTCCTGGTCCTCTGAAAACCACTTCCCCATCTCCAGAACCAAAGGCAGTGTTCTGAGTAAAATGTCTTCAGTGATGTCTCATAAAAAAGCCATTGTTGATCTCCAGTGGTGAAAAGAATCTCATATAAATAGTCATTGATCTGTCCTTAGTTTCCTTAAGCTTAATGATGGAAAGAAAGAGAAATAGGACTTAGTCTTATAACTTTAGCCTGTCTGCCATGTAACCTGACAGTCCTTTGACCAAAGCCAATGGTATATTAGAATACAGCATGATTATGTCTCCCATCACAGATGAGAGATGGAGGATACAGTCTGCCACTCTCTAATCAGAACCCAACAAGAATGTTGAAGTTCAATATCTTGAGAGGCTAAAGATTTCCCACAGCAAGCAAGGGCAAAACAGGCTCAGAGTACAAATGAAGCAAAGTCATTGCCCCTGGATCAGGAGCTTGGGGTGGTCCTGTCAATACTTTGGTACCTGATTCATAGGCCACACATAGAAATCAAGGAGGATCCAGGGAAGGCTGAGATGCTTGTATAATACAACACTGTCAGAGAGACATAAGGTGAGACCCTAGGGACAAAAATCTATGCCAGGAGACCTTAGTTTCATATCAGCTTTTACATTTCTGAGAACATTCCAGAATCTGACTTCTCTAGTGATGAAGGCTTTTCCCCTCTATATCAATATCTTCCATAAATCTCAGAATTTCTCTCTTATGAAAACTTTAACATGTTATAAATAACTGAAGGCTGGAGAGATGGTTCAGTAATATATTAGTCAGAGTTCTCTAGAGTAACAAATCTTACAGAATGAATGTGTGTGTGTGTGTGTGTGTGTGTGTGTGTGTGTGTGAGAGAGAGAGAGAGAGAGAGAGAGAGAGAGAGAGAGAGAGAGAGAGATTAGAATTATTTACTAGGTGCAGTCTAGATCACCCAACAATGGCCAGCTAAATGGAAAGTTCAAGAATCTAGACTTGCTCAGTCTATAAGGCTAGATATCTCAGTTGGTCTTTAGTACACCCTGGGATTCTGAAGAAGTGGGTTTTAATATCAGTGACAAAATGGACTTGAGAGGTGAGAACAAGGAGGCAAAGAACCAAAGAATCCTTCCTCTCTGTCTTCATAGAAGCTTCCAGCAGAAGGTGTATTCCAGATTAGAGGTGGATTTTTCTAGATCAGATTCTCAAGATCCAGATTAAAGGTGAGTCTTTTCTCACCTCAAATGATCTGGATTAAAACTATGTCTTCCTACCCCAAAGGTCCAGATTAGAAGTTGATCTTCCTACTTCAACTCAAGCAAAAATCCCTCACAGGTGTGCCCTCCATTACTGGGTTTTAGTTCATTCCAGCTGCAGTCAAGTTGACAACCATTACAAGTGGTTTACAGCATGTATTACTCTTACAAAGAAACTGACTTCAGTTCACAGCACCCACATCAGGCAGCTCAGCAGCACCTGTAACTCCAGTCCAGGAGACCCAATATCCTCCTCTGGCCTTTACAGACTCAACACTCACATGCACATACCTATACCCAGACAAGCACACATGCCCACAATTAAGAAAACAACAAAAACAAACATGTAAACCTGTCGTTAAATGTGTATAGACAGTCCTCTGTCCTTTGTTATCCTTTCAGTATTTATGCAAACTATGGAAAGTTCCAACCTCTCTCACTGAGATAAGAGGAGCTAAAAGATGAGAGTTCTCAAGAGCCTGATGAGGAATTGCCATGACAACAGTGAGACACTGGAGGAAAACAGTGGTTAATGGTGGGCCTCCTGACCGATCCGAACTTGTTACTACCAGGCCGGTTTGACAAAGAAAGTGCGTTTTGGTGTGCAGTAAAAAGACTGGGTTAAGAGATATTTAAACTGTAGCTCTACTGATGCTGAACAGAACTAAAATAAATCTTATACAGTTATCCAGAAAACAAACAAAGAATTTGGCATTAACCCTCAACAAATAGTATGGGGTTCCATGTGAGTACCTAGAACACTCAAAAAGAATAGAAAGAGGTAAAGGCAAGGAAAGAAGGAGGACAGAGGAAAAAATGAACCAATAAAGAATCACCTTCTCCAAAAAATTCTGAGGCCGAGATTAAATATTACTTGTTTCATGAATTTCAGCTTATTTAATTCAACAAAGATTATGGAGTACCTGCTGTGTACAGGGCTGTCTTTGAGGTGTATATACACAGTGTGGTCCACTCAATGCTAAGGACAATGATTTCTAGTTGACAGGAATTTAGAGACTCTCTTCCTTTTGGAGTCTGTAAGAAAACAGTCAAGTAAAACTTTGTCTTTCGTGACAAAGTCATGTTTTCTAACTTGATGTGGAGCAAAACCATATTTACATTTGTAGGGGCAACTGTGCGAGCCCCAGTGAGTTTGAGATGACTATAATATGAATAATTGGTCTGAGGATAGTTTACTTCTATACAATGATGTCAAACAATCTGAGACTCATCCTAGGCCTGAAGATAGATCTGGAGAAGGGAATGTGTCCTTCTGGGGTAGCCCTTTGGATAGCCTCTCTAAAGCACAGATGGTGCAGTCTGTGCTGTCACATTCTGTGGCAATTACTGGTTGTGTTGTTGCTGGCTTTATTCACTCACTCTGTCTAGACTTCAATTTCTGGAGCCTTTAGTGACTCATTTTTCAGCAAAATGCAAGTCACTTCACTTTGCTTTGCTTTAGGCTCTGTATAATCTAATATTTAATGTGCTCTGAGTAATGTTATGTGTACCTCATCAAAAAAGCAGTCTACAGACATCCAAGAATATCAGACCTTAATCTCATATTAACCCTCTTATTGAAATCTCAATTTTGTAAAAACTCATATCCCAGATCCTATTTAGAAGAGCAGTGTTAACCTGGGCACCTTCAACAATGTTTTTTGTCTTCTACTTGGTTGACAATAACTCAATATGAATAACATAATTTCATAGTTGTTTGACTTTTGAGTTGTTCAATTTGGCAGCTGTCCATTCCCTCAAACATAAAGCTTCAACTTAAAAAGGCTTGTGGTCAAATTATAAAGTCTGGCTGTTTGGAGCAAAGTAAGGGGCTAGCCAGTGCAAAATCTTGGAAACTGTATCCAGTAGCAGCTGACTCTAACTGTATAAGCACATCATGTATGCATGTAAATAAGAGTGTACAGGTAGAGAGTTGAGCTGCTTGCTCTAGGGCTCATGGAACAAGGGTCAGTCCTTTTGCTGCCAGCAGATGGTCAATTCTAACTAGAATTAGAGGCATGGATTAATGTGGAATGGTCTCATCACTGGTTTTCTCATGGTACATCTCTATGCTCGTGTTGTATTCTCATGAGAATAGCCTTTACCCTCATGGTGGGACAATGTTCTCAGACAAGTAAGGTAGAACATCAGAAACTATATGCTGTGGTAATTCAGAAATTTGACCCTTCTTCAAGACCCTCTTTCTGCTAAATCTAAAGATCTGAAACAGGTAACATGCCTGTATTTCCACACACTTCTATATTATATGTCACTCTCTCAGGAGTATTTCCTTTTACTTAACATCTTCATTTTTTTAAATTGACTTATTAATCTCTTTTTTTATCATCCATCCTTTTAATAAAAGTTTGTTGAGAGTTTATAAGTCAGCAATAACTCTTGGACCAAATAGAGAGTTTTAACTGAAATAAGATCCTTGTTTCAGAGATTTTATGGACTTGGGGATAATAAATCAAACTGTTGTCTAGTGCTAGAAACCTCACGCCATTTCTTCCTTTAGTCATGTGATGGAGGCATGATTATTCCTGTTTTATAGAATGGGAACACTCTCTCCTCATTCCACTGGCTTTAAAATCTCATATTTCAATGACCTTTATTTTTGCAAGGTTTGTTTAATATTTCCTGCTAACACACAACCACTACTTAGTCACTGCTCATGATTACTTTTGTCATGTGGGGGCATATCTGGGTTATTATGGTTATCCATTTTCCCTTAATTATAGCTTCAACAAACAGGGCAACCTTAGTTTTTAAGCAAAACACTGAATATTTCCACAAAGAAGTCGCACTTCTGATGTGAAACCACAGTGAAGGAAAACTCTAAGCAAATTTATTCTCTTTTCCTGACAAACAGGCCAGGGGAAAGAATGCTTTTAAATTTATTAGAGATGACTTGTTTGAGCAACTTGTGTCTCCTCCCTGGCCCCTGCTGAGCTTTTCACCCATGAATTATACAGGAAAGTTGAATCAAGAAGGTAAAGGAAATCTTGAATTGCCAGTGCCTTCTACACTCCCGGTAATACAGATGAGTTGATAAGGAAGGTGTTAACTGTATCAGTGCTTTGCAACGTGAAATTTGGTGTTGTTTTCTGCAAATGCTAATTCCCATTCCCTTTTTATTTGAATATTTCCCTCCTTGCTCCATCTTGCTTTGGCTCTAGTAAGTGTTGGAAGATGACCAACACTATTCTCCTATGATAAAGTGACAGACTTTAGAATTATTACTTGATTCAAGGAGTCCTGGTTTAGAATATATATATATATGTATATATATTCTATTCAGCTAAGTGAAGAAGAGCATATATATATGCTCTTCTTCACTTAGCTGAACGTCCTTAGGCTAATAAATTAACCTCTGAGAGTGTGTGCTTTCAACTTATTTTTCAGACTCTGTTAAAGATAAAGACTGTGATGAATGTCTGGTCATGTAGGAACTTATTTGTATTTTTAATTACACTTTTGTTGTTGTTGTTGTTGTTATCATTATTACCTATTATGATAGTTAGATTCTTGTCAACTTGAAGCTACGAAGTGTCATTTGGGAAGAGGGGACCTCTTTGAGAAAATGTTCTCATTAGATTGGTCTATAGACCATTCTGTGGGTCATTTTCTTTATTAATGATAGATCCAGATGGGCCCAGCTTTTTGTGTGTGGAAACTTCCTTGGAGAGGTGGTTCTGAGATGCATAAGAAAAGCAGGCTGAGCAAGCCATGGAGAGCAAGCCAGTAAGCAGAATTCCTCCATGGCCTCTGCTTCAGTTGCTACGTCCAGGTTCTGGTCTGAATTTCTTCCTTGATATCTCTTCGTCATGTACTGTGATGTGGTAGTGGAAATCAAATAACACTTTTCTCCCCAAGTTGTTTTGGTCTTGGTATTTTAATCACAGCAATAGAAACAAATTAGGATCCCAGAGATGATTTTACTGAGTTAGGGTAGTATATATTATGTTCCAGTCATTCTCTTCCATTTAGATATATATTCCATCTAACACAGAAGCTTATAAAGTCATCATGCAATGCTTTAAGCCCTAAAGGATACCACTATGGTACCCAGAGGATAGACTTCACACTGGTTTGATTTCTTATCCTTCCAGCTCCCCCCACACTGAAGTCCATCTTATGTTTATAGAGAGCATCTAACTGGAGCAACTTCAAGTGCAAAAAAGGAGTTAATTTTACAATTCTTATGACCATTTGTTGAAGAAACAATGTCTTTGGTCCAGAAAAAAATTTAGAAAATGGGTTTGATGGATATAACAGGGGCAGAAAAGAGTGCCGTTCCCCATGTTCTAAGAATTGCATAGATCCATGCTTGTTCCTTCATGAGACTTCAAAAGAATGATACTTCACAGGTTAGTTTAACCCAAGAAAATATAAATCCCACAGAAAGAAACAGATGCTCCATGATCACAGCAGAGCAAGCTGGAATCAACTCAGGGGAGAAGATGCCCAGAGAGGCTGTTGCTGATCACTGTATGCCACCATTGGTTAGATCATCCTTCAGAACCCAGATACAGCGACCGGAGAACATCATGGGTGGAGTCGAGAAGAACTGCAGAACAAAAGCATAGATGTAGAAAATTAAGGATTCTTTTAAAAAAGGTGAGTCATCTTTCTGACTGGAGCAAAGCATTCAAGAAATCCACAGAAACAAGACTGTAGCTCTCTAGGTGGGATCTGAATCAGAGGGTTGCCTCACAATCTAGGAACAGGAAAAGACTTCTGTGAAAGATAGCCTCTATCTTTTACAGAGAACACTGGCTAGAGCTACATTTATCCAACCCCTACAGAAATAAACGAGTCAGATGTTGTAGTTATAAACAAGACATGGAAAAGCAAGACTTTCTGCTTATGATCATGGGTCAAGATATATGAGTTGATCTCTTTTCTTCTCTCTCTGTGTGCAAGCTCTTTCTCTCTTCTCTCTCCCTCCCCTCCTTTACTTCACCATAGTGACTTCCCTGGCCTTGGTTCTTGGGGCCAGCAAACTTGCTCAACTAAGAGCAGCTTCCCAATAAACATGCCTTTGTGTGTATATATATGGGCCTCTTAACCAGCCAGGGGAATCTTCGCTCCAAGTATCATCAGTTCAACCTGAAGTAAATTTTCTTCTTTGTATACGGCCTGGGCCTCAACGTTTTTATTTTACCCCTTCTCTTACAATTTTCTCTCTTAGAAATGACAATTTAATTTTTTTTTTACCATGTCAGCTTTAAATAGAGGCTTACAGATGTCAATTCAATTAGCTGTATCACATGCATATATGTGATATATATATATGTATATATATGATATATGAATTATTCTTTCCCCTAAATTTCCCCACCCCCACATAGCCAGTCTTAGTATCAAAATGAAAGATCAATAGATATTCAGTACCACTGAGAATTAAAACGGGCCTCTTAGCCAGCCGGGGAATTTTAGTAAATTTCTGGAAAGAATGGAAAATTGGTGGGAATACCAATTGTGGATGAAAAAAAAGTACAGAAGTCCTCTATACTGGGAGGAAAGGACATGAAAGGGAAAAGTCAGGGCAAAAACCTGGTGATAGTTGGGCATTTAATCTATGAAATAACTGCCTCTGAGCATCTCATAGGTTCACCTCTGCCAATATCTCTCATGGTCCTACCAGGAGTTGAATTTACCTCCAGGTTAAGGAAGAAACAATTCTCAAAAGTTCCAACCCACTAAGAGAAGGCTAGGGTAGCACTCTGGGGGGCAAAGCTTTGGGATTTGGGTGGAATAGAAAATAACCTCTGGCATTTTAACAGCATGAAAGCAATTGAGCCAATCTCGAGATCAATGGGCAAAGCCATATTTCCTTTCCTAATGGGCATCTGTAGATACTGTCCAAAGGTGATCAAAAGAGCCTTGAACACACTATTTACAACTGCAAAAGTAAACCAAACAAGTTTCAAAATCTATACTGTAACTCCCAAGAACAGAGAAGTGGGAGGTAGAGTAAAGAAGAATGAATTCTTTATCTTCATCCATTACTGCATCAATTCACACTTGTTAAAGTACACAAGAAATATTGCTGCAATTATATGATATAGATGCATTGAGGATGCCCCTGGAGGAGGCAACAAACAAATGGCCGCACCTTCTAGGCAATGGGATGTGGCTAGGACAATGGTCTACAGGATTATAGAAAGACATTTTGAAATTTGCAAACTTCTACTCAGCCTGAATGTCTTAAACTATGAATTCATAATAACTGTCAAAATTTCAAAATGTGGAACATTTAGATTGGACACCTCTGTCCAAATGATAAGGATGACTAGGATTTCTTTGCTGACTAAAAGATAATTACAAATGAGTCAGTGATATGACTCAGAAGGTAAGGATGCTTGTCACCAAGATGATGAGCTGAGATCAATCTATAGAACCCAAATGGTAGAAGGAGACAACGCCTCCTATAGACTGTCCTCTGACCTCCACACCTGCAGCATGGCACATGTGAGTGTGTATACACATGAATGAATGAATGAGCGAATGAATGAATGAATGAATGTAAAGGTTTCTTTTTTCAAGATAGCTCCAAGTATCATCAGTTCAACCTGAAGTAAATTTTCTTCTTTGTATATGGCCTGGGCCTCGACATTTTTATTTTACCCCTTCTCTTACAATTTTCTCTCTTAGAAATGACAATTTAAATTGTTTTTTACCATGTCAGCTTTAAATCGAGGCTTACAGATGTCAATTCAATTAGCTGTATCTAGTTTGGCAGCTCCCAAAAACAACTTGCACTGATAAATCATCACCTGCTGAAACTGTAGATACTGTTGGAGAAGTCCCAGTTAATCAAAAGAAGGAAATAATGAATATTTGGGGTTAAGCATCTAGTTGCATGTAAAAATGATTGGAAATGGTACCTGAAATTTTAAAATAGGCTAATTTATACACACATAATTACTCTAGCTGGGTTGACTGTGTACAGACATTTGCATAAAAGGAGCACGAGGAAAGATTTCAATGAACCTATTTCCCTAATAAAATTTCAAGTAGGCAGATGTTTGCCCCAAGGAGCCATTCAGACAACAGAACTTACATTAAAAACACACATGTTCCAAAAGAAAGAGTGTCTTTAGACACCGAATTTCCATTTTTTTCAAATGCATCCCTTCTCCATTTGAATTTGGACTACATTCTTTAGAACAGGTTAACTCACTTTTGTCCATTGATAAGTCTTCCACCAGAAAGATCTGGAAAACTTGCTATGTTTACCTTGAAAATTCTCCTGGGGATATTATAGCTTTTAAAATGCTAATTTATACAGATATGAACAGCTCAATTAGGTTCACACTCTGAACAGTGTTCTCTCTCTCAAGAGCTGCCTACCGTCTGTTAAGTCAACTATTACCAGTTCCCATGGCACACCATTTTAGCTTCAGAGATTAAAATCCCAGTCAGTCATAAAGATCATCTGCCCTACACTTCCTTCTAAGTTCATCTGAGTCATCATTTTTTCCCGTCTTCTTTTTTAATCACCAGATTTGAAAGGAACTTGAAAAGGAGGGAAAAAAGAGCTTAAACAATTCATTTTGTAGGCTGGTGGTTTTGCTCTGTTGGTCTAGAAGGCCACTTGTTTTCTTGTTCTCTGAAACAAAAACTTGTAGGAGGTAGAAGAGTAAACCCAGAAGGTCTTCATTTTCTAAATTTTATGTCCTGAATCACCTCAAACCTGTATACAAACAGTCATTTCTAGAAGAGCTGGCTATAGTAGATACCAGAAGTTCTGATGCCTAATGACCATAACACTGGACTTATTTCTTTGTTCTGTCTAATCTGCATTTTTAAGCCTAGAAAGTGTCCTCCTAGCCTCTAAGGAGTTAATCATCCTAGGTAAATCTTTTCTTTGGCTCTTTGATACCTTTTTGATTTCTTATTTAGGTTAGGCAAGCCAAGAGAGCCACTGAGTTGAAGTTTTCTATAAAACATGTCCACCACATTCCACTTAACATGACATTGTGGAAGGACCAGGGGTCATTGATCTAGTCCCAGGATTCCCATGTATAAGGTCAAGGATCACTTTGACAAAGACTCCTTCCTTGTTATGGTGTAGATATAAAACTTTCCCCATAGATTCACATGTTGAAGTCTTGGTTTAAAATGCAGCCGTGTTAGAAGTAGGGCTTTGGAGAAGTGATTACATCATGAGCTTTCTGTTATGCCCTGTGAATTAAATCAATGTCATAGTAAAATTTTGATGGCATTATTGTAAGGTGGTGGAAACCTAGGCGCTATGCCACTGGGGCACATTGTCTAAGGTTGTATTTCATCCCTGGGTACTTCCTGTTTTTCTGGCTCTGCTTCCTGGCTACAAGTCCATGAGTACCTTTCCTCTCCCACACTTTCTGTTATGGTATTGTGCCTCACCTTAGGTCTAAAAGCAACGAACTAGCTGAGTTTAAAATGAACCTTCTGAAATCACATGTCAAAATAAGATTTCCCTCTTTTCTTTTCTTTTCTTTTTTTTTTCTTTTGGTTTTAAGGCATTCATTCTCATGGCAGAAAGTGGATAAGTAAAACCATACCCCCAGATTTCCCTCTCTTAACTTGTTTACCTTGAATATTTTGTCACAGCATTGTGAGGTATCCAGCAGAGAAGAACACTCTTACATGGGTTCAAACCTACAGAAAGTCTATATTAGCCAGCTGCCTGATGGTTACATGGAATATTTGGGACCCTAGTACAGTCCCCAAGCCTGTTTTAGGGTTGACTTCTAAGCATAAATGACACAACGTGGGTTGACACACATGTTCACAAAAATAGTTAGCCAGAGTGGAACTACAAAAGCCAAAATCCAAGTATAGTACATTTAGTAACTTTTCCAGATCTTTGGACTTTGATGGATTATGTCTTTTGTTCTCATTTTTGACAGATTTGCTGTCTACATGCTGGGTTCTAAGGCATGAATAGTACTTCTGCCATGGCATTGTAATAATAATGAATAAAATAAAATAAAAATAAAAGTGGCTATTACCAATTACTGGGGTTAAGGTCTGGGAGCCTGTTACAATAGCAGCCAAATGAGATTAACAAAAGTCTGATAATTTTCTTTTAGATCCTAAGAGCTTTGTGCCTTATTTTGTCACCTCAGTTATAGGATGCGTTCACATATAACTGGACCCCTTTCATGCATATTGCTACCATAAAACATGCACAGAAACAGATAGAGATGCCTTCTTATTCTTTCCCCCAAAACTGTAGACAGCATGAGGTGTGTCTTTGTACAAATATGTAGAAACACACTATAGGCCCAGACTATCACCCTCTGCTCCATTTTTCTGGGGATAGATAAGAGGACATTTCCTATCTTTTAAAGACTCTTGGCTTATGAGTTTTTATTTATCCAATAAATTATTTCTTTGCTCTTTTTTCTGTGTGCTGTGGTAGAATCCACCAAATTTGTAGTGTATGGCAGCTGATGAAGCTGATTGGGCCCAACCTTTACAATAAAATAAAACACATGACAACTCTAATACTGCCAAGTTCTAACTAGCAAGTATTTTATTCTGCTCACTTGGTCTCTTATTAATTCTGTTTACTGCTTCTGTTTGATGTGTATCATGTGTAATGTGTAGGATCCTCAAACAAGTCTCTGACTTGATTATTGGGGGGCTGTCCAGGTTATAATAAAAACTAATAGCGTTATTGAATATCCTACAACAACATCTGAAATCACTGTGCCCTGGTCTCGGGTACTGTACCTTCATTAATCAGTGAAGCTTTCAATTTTACTCTTTACTCTTCTGTTCCTGTGTATGTATGAATGTTTTACCTCCTTATATGCCTGTATACTCCTTGTATGCCTGGTACCCACTGAAACCAGAAGAGAAGGTCTGGTCCCATGGAATTTGAGTTACAAGACAGTTATCAATAGCCATGAGAGTACTGGGAACTCAACCCAGATTCTCTTCAATAGCAGCAAGTACTTTTAACCACTGAGCCATCTCTTCAGTCCCACCCAACATTACTTGAGCATTTGTCCTTTTGTAGGACAGTGTACTCCCTTGACCAGCTTGCTATTCAGGTAGTTTTATACAAATTCTCTACCATGATGTAGCATACCCTCAATTCCTCATTTTTCTCCATTTTGAATACATCTTGCTTTTTATAGATGCATTGATAAAAACTCTAATCATGCCCCTTGCTTCTGTTTGCTTCCAGAGAACAGGTTCTTAACTTTGCTTTGCAATGAGTGACAAGTCAGAACTGTCCTGTGGGCCTCATCATCTCTTCCATAGCATCATCACTGTATTTAAGAAAATTACTTTAGTGACTTTATTTAAATATTTTATTCTTTTCTTTAACACAAGAGTATGAACGGAGGTTGGTGTACCCTCAGTGCTATGGTATCTATCTAGCATTCATAGGCCCTGGATATGACTGGAGATTAGAATAAAATTCAATATTATTTACTTAATGTGTGCAATAACTTGGGTTCAATCCTCAGTACTACAAAGAAGAAGCAAAACAAAATGAACAACAAACAAACAAACCAAAAAAGCAGTACTGGCAGACTCATTGGTACTAGACAAATCATTCAAAGATATATAGAGGGAAATTTGCCATTTATACCCACACCTGTTCTCACCTTATGCATCCCTTGAAGGACTCAGAGCTACTTGGCCATATCTTTCCATATCTTTGTTTTGTGCATAGAAACACACATGTGCAAATACATATAATCAAATTCATTTATATGTAGATACAGTGTTAATTTTGTTTTTGTTCTTTCTATTCTCTTTGCGTTTATCAAAATGGGTTACATTATTTACAGCAGTTGTAAGCTTTCCTATATGATAAAATGTGGGTGTGATTTTTAATAGCTGAATAATAATCCATAGAATGGATGTATTGTATTTGTTTGACCTCATTAGTAACAGATACTCAGGTAAGCTTCTATTCCTTGATTAGTGGTTATGGTAGATTGAATGAGAATGATCCCTTAAGGTTCGTAGATTTAAATGCATGATTACTAAGGAATAGTACTTGAAAACATTAGGAGATGAGGCTTTGTTGGAGGAAGTGTGTCACTGGGAATGAGTTTTTCAGATTTCAAAAGCCCGTGCCAAGCCCAGAGTCTCTTTTGGCCTATACATCAGAATGTTGCTCTTACCTACTTCTCTAACACCATGATTGCCTGAAGCCATGCTCCCTGCCATGAAGATAATGGACTAAACCTCTGACTCTGTAAGCAAGCTGCCAATTAAATGCTTTCTTTTATAAGAGTTAGCATGGCCACGGTGTCTCTTCACAGCAATAGAACAGTAACTGATACAATGGTGCTCCTGGCAACACTCTTTCATGTGCATTTTTTATACCTTTTCTATCAAGCCTTTTGATTCTGTACTATGTAATCACAGACCTGGAACTTCATATCAAAGTATGTGTGTATCAGCAAGATTTGCTAGGATACTGCTTAACCTTCCGCTTTGGAGTACTGATGGACATACTCACCACATACCCCAGACTTCATTTTGTATTTCTAATTTTGATATGCTTTCCTGAAAGAAGAATAAATGGAAACCTAAGAAGAATGAAGCTTATGAAACTTAACCTCTGAGCCTCCATGGAACCAGGATCTCCTAAAGCACAAATATGTATATTTAGGGTTTTTAATCAGTTATTTGAGATTTTCATTCAAAGTATTTTGATCACATTCACCCCTTCCTCCAACTCCCCCACATGCACAGTCCTTCTGTTCTCTAACTTTGTGTTTTTGTTGCCTTTTAAAACCCAAGGGGTCCATTTGTGCTGCCCATATACCCTTGATAACACATCCACTGGAACATTGTCAACCTATCAGGACTTTACCCTAAAACCAAAAGTGACTACACCAGCAGTTGTCAGTTGCCAATAGTTTTTCAACTAAAGGTAGAACTTCATGCACAACTCTCTTTTGCTTTCCAGAATGGTGATAGTGATTCCTGCTTCCACAGCAATACAAAAGGGAATCCAACATCCCAAATCTCTAAGGTAATAGGTACTAGTGCATTATAGTTTTCTTGTTGATTTGTTAGCAAATACGTTGTAATGAATTGAAAGTGAAATGCACCCCCACGGGCTTTTATATTTCAGTGGCTGAGCTCTAGCTGCTGGTGCTGTTTATAAAGGGGCTTTGTGGGGCATTTTTAGAGGTAAAGGGACTTGGCTGTAAAGTTGACTGCATCTAAAGTCTACTAAAAGCTTCTAGGCACATGTTACTGTGAGGTATTTTTATTAATTAAATCATTTGAGATAGGAAGGCACATCTTAAATCTGGGCTACATCTTCTTTTAGCAGTCTACATAAAAGACATGGAGGAAGGAAATGTTTGCTCTTTGCCTGCTTGCCCTCACTCTCTGGCAAGTTCATTCCTTCACTGGCATTCCAGTCTACATTTTCATAACCAAGATCCTCTGAGACATTAGCCCTCATGAAGCAAACAACTATTAGATTCTTAGACTGTTAGGAGACAGCCATTGTTGGAATAGTTGGGCCCTAGCCTGTAAGTTCCTTTAAGAATCCCATCTTTATATATAAAGATTCATCTTATTAGTTTTGTTTCTCTAGAGAACTCTGGCTAATGCATAACCTCTCCCTGCCCATCAGTTTAAAGAATTTCTTTATATGTTTCAAGAGTCATCTATTCTACAAATAAGACTGAGCCTTTGCTATATTCTAGATCTTTTTGTAGGCTACAAAACGGAATGTCCAACAATATGAATGTTACAATAATAAGAATAACTAATCAAAGTAAAATCAAAACAAGAAAGCAGTGAAAAGGGGGGTATCCAGGTGGCAGTCAGGTCCTCTGCTTACAGAGCATGGAGCACAGGAGACACAGGCTGAGTCAGGAGAGGAACTGCCGCAGAACATCCTCGGAGGTACACGCATGCCTCCCCATCCCTCACACACACACAAATAAGTTCTTATGATTGGATTCTGTAGTTATATCTGCTCTCAATTATTGATGTAAGTTTGACTTTGTATTGACAGTATTAAAATTAATGCTTCAATATGCTTCTGAAACTTTCATGTTGAATATGTAGAGCTAGAGTCATAAACATACAATTATAAGATTTATTACTTTGATTTGTTTATTTAAATAGTGGATATACAGCAGAAAATTGAGCAACATCTATTGTTTTAGACTTTGGGGACTTGTTTTCTTAGCTAACTGGCATAAAACAGAACTCAAGGACTTCATGATATAGGAATTATAAAATTTCGCTCAGACTGTCTCTCTACATGTACGTAGGTGGAGACTAAATCATAATAAATACAGCAGGAGCTGCAACGATGGTTAGTGTCCTAATAGAGGGGAAAAAATGGCCTGGTCATATAGTGATATATGTAATGTACTCAGTTGTTCCCAGATGACTGGGAAAGACAGCTGTTAGAGTGACATGGGTATGGTGGTTTGAATGAAAATGCCCCTCACAGGCCATAGGGAGTGGTACTATTAAGAGGTGTGGCCTTGATGGAGGAAGTGTATTATTAAGGGTGTGCTCTGAGCTCTCTCTCTCTCTCTCTCTCTCTCTCTCTCTCTCTCTCTCTCTCTCTCTCTCTTCCTGCTGCCTCTCAATTCACATGTAGAACCCTCAGTTCCTTTTCCAGCACTGTGTCTATCTGCACACTGCAGTGCTTCCCATCATGACTATAACAGACTAATCTTCTGAACCTGTAAACCAGCCCCTGTTAAATGTTTTCCTTTACAAGAGTTTCCATGGTCAGGATGTCTCTTCACAGCAACAAGAACCCTAAGTAATACAGAAATTAGTCCCCATAGTGGGGTGTGCTGTGACAGACCTGATCGTGTCTTCAGGGAGAATTGTGAAAGGACTTTGGAACTTTGACAAGAAAAGTCATTGAATGTTGAAACCTCAGTGGGATGTTCTGTGGGAGTTTGGAAGATAAGAATGTTGAGAGCATCTCGGAGGATAGAGGCCTGGATTGTGACATTTCAGAGGGAAATTTAAAGACTATGAGGGCCATTTGCTATTTTGATTTAAGATTCTGACATTCTGTTTAGCTGAAGCTGAATAATAACCTGTGGTTAGCAAGATACCTGCATTACTAAAGTGAAACCTTTGCTTTGCTGGCGTACTCAATGCTGATCAGCTGAGAATTTAGCAGTGATAAAGAAGAGACCAGCAGCACCTAGGCAAAATCTTCTAGGAAGTATTTCCTGAGAGTCAGCATACCGAAGCTGTGTTCCAGAGGCAACCAAGATTGGACCTTGTGCTGACAGCCAGACTTGGTAGTTCAAGAGTCACCCAGATGGTACTAGATTTGAAGGCATGAAGGGATCATGGAATTCTGAGGCTTCATACTGTGAGAGAGAGGCCAGGAGAGGTCATTGGTGAAGGTGCAGCTTCAGTGACAATTGAGGGCCCAGGACTGAAGGGGTCATGCAGAGAAGCTGAGGCTTGCACCATGCCTATGAGAGGCTGTTGGTGAAAGTGCAGTCCAGTTATAGCAGAAAACACTCGAATTTTGAGGATGCCAGAGCCATAGGATGAGCACCAAGAAGAGCAGAGCCAGCTGGAGTCTAGAAAACAAGCCATGTGTGTTGCTGGAGGGCAGAGCTGGAAACATGGTGCAAGCTCCTTGGAGGAACCAGAAGACAGTGAGTAAATCCCAGATAATTGGACATTGAGTTATTTATGCTGGTGGAGTTTGGTTTTGCTTGGTCCAGATTGTGACTGTGCCCTGGATCTTCCCTCTTGAAGGGGATATTTAGTTTAATTTTTATTTTTACAGGAGCCCACAGCTGAAAGACTTTGAACTTTAAAAAAAAAAAGATGTTATATTTTTAAGAAGATTGAATATTTTAAAGAGACTGGAATTTTAATGTGTTTGAATTGGTAAAGACTGTAGAACTTTTGAAGTTATTTATTGTTAATCTGAGTTCTTGGGGATGAATAAGAAAAGACTGATGTGGCTGACTAGCGATGTGCTTGTGTATTGTGTTGACAAGGGGTTGGTTGTGCTGGCTAGTCTTATGTCAATTAGATATACAAATGTATTAGTCAAGGGTCTCTAGAGTCACAGACCTTATGGAATATTTCTATATATGAAGGGAATTTATTGTAATGACTTAAAACCTATAGACCAACTAACCCAACAATGGGCAGCTGTGAATGGGAAGTCCAAGAATCTAGTAGTTGCTTAGTCCCACGAGGCTAGTTGTTTCAGCTGGTCTTCTGTAGAAGTAGGTTCCAACAGATGTGCTAGCAAGTAAGTGCAAGCATTCGAAGAACAGTAATCTTCTTTCTTCCAATGTCCTTATGTAGGCCTCCAGCAAAAGATGTGGCCCAGATGAAAGGTGTATATCACCATGCCTGGATCTGGAACTTGTTTGCCCCAGGTTGACCTTAAACTCAAAGATCTGCTTGCCTCAGCCTCCTGGGATTAAAGATGTGTACTACCTTACATGGGCCTAAGCTTTTTATGGACACTATGCCTCAAGATCTTCATGTCAAGATCCAGGTCAGAAACCTGTGTCTTCCAGCCTCATGAACTGGATCACAAGAGTACCCTCCATGTCTGAATTGTAGTTCATCCAGATGTAGTCAAGTTGACAACCAGGAAAAGCCATCACAACAAATTAAAGCTATCTGAAAGTAGGGAGATGTAATTGATAAAATGCCTGCATAATATCCAGGAGTAAGGCCTTTATTAAATTAGTTATTGATGAAAGGGGGCCCCCATCTATTGTGGGTGGTGCCATCCCTGGGCTGGTGGTCCTGGGTTCTATAAGAAAGCAGGTTGAATGCTGCCATACTTCCTGCTAGGATGATAATGGCTGGCCCTCTGAAACTGTAAGCCAGTCCCAATAATGTTTTCTTTATAAGACTTGCCTTGAGCACTTGGGAGCCAGGCAGCTTCAGAGCCTTCTGTACACAGCCCACCAGGAGAGAGTGCTCTCCCAGCAGCCCTTTCACTTCTGAGTGTGGTGGAGGTGAGATCTCCACCTTCTCTCTGGAGGGAGAACAAAGGCGCACACAGGGCATGCCATCAGTGGAGCAGCTGGGACAAAGGTCTTCAGGCTGCCATTTGTACCTGGGAGCCAGATAGCTCCATAGCCTTCTGTGCACAGACCCTGACAGAAGAGTTGATTTCCCAAGAGTACGGACACAGGCTTACAGGCCCACAGGAGGGACAAGCTCCAGTCAGAGACAGCAAGACCAACTAGCACCAGATATAACCAGATGGGGAAAGGCAGGCACAATAACCCTACCTACAGAAACCAAGGCCACTTAGCAACATCAGAACCCAGTTCTCCCACCACAGCAAGTCCCGGATACCCCAACACACTGGAAAAGCAAGAATTGGATTTAAAATCGTATCTCATGATACTGTTAGAGGGCTTCAAGAAGGACTTAAATAATTCCCTTAAAGAAATATAGGAGAACATCAGTCAAGAGGTAAAAGCCCTTAAAGAGGAAACACAAAAATCCCTTAAAGAATTACAGGAAAACACAAACAATCAAATAAAGGAACTGAACAAAACCATCCAGGATCTATAAGTGGAAGTAGAAACAATAAAGAAATCACAAAGTGAGAGATCTCTGGAGATAGAAAACCTTGGAAAGAATTCAGGAGTCATAGATGCAAGCATCAACAACAGAATACAAGAGATAGAAGAAAGAATCTCAGGTGCTGAAGATACTATAGAAAACATTGACTTAACAGTTAAAGAAAATGCAAAATGCAAAAAGCTCCTGAGCCAAAACATCCAGGAAATCCAGGACACAATGAGAAGACCAAACCTAAGGATTATAGGTATAGAAGAGAGCTAAGATTTCCAACTTAAAGGGCCAGTAAATATCTTCAACAAAATTATAGAAGAAAACTTTCCTAACCTAAAGAAAGAGATGCCCATGAACATACAAGAAGCCTTCAGAACTCCAAACAGACTGGACCAGACCAGAAAGTCCTCCTGGCACATAATAATCAAAACATCAAATGCACTAAACAAAGAAAGAATATTAAAAGCAGTAAGAGAAAAAGGGCAAGTAACTTATAAAGGCAGACCTTCAGATACACCAGAAGAGGGCATCAGATTCCATTACAGATGGTTGTGAGCTACCATGTGGTTGCTGGGAATTGAACTCAGGACCTCTGGAAAAGCAGACAGTGCTCTTAACCTCTGAGCTATCTCTCCAGCTCCTAGCTGGAAAATATCATTCTAAGTGAGGTAACCCAATCACAAAAGAACACACATGGTATGCGCTACAGATAAGTGGATATTAGCCCAGAAGTTCAGAATACCAAGACACAATTCACATATTAAATGATGCCCAAGAATAAGGAAGGCGAGGCCCCTGGTGCTGGAAAGGCTCCATGTAGCAGTGTAGGGGAATACCAGGACAGTGAAGTGGGAGGGGGTTGATTGGGGGACAGAGGGAGGGAAGAGGGCTTATGGGACTTTCTGGGAGGGGGGAACAAGGAAAGGGGAAATCATTTGAAATGTAAAAAAAGAATATATCTAAAAAATAAAATAAAATAAAACCTTAAAACTTAAAAAAACAAAAAAAGAAAGAAAGAAAAAAAAAGGCAGAAATATCAGAATTACACTAGACTACTAGACTTCTTACCAGAGACGATGAAAGCTAGAAGATCCTGGGCAGATCTCATACAGACTCTAAGAGAACACAAATGCCAGCCCAGACTACTATACCCAGCAAAACTCTCAATCACCATAAATGGAGAAACCAAGATATTACATGATAAAACCAAATTTACACAATATCTGTCCACAAATCCATCCCTACAAAGGATAATAGATCGAAAATGCCAACACAAGGAGGGAAACTACACCCTAGAAAAAGCAAGAAAGCAATCTTCTTCCAATAAACCCAAAAGAAGATAATCACACAAACATAAAGATGACATCAAAAATAATAGGAAGCAACAATCACTACTCCTTAATCTCTTTATGTCAATAGACTCAGTTCCCCAATAAAAAGCCTAGTAGAAATATTTTTCATGTAAATCTTCAATTTTTTCAGAAAATGTTTGTAATTCCCCTTTCAATTAATTTAGTAATTTTTTTATGTCTACCATTTTATCTGCATTATTTTTCATAATAATCTTCAATTTTAACATGTTTTCTATATATTTCTTCTATTTTATCAGAAATGTTTTCCATGTAAATCTCTGATTTTATCACAAAATGTTTTTAATTCTACCTTCAATTAATTTAGAAAGGTTTTTTATATCTACCATTTTATCTGTATAATTTTCCATGAAATAGTCAATTTTAATGTGTTTGTTTATATATTTCTTGAATTTTAGGAAAAATATTTTCCATGTAAATCTTCAGTTTTACCTGAAAATTTTTATAATTCCACTTTCAATCAACTTAGAATTATTTTTATGCCTGCGAATTTATCTCTATAATTTCCATGATAATCTTCAATTTTAACATGTTTTTCTATATATTTCTTCAATTTTATCAGAAATATTTTCCATTTAAATCTTCAGCTTTATCAGAGAATGTTTATAATTCCACTTTCAATCACTTAGGAATACTTTTATGCCTACTATTATTATATCTATATAAAATTGTCCATGATAATCTTTGATTTTAGTATGTTTTTCTACTTTTTTCTACAATCTTATCAGAAATATTTTCCACATAAATTTTCAATTCTATCAAAAAATGTTTCTATTTTATTTTTCAATTAATTTAGCAATGTTTTTTATGTCTACCACTTTATTCTTTAATTTTCCATGAAAATTGTCAATTTTAATGTTTTTCTAGTTATCTCTTCTATCATCAGAAATATTTTCCATGTAAATCTTCAATTTTATCATAAAATGTTTTTACTTCCTTTTCCAATAAAAGAACATGCTTTTCAAAAAAGAAAGAAAGAAAGAAAGAAAGAAAGAAAGAAAGAAAGAAAGAAAGAAAGAAAGAAAGAAAGAAAGAAAGAAAAGAAAAGAAAAGAAAAGAAAGCAGGTTGAACAAGCCATGGTAAGCAAGCCAATTAGCAGCACCCCTCCATGGCCTCTGCATCAGCTCCTGCCTCCAGGTTTCTGTCTTATTTGAGTTTCTGTTCTGACTTCCTTCGATGATTAACAGTGATACCAAAATGTAAGTCAAATAAGCCTTTGCCTCCCAACTTGCTTTTAGATCGTGGTATTTAATTTCAGTAATAGAAACCCTAGCTAAGACAATAGGTAAAGTGTATAATAGGTACCAGCTCTGTGCTCTGCCTAAGGTGTAAAGTCCCCCTGTTGAATGGCTCCAGGTCACATTTAAGTTTTCAAACTGTTACTTCACTCCTGTGCTTAATGTTCTTTTAAATTCTGACATCCACACATCCCAGAGAGAAAGAATGGTCTTTGTTACTTCAGACAGCCTTTTATCATTCCCCAGGGGATATCAGAACCCCACCTTACCTCCCACAGGTGTGCTATTAGGTAAAAAGCAGAAAGCACTGTGGCCTTTGCCACCATCAAATGTGTGTGTGTGTGGGAGGGGGTGAGGAATGCTGGGGGGGGGGGAAGGTAATCATCTTTCCTTCTAATCACAATGAATGGGCAAAAGACAATTGGTGCCAGAAGTTTCATAAACACCCACAGGCATTCCATTGCCTTTATCCAGAGCTGTGGTCTGCATTTAAGTAAGCCTTCTAACAGAACTTTACCCAGAACCACACTGATATGAGTTTTTACAGCTTAGCCCCAAGGCAGCTTGCATTTGTTTTCTTGTTTCTGCTATGGCTGAAGAATTCCATCTGTTGTTTTTTAACTGAAATCATGTATGTGTGTGTGTGTGTGTGTGTGTGTGTGTGTGTGTGTGTGTGTGTGTGACTCAAGACTACGGTTAGGGCCCCACTCCACCCAAGTGAAGATTCATTTTCTCCTTAGTAGTTCTTTTGACTTGTACAATCTTTATTTTATGCTTAAAGACCACAATTTGATACACCCTGTCCATTGAGTGTATCTTCCAAAATAGGCCTACTTCACCCCACAAGTCCTTATTCTTAGGACATATGGAGTCTCCCAGGTACCCTCCATGAGTCCCCACCACTCTCTGATTGCCCATGTGGGGACTATACCAATAGGAACCATATTAGCCTATGGAGCCTCAAGAGGGCCTGACCATTGAATTTAGACAAAGCCCCTTCTGAGCCACTATTGTTGATCTAAGTAGCACAGAGCTTCTACAGCCATGACCCCAAAGGGTGAGTCACTAGCTGTCATTGTAGCCCAGGGACTGCTTGCAATAAGCAGACACTAAGCTGAGCACAAGGCAGGGTGGCTCTAGGGGGCTATACATATGTATCTGACTAGGAAACCTAATCACCGGTGCCAGACTGTCTTAGTTTGCTTTTCTATTGCTGTGAAAAGACATTATGGCAACTCTTACAAAGGAAAATATTTAATTGTGGCTGAGTTATAGTTTCAGAGATTTAGTTCCTTATCATCATGGTGGGAAGCATGGTAACATGTAGGCAGACATGGTGCTAGAGAAGAACCTGAGAATTTTATACCTGGATTGGCAGGTAGCAGAAAAAAAGAAAGACACTGGACCTGGATGGAACATCTGAGACCTCAAAACCCTCACCCAGTGACACACTTCCTCCAACAAGGCCATACCTGTTATGATCATAAAAAGAGAAGGAGGTTTTGGAGAGACAGGTATATGGAAGTGTGGGGTAAGGGGTTGCTCCAGTAGGCCCATACTAAGGCATATCTCCCCTGAGGAACCAGACACACACGGATATGGTATAGAGTAGAGTTTATTCAGGGCAGAGGATGGGAGTTAATGGGGTAGTGGAGGCGGAGAAAGCAGAGAGAGTAGAGGGTAGAGAAGTAGAGGCCGGCCATGACCACGTGAAGAGAGGGAGGAGGGAAGGAGAGCCCAAGATGGGTAGAGAGGCAAGAGGGCAAAAGCAGGAGCAATAAGAGAGAGAGGAGGGGCTGAGCAGACCCTTTTATAGTGGGCTAGGCCTACCTGGCTGTTGCCAGGTAATTGTGGGGTGGAGCTTAGACAGAACCCTAACAATACCTACACCAACAAGGCCACACTTCCTAGTATTGACACTCCCTATGGGCCTATTGGGGCCATTTTTATTCAAACAACCACCTTACACCATCTGACAGTTCCAGAGTGCAAGCAAGTATGTCATCTTTAGATACGCATGAGTCAGGTCCTCATATGACTTTAAGTTTGAGGCTGAACTGATTGGATTCGTTTCAGAAAAATGTCTGTGGTGCAAACCTTCACCAGAAAAGGCAGAAAGTTTTTCAGGGTAGACCCACAATCTCACTGGTGGTCAAGAAGGTAGGATAGTGTGGAGCTGGGATGTTAGTGGGCTAAGATCAAGAGAACTTGGTAGTGTGGTGGATAGGGGAGAGGAGAGAATCAAGGGTCTCTCCTGCTGATCTTTGGTTGAGGTAATAGGCAAGGGCACTCTCTGGACAAGCTTTCTTCAACTGTAGGCAGACCTCTTGAGCCGGGCCTTTCTTCTGCCTCTGGATTTTACAAGGGATTCCTCCTTTTTCCCCTAGCAGATTATTCATCTTTCTTCCCTGTCCCCCCCTTTTTCTCCTAGCCATGAATTCACATCGCTACCTGCTATCAGCTTTGTTCTCTGTGCCTCTCTGTCTGTATCAGACACACAAATATCCATGCCCTTACCCTTCTCTACTTGTTACTGATCTCTTTGCAGTTGTATAGGGGGAAGTTAGATGCTAATGTGCTTCTGGGTGGAGAAGTAGCAGAGCCTGAAGGAAGCCCATGGCTGGAAAACACAATAAAAGACAGGGACATAAGCACTTCCTTGACTCCATGTAGACTCTTCATCAATGAGCATATGAATACTTCTTACATTCTTTTCTGAGTGACTGTTGCTTTATCTATCTTCCCAGATGTATTAGGTTAGGGTTTTACTGCTGTGAACAGACACCATGACCAATGCAAGTTTTATAAAAGACAACATTTAACTGAGGCTGATTTACAGGTTCAGAGGTTCAGTCCATTGTCATCAAGGCAGAAACATGGCAGCATCCAAACAGGCATGGTGCAGGAGGAGCTGAGGGTTCTACATCTTTATCCAAAGGAAGCCAGGAACAGACTAGGCATCCTCAGGCATCTAAGAGGAAGATCTCTAAGCCCAACCCCACAGTGACACACTTCCTCCAACAAGGCCACACCTTCTAATAGTGCCACTCCCTGGGAAGAACATATACAAACCACCACATTCCACTCCCTGGCCCCCATAGTCTTGTTCAAACATGAGTCTATGGGGGCCATACCTAAACATAGCATAATGCAAAATACATTTAGTCCAACTTCAAAAGTCCCCACAGTCTATAGCAGTCTCAACAGTGTTAAAGGTCCAAAGTTCAAAGTCTCTTCTGAGTTTCATCTAATCACTTAACTATAATCCCCAAAGCAAGACAAGAAACCAGCTGGGCAATCTTCAAACTCTATATCTCCATGTCTGATGGCAAAGCAGTCTTCAAATCTTCAAGTCCCTTTTTATCTTTGTTGACTGCAACAAGGTTCTTTCTCCTGGACCGGTTCCACTCTCCGTTAGCAGCTTTCCTGGCAGGCATCCTGTGGCTCTGGCATCTTTAACATCTTGGGGTCCCCAAGTCAACTTCAACTTCATAGCTTCTTGTTCCAATGTCTAAGTTCCACACATGATCTTCCGTGCATCTCCAAAGGGCTGGTGTCACTTCTCCAACTCTGCCCTCTGTTCAAGTTGATCCATTCCACTGACACTGCTGTTCTTGGTGTTCATCCCATGGTACTGGCATCCCCAATAAGCTGGGGTCTTCCACTGCATCTAGGCTTTACCAAAGCCTCTCATAGGCTCTCTTCATAGTACCAAGCCTCAACTCCTTTGCATGACCCCTTCAGTCCTGGGCTGTCAACTCCAACTGAGGCTGCACTTTCACCAATGGCCTTCCATGGCCTCTCACAGTGCCAAGCCTCAGCTGTTCTTCATGATGCCTTCATGCCTTCAAAATCACTACCACCTGGGCGACTCTTACACTTTACCAAGTCCAGCCACAGCATGAGGTACAACCTTTGCTATATCTGGAATACAGCTTCTTTGTGCTCTCCGAAAACACTTCTCAGAAGATGGCACTTCAATGATGCTGATCTCTTCTTAATCACTGCTAATTTCCTAGCTCCAGCTAACCAGCATTAACTGTCCCAGTAGACTCCTCCTCCTCTTGAATATAAAGCCAGAGACACGTGGCCAAAGCTGCTGAGTTATGCTGCTTGCAGGAGCTGGAACATCAGCCCCCTTGTTCTATTACATTATCACTAGCTTCCTTTATTCCAACTCCTTCACTGACTAAGCTCAGCTGTCCTGGATCTTGACTTTGAATTCAGAGATCTGCATGCCTGTCTCCTAAGCACTGGGATAAAAGGTATGATCCACCAAGACTGGATTTAAGTTTTTCCTTCACCTTATATTTGCTCTGTTCTAGGCTGGCCTTGAACTCAGATATTTGCTTATCTTTGCCTCCTGGGATTAAAGGCTTGTACTACCACACCTAGACCCAAATTTAGCTTAGTGGAATCTTGCCCCAAAGTCACTACTCACTTAATTCAATTTAATATCCTTGAATTCAGCTCCATTTCAGTTCCTTGAGCCCCTTTAATACTCAAACTATTTATTTTGTATTTTTTTTCTTTTTCAGCTTGCTATGTTTGTTCAAAATGCTCTTCATCAGACTTAACCAGAGAACAAAGTCTCTGTTGGGATTTTTTGAGACTTCCTTTGTCAATGCAATTAATATAAATCTCTTTACCTTAGCCTTAGGCAGTCTCTTCAGACAATGGCAAAAAACAGCCATGTTCTTCACCAAACCGTCATATAAACAGTCTCTCAGCCACATATGAAAGTTATTCTCCACTGAAACCTCTTGGGCCATCAGGCCTACACAGTTTAAATGACCCTTAACACCACTGTTTTCCATATTCCTACTAGGCTGGCCCATTAAGCCCCTCTTAAAGCATTCTATAGCTTTCCAAATCCAAAGTCCCAAAATCCACATTCTTCCAAACAAAAGCATGGTCAGACCTATCACAGTAATACCCCACTCTCAGTACCAACTTCTGTATTAGGGTTTTACTGCTGTGAACAGACACCATGACCGATGCTAGTTTTATAAAAGACGTTTAATTGAGGCTGGCTTACAGGTTCAGAGGTTCAGTCCATTGTCATCAAGGCAGAAACATGGCAGCATCCAGACAGGCATGGTGCAGGAGGAGCTAACCGTTCTACATCTTTATCCAAAGGAAGTCAGGAACAGACTGGGCATTCTCAAGCATCTAAGAGGAAGATTTCTAAACCCAACCCCACAGTGACACTCTTCCTCCAACAAGGTCACACCTTCTAATAGTGCCACTCCCTGGGAAGAACATATACAAACCACCACATCAGGTAATTTTACACATTTAATTCTTATAGATTTATTTATATTGTGTGTATGAGAGGTTTGCCTGAATGTATGTCCATGCTCTTCATGTGTGCCCAATGCCCACAGATCCTTGGAACTGGAGTTAGACAGTTGTGAGCTGTCATGTGGATTCTGGGGATTGAATCTCTGGAAGAGCAGCAAGTGCTCTCAACAGTGAGTTATTCTCTAGATCCTTTTAAGGAAAGTTTAAGCTGCCAAGTACACACACACACACACACACACACACACACACACACACACACACTATTCCCAATATATACCTTTTAATTTTCCCAAAATGAAACTTTTAGTGACTTTTATGATAAATATAATCAATAGAACAATAGCATAAAATAAACACTTTGGAAAGTGAGACCCTTTCAGGTTCTGTAGTAATTAATGCTAGGGAGTAATGTTCTAACACCATCCATGTGCATAACTGTTGGTCATGGTGCTAAATATCACGCTGAAAGAGCTTTATGTCACTTTTTCAACCTCTGTAGGACAATAATTAACCTGTGAGGTTAAAAAAAAAGGTTCTAAAGGAGAAAAATCTTACTAGGAAATTTTATACTCCATATGAGACAAGCTGTTACCACAAAATTAAGAATAATAATTAGTTAGTAATGAAAATTTCGTCTTTGGAAGAAAAACAGACCCGAAATTTAGATTTTCATGAAGATTTTAAATTACTAAGCTTGTTCCCCCTCTTCCTTCCTTCCTTCTTCTTTCCTTCCTTCCTTCCTCCTTCCTTTCTTCCTTTGATTGATATTTCTTTTCTCCATAGCAGGAAAGTAGACTGCCAAGTTTACTCACTGGGTCAATAAAAGTAGCTTTATAAAGTGGTAATTTTGTGGACATGAACTTCAAACTCCTATTACCATCTCTCATCCATGGGATATGATCCAGCATCCAAACAGAGGAGAGACAACCTCCTGGGTAAGAACTGACCAGGTGTCATGCTGTGATTTCAGGGAGGAAAAGAAGCAGCACTCTGAGAAAACAGCATGTGTTCTCTCTGGTAAACAATGTTGCAGGCTAGCAGGTGACAGTTTATGGGAAAGAAGAATTTTTTCAAACCCTCCAGCAGGTTTTTACACCCAATAAATGCCTTAAGTAAAAAATAACATCTGTAAGACACAATGGCATGTAATAAACTGTGCACAGATTTCTTCACATTGCTAAATTGCTAACTGGTCAGTTATGTGCTTTAGCTTTTCTTGACAAACATAGCCCCATTGGACCATGGTTGTACAGAAATACTCTATTTGTTTTGCTTTGTTTCTTGTTTATTTGTTTGTTTGTTTGTTTCAGAAGTCAATTCAGCTACCACTTTGAGAAAAGAAAAATCTATCCACACAGTTTGGAGTTCAGGAGATGGCAGCCCCAGCACTTTATTTGTGATGTCCCATTGAGTGTCAAAACAGGCACTGGTGTCATGCTCTGGGCTTAAAATTACTGTTTAGGAAACAAAGAAAAGTTTAAATTCAATAAAAGAAAAAGCAGTGACATTCCAAAGGGGAATGGAAAACTGACATGAATTCCTAAGACAAACACAGGTAATCTATGAGCAAATGAGAAAAAAAAAATTCAATCTCTAACTAATAAAATAAACAGCTTGAAAATGTGGTAACGTTTGGCTACTAAATTAGTAGATATAGTAAGAAATAATGTTGTGTATGTCGTTGGGAACGTAACGTCAGTATAATCCTTCCAAAAGCAATTTGATAGACATATTTGTCTACATATTTGTCATACCATAGCAATGATGGTCACAGACCTCAGACATGCAACCAAAGTTGCCTGTATTTATTTAGAAATAAAATAGTAAAAAAAAAATTAAAGTAAATATGACTTATTTTCTAACTTCCCTTCCTAAGGAATGTTACCTCTTCATACTTATTTGGTCTCAACTCAACTCAACTTGACTAAGGAAATTTACCAGCTTCCCTATTTCAATTTCTGAGTAAGGTGTTTTCTAAGAATACTTAAATATAGCAGTCAAGACTTCGATCAGGATGCTGGCTTCTCTCTAAATTCCTCTTCCTGTGTTGACCCTATCAAAGTCTTGGTTGGGGTCACAATTATGAGTTATTTCTATGTATTTGTAGGTTCAAGTCTGCATGAGGTCTGAGATCCATCTGATTAGGCTACCTTGAATCTCGTGCTTAAAATGAACCAATCATAGACCAGGAAACTGCTATGCACTGACCTACTCTGGTAATGTGTTCTGTCTTCTCCCCTGTGGAGCCAGCCTATGTACACCGGGGAGAGACAAACTCAAATAAAATTCCAGGCTGTTGTCAATAAAGGAGTGTGCTAACAGTAAATATAACGTGCATGTATGTGTTACTTTCAATAGAGAAAAATAACTTTTTTTTAATCATTAATTTGTCTTATGAATTCCTAATCCTTTTCTCTTTCTGGTCAGTGATAGTTATCAATCCATTAGTATCCTCAAAAAGACAGAACTGTGCAGAGAACTGTGCAGTTTGTCAATAATAAGGTGTTGTTCAGTCACATTAAGACTATAAGTGATGTCTCTCATAAACATTTAGACTGATAAGCAAAAATCCAAAAACAAATCAAAAACAAACTCTTTTCCATTACAATTCAAAGTAAGATTCTGACTGACTAGATAAAAGCTATAAGTTTTTATTCCTTACACCATGCCTTTCCCTGAAGCCACTTTTCAGGACACTTGCTTAAAATTATTCTATTTTAACAACTTGTGATGTACTTTAGTGTTACATGTCTTCCCAAAGTCTATGGTTTGACTGTTTGGGCCCAAGATTGACAGCCATGTTCCAAGATAGGGATTTTCAGATGTGATTGTATCATGAGGGCTCTGGTCTCACCCATCAATCCACTGATAAGTTTATAACTTAACTGAATATCAGATGATAGACATTTTGGAAGGTAGGATCTAAATTTTGGAAGGATGTCATAGAGGGTGTTCCCTTGTGGGGGGTGTCTATTATTATCATCCCTCTTCTCTGAATCTCCACCTTTTTTGCCTGGCCTCTATCTATCATGAGGTAAGACACTTTCAATGAACACATTCTCTCAACCATTGTGTTTTATCTCAATACAAGCCAAGAAGCAACACAGTCAAGTGACCACAGAATGAAACCATGAACTAACCTTTCCTCTTTTAAGCTGTTTACCTCAAGTACTTTGTCACAATGAAGAAAAACTAATGTAATTTAAACTCCCTTGTTTTATCAACACAAATGCACTAAATAAGACATAATGAGAAAGATTATTGTCTTGGAAATTTCCTGACCTTGAATGACTACATAGGTGATTGTCAAACACTGCCAGAAGCATTGTGTCCCTGGCACCTTCACTGCAACCATGATAGAAAATAACCATGGTCTGGGATCCTGTTACCATCTAGCCATTTCTTCACAAGTACAAAGTAGTTGTCGGTTTTGAGGCATCATTAGAAACCGAGGTTAAGAAACAGGGGAGGAGGACACTGGACTGGTGCTTCATCTTTCCAGATACTCTTCTGTCTGGTGGGACTCAATGATATAATTTGTACTTTGCAGAATTTTGTAAATGAACCACAATATGGCCCTCTAAGTCACATGATGCCTGTGTATCGTTTAATAATAACTTTCAAAATAGAGGGCGAGCTTAGCACTTATGCCTTATTGCATTTCCCTGTAAGAACAATTTGAAAGCATAACCCTACTTGCCTCATGAAGAGAAATAATTCTTTTAAAAAATCACTTATTAAGCAAATTCTCATAAACAAGAAACATAATTGTCATTAACTTTCATGAACACTGATTTATGTAAAGAAAAACAGCAAACTCCATTCTACTTAGCTAAATTGCTCCAATGATCACATGAATTAAATAACCTAACAAGGTCTTCCTTCCTATACTAATTATGCTATACTGTGGCTATTCACCTCTTCTCATTAAGTTCTTGCTGAGCCATTATGCAACATATACCTAAGATTATTCTTATGGACACAGCACATTGGGTATTTATGCCCATGTTTATATCATCTTCAGTTCTGTGCTGGGTAGTTTTATGTCAACTTGACACAAGCCTAAAGTTACCTTGAGAGGAGGAAAACACAATTAAGAAAATGCCTTCAAGGGACTGGAGAGTTGGCTCAGTGGTTAAGAGCACTGGCTGCTCTTCCAGAGAACCAGGGTTCAATTACTAGCACCTACATGCCAGCTCACAACTATCTGTAATTATTGTTCCAGGGAATCTAACACCCTCACACAGACATACATGAAATCAAAGCACCAATGTACATAAAATAAGTAAATAAATGGATAAAATAAAAATAAAGAAAATGCCCCCATGAGAAGGAGCCTACTCTTTTTTCCCCTTTGCAGTTTATTTATTTTTTCTTCAAATTTTATTGAATATAATCTTCATTTACATTTCAAATGCTAAAATCTTTCCTGGTTTCCCCCCTCCCCCAAAACCCCCAACCCCTCCTCCCACCCCCTACCTCCAAGTATATGCCCCTCCCCCAAACCCACTCCCATCTCCCCCCCCCTCGATTTCCCTTTGTTGGAGCATCTATTGAGCCTTTTCTTACTGCAACTTGATATGCAAGAGTGGGCTGATATCCATGGGAGGGTTCCTCTTTTCTGAAAAGAAATGGAGGAGGAGTAGATGAGGTGGGGGTGGGGGGAGATTGGGAGAGGGGAGATGGGAGGACTAGGAAGATCAGAGGGAGGGAATTAATTTTAAAAAAGAAAATGCAAAAGAACCTCTGGGGGAATCAGTATCCCGGACCTCAAGCTGTACTACAGAGCAATAGTGTTAAAAACCGCATGGTATTGGTACAGTAACAGACACGTAGATCAATGGAACAGAATTGAAGACCCAGAAATGAATCCACACTCCTATGGTCACTTGATCTTTGACAAAGGAGCTAAAACCATCCAGTGGAAAAAAGATAGCCTTTTCAACAAATGGTACTGGCTCAACTGGAGGTCAACATGCAGAAGAATGCAAATTGACCCATTCTTATCTCCTTGCACTAAGCTCAATTCTAAGTGGATCAAAGATCTCCACATAAAACCAGACACACTGAAATTAATAGAAGGGAAACTAGGGAAGAACCTTGAACATATGCGCACAGGGGAGAATTTCCTGAACAGAACTCCAATAGCTTATGCTCTAAGATCAAGAATAGACAAATGGGACCTCATTAAATTACAAAGTTTTTGCAAGGCAAAAGACACTGTCAAAAAGACAAAGCGGCAACCAACTAACTGGGAAATGATCTTTACCAACCTTACATCCGACAGAGGGCTAATATCCAATATATACAAAGAACTCAAGAAGTTAAACTCCAGAGAGGTAAGTAACCCTATTAAAAAATGGGTACAGAGCTAAACAAAGAGTTCTCACCTGAAGAATATCTAATGGCTGAGAAGCACCTAAAGAGATGTTCATCATCCTTAGTCATTAGGGAAATGCAAATCAAAACAACCCTGAGATTCCATCTCACACCAGTCAGGATGGCTAAGATCAAAAACACAGGAGACAGCAGTTGTTGGCGAGATGTTGGATGTGGAGAAAGAGGAACACTCCTCCACTGCTGGTGGAATTGCAAGCTAGTACAACCACTCTGGAAAGCAGTCTGGGGGTTCCTCAGAAATCTGGGCATGACACTCCCGGAGGATCCAGCTATACCACTCCTGGGCATATACCAGAGGCTTTACCTGCATGCAATAAGGACACATGCTCCACTATGTTCATAGCAGCCTTATTTATAATAGCCAGAAGCTGGAAAGAACCCAGATGTCCCTCAACGGAGGAATGGATTCAGAAGATGTGGTATATCTACACAATGGAATACTACTCTGCAATTAAAAACAATGAATTCACGAAATTCCTAGGCAAATGGTCAGATCTTGAAAATATCATCCTTAGTGAGGTAACCCAATCACAAAAGAACACACATGGTATGCAGTCACTGATAAGGGGATATTGACCCAGAATCTCGGAATACCCTAGACACAATCTGCATATCAATAGATTTCTAAGAAGATGGAAGGAGAGACCCCTGGTCCTGGAAAGACTGGATGTAGGGGAACGCCAGGACAGAGTAACAAGAGGGGGTTGAATGGAGAAAAGAGGGAGGGAAGGGGGTTTATGGGACTTTCGGGGAGGGAGGAAACGGGAAAGAGTAAGTGATTTGGAATGTAAATTAAAAAAATAAAATAAAATAAATAATAAAAAAAAAAAGAAAATGCCTCCATATGATCAGGCTGTAGGCAATATCGTAGGGCATTTTTTTAAAATTAGTGTCTGGGGTGGGACCAGCCCATTGTGGATGATGCTATCCCTAGACAGGCAGTTCTGGGTTCTACAAGAAAGCAGGCTGAGCAAGCCATTGGACCAAGTCAGTAAACAGCACTCCTCTATTGCCTCTACTACAGCTCCTGCCTCCAGGTTCCTACCCTGCACGAGTTTCTGTCCTCACAATTTTGATGATGAACTGCTATCTAGAATTGTGAATGAAATAAACCCTTTTCACTTTGGTGATGGTGTTTCATGAAAGTCATAATAATCCTAACCAAGAAAAATTGTAGTGACAAAAGTATCAAGGAAAGCATTTTGAAGATGTCAGTACCATGGAATGGCCAATGAGAACAGTAGCAGCAATGGAACAGAGTCTGCCCAAGCTTAGATGACAATCTGAGTGTGTGCTGCAGAGGACAGAGCCAGCAAATGACCCAAGCCCCCTGGAGAAGCACAGAGATCATGAATGAATCCCAGATATTAGACATTTAGACTGTTAGAGTTTGGTTTTGCTTTAATATGATGGTTACTGTGTCCTGTTTCTTCCCTCTTGAAGTAAGGAAGTATTTAATTTATATTTGATTTTACTAGAGCCCACAGTTGAGAGACTAAATTTTTTAAAAAAAGATTTTAGGTTTTAAGAGACTTTGAATTTTCAAAGAGAGTAAATGTTTAAAGTTCTTTAATTTTAAAGACTGTGGGACTTTTTAGATTTGTGAAATGTTCTATACTTTGATGCTGACATTAATTTGTGCTCTTGGGGATGAACAAGAAAGAAAAGGTTGTGGCTTAATAGGGATGTGTTTGTAAGTTGACAAGAAGTCAATTGTGCTGGCTAGGTTCATATGAGCGTGACACAAATTGGAGTCATCTGAAAGGAGGGAACCTGAATTGAGAAGATACCTCTATATGGTCCAGCTGTAGAGAATTTTCTTAGTGTTTGATGGCAGAGAGCCAAGCTCATTGTGAGTGGTGCTATCCCTGGGCTGGTGGTCCTGGGTTATAAAAGAGAGCAGGTTTAGCAAAGGAGCAAGTCAGTAAGCAGTACCCCTCTACAGTCTTTGTATCAGCTCCTGCCTCAAGGTTCCTGACCTATTTGATTTCCTCCCCTAATTTCCTTCAATGATGAACATCAATGTGGAAGGATATTCAAAATAAATGCCAAATTCCCTCCCCAAGTTGTGTTTGGTCATGATTACAGTTACTCTAAGTAAGATACCATCTCTACAGCACCCAGATCTTGTTTTTAACTCAACAAACCCATGGGCAAGACACTTTATTACTGTTTCATTTTTCTAATTTACAAATAATAATAATAATAATAATGATGATGATGATTGAGCAGAGTTCTTGCAAGACCTCTTAGCTCCTTCCAGTGCTATTACCGAGATCCTACTCACAGAACTTTTTGTGTATGTGTCTTAATTCTGGAGATATGTAGAGTTATAAGGGACCTCCATGTATAAGGAAACTCACACAGGACTGTATGAGTTCATCTGTCTTAGAATCTACCTGGAGGACAGCAGATGCTGGGAAGGTAAGTGAAGATGCAAACTTCTAACTAGGCAACTGACACATAAAAACACGTGCTATATGGAGACGTTCATTATTTCTCTAACCTATTGACCTTGTAGTTTCCAAATAAAAGTTCAAACATAAAAAGTCAGTAGAAAGGATTAAAAAAAACAAACACAAAGCCAAATGTTATCTGATTTGTGGAAACAATGCTCATTTAGTTTGAAAGCTAAAATGTATCATGGAAAATTCCTGCTTTATTTTACCCAAAAGGCAAAGAAGTGATATGGAAATTCTTTAATGCAGAACCTCAACACATCTGTTTACTTGCTTCGTATTATTCCTGGGACACTGAATGTAAATAAAATCCAGAAGCAAAGCTTTCATGGAACAGAGATATGCAGGTAAATGGGAAAGTAGAAGATCTGCTTTAGGAATAAATTTCTAAGCAGAATACACACACACACACACACACACATATATAGAGAGAGAGAGAAAGAGAGAAATCAATGCTTTTAGAGATGGCGCTCTGTGTGTTACCATGACAACAATTAGATATCTCTTTAGATGCCTAAGGCTACAGATCTCAGCTCCAAGTATTTTATCTATATGCTGCTAGAAAAAAAAAAGCCTATTGATGCACTGTAGATTGATTGGACAATACACGTAACCCTTGACATTAGTAAGACCCATTTCGTTGAAATAGGATTACTACAGTCCCTGCTGCTGCTGCAACACCGGACACTCTTTCCTCCCAGATCATCACAGCCTTCAAACCTGAAGCCCATTTTGCTTCAGCTATTTATTGAACTTCTCTCAAGACAAGGCTAATAATCATTTCCTATTTTCATGATCCATTTGAAAGAGAAGAAAAGTTTCTAGTTGATGTTGATGATATGACTATAATTTGGAATTTTCCTCTGCCCTTGAGTTGTTTCTCAGGAAAAAGAAAAACTTCTTAATGATAAGTGGGCCCAAGAGATGAAAGGTAATTTGCAGTTTTGAGGAAATGAAAGTTACAAAGGAGGTAAAAGATCCCCAGAGCATGGATGTTTTCTGTTATGGTTTCAGTAAAGGAGAAATGTTTCCAGATAGTATTAAGTACCATTTCAGGCTCAGGAAAGCTCCTAGATGCAGTCATCTCTCTGATCATGTGCTTTGTTAAGTGGATTTGTGGTGACTGAACAATGGGGTGGGAACCTGTAGAAGGCACAGCTTAGAGAAAGCGCTGGGGGAACCAGAACTGTTTCACCTGGGAACTGGAATGGATGCTCTAAAGCCTGCTGAGCCTTTCACCTTCAACTGGAGTCAGCCTTCAACTGAATTCCCCAAAGTCCTGAGTATTGTTTAGGCCCTCACCCTGAACTTTGTCTCTCCATGAATGTACTCCTTCCTTATCAAAGAGATCCCAACTGCTTTGCCTACTCCATCAATAAAATCTATCATTATTATTATTATTATTATTATTATTATCATCATTATTATTATGGTCTCTCCATAGGCCCTTACCCTGAGTACTGTTTAGCTGTCAGTAGAACTCGTTCTTTTTTTTTTTTTTAATTTAATTTAATTTTATTTTTTTAATTTACATTCCAAATCACTTCCCCTTTCCCGTTTCCTCCCTCCCCGAAAGTCCCATAAGCCCCCTTCCCTCCCTCTTTTCTCCGTTCAACCCCCTCTCATTACTCTGTCCTGGCGTTCCCCTACATCCAGTCTTTCCAGGACCAGGGGTCTCTCCTTCCATCTTTTTAGAAATCTATTGATATGCTGATTGTGTCTAGGGTATTCTGAGATTCTGGGTCAATATCCCCTTATCAGTGACTTCATACCGTGTGTGATCTTTTGTGATTGGGTTACCTCACTAAGGATGATATTTCAAGGACACATGCTCCACTATATTCATAGCAGCCTTATTTATAATAGCCAGAAGCTGGAAAGAACCCAGATGTCCCTCAACGGAGGAATGGATTCAGAAGATGTGGTATATTTACACAATGGAATACTACTCTGCAATTAAAAACAATGAATTCACGAAATTCCTAGGCAAATGGTCAGAACTTGAAAGTAGAACTCGTTCTTATTGTAAGGGTCACAGGTGCTTTGCTATAGAGATGGACTTTGCAAGGGCGTCTCTATGTAGCCTATCCTGAAGCTTTGTTGTGAGAATTGTCATATGGAGACTTTCCCCCCACAAAGTTTTACTGCACTTAAGCCTATAAGACCAATAAACCACTGATACCTGATACCAATAAACCACTAGCACCTGATAAAGTGGTGCTGACCTGCATCTTAGTCTCCCCCTCTCAGGTTCTTTCCCTGCAGGCCATGACATTTGCAGGGACCTCAAGAGGAACTTTTTTTTCCCCAATTAGTTAGTTAGTTAGTTAGTTTGTTTGTTTGTTTTGCATCCCAACTGCAGTTTCCCCTCCCTCCTCTCTTCCCCGTCTCTTACTTCCACCTTCTCTTTCTGACCCCACACCCATTCACTCCTCCATTTTTCTTCAGAAAAAGGGAGGCCTCCCATGGATATCAACCAGCCCTGGTGTATCAAGGTTCAGTAAGACTAGGCACATCCTCTCCTATTAAGGCTAGAAGAGGCAACCCAATAGGAGGAAAGGGTTCTAAATACAGGGAATAGAGTCAGAGGTTCCATTGTTAGGAGTCCCACATAAAAACTAAACTAAACTACACAATTGTAGTATATATATGAAGGGCTTAGGTCAGTCCCATGCAGGCTCCCATTTTGGCAGTTCAGTCTCTGTGAACTCCTATGGGTCCAGGTTAGTTGGTTCTGTAGGTTTTCTTGTGGTGTCCTTGACACTCTGGCTCCTACAGTCCCTCCTCTACTCTCTTCAGGATTTCCCAAGTTCTGCTTAATGTTTGACTGTGTGTCTCTGCATCCCTTTACATCACTTGCTAGGTGAGGCCTCTTTGAGGAGGATTATGATAGGCTCCTGTCCACAAGTATAGCAGAATATCATTAGCAGTGTCAGAGGTGGGTTCTTTCTCATGCCATGAGTCTTAAGCTGGGCCAGTCATTGATTGGCCACTCTCTGATTTCTGTTCCTTCTTTACCACATCTTGAAGGCAAGGCAGATTGTAGGTTAAAGTTTTTTGTGGCTAGGTTGCCATCCCAGTCCCTTCATTGGAAGTCTTGCCTGGCTATAAAAGATGTCTAGTTCAGGTTCCATTGCTAGGAGACTTAGCTAGGGTTACCCTCATAGATTCCTGGGAGTTTACATTGTCCTAGGTTTCTAGAGTATCAGTGTCCCAGAGATGCACAGCCCTCCCTCCATGCCCAATTCTCTGAATGTTCTGCCTCAGTCCTCTTCCTACCTGATCCCTCCTGCTCCGGTGACTATCCCCACTCCTGCTCAGTCCCCTCCCCACATCCACCCACAACATTTATACTATTTCCCCTTCTCAATGAGATTCACAAATTCTTCTCTTGAGATCCTCCTTGTTACTTAGCTTCTTTGTGTCTGCGGTTTATAGCAGGTTATTCTTTAATTTATGGCTGCTATCCACTTATAAATGGGTATATACTATGCTTGTCTTTCTGGGTCTGTATTACCTCAGTCAGGGTGATCTTTACTAGTTCCATACACTGCCAGCAAATTTCATGGTGTCATTGTTTTTAAGAGCTGAGTAATACCACATTCTATAAATGTAACACATTTTCTTTATGCATTCTTTGGATGAGGGAAATCTAAATTGTTTCCAGTTCTGGATATAATGACTAAAGCTGCTATGAACATAGTTGAGAAAGTATCCTTGTGGTATGGTGGAGCATCCTTTGAGTATATACACAGGAGTAGTATAGCTGGATCTTAACATAAATATATTCCCAGTTTTTTGAGAAACCACCAAATTGATTTCCAAGGTGACAGTTTGACCAGCAATGAAAGAGTGTTCCCCTTGCTCCACATCCTTGCCAGAATGAGAAGTCAATTGACTTTTTTGATGTTACCCCTTCTGGAGGGTATAAGATGGAATTTAAAAGTCATTTGATGACTAAGGACATTGAACAGTTCTTTAAGTGCTTCTCAGCCATTAGATATTCATCTGTTGAGAATTCTGTCGTTTTTAAATCCATTTTTAATTGGGTTATTTGGTTTGTTGGTGTCTAATTTCATATATATATATATATATATATATATATATATATATATATATATATTCTGTCAGGTGTGGGGTTAGTGAAGATCTTTGCACAGTTTGTAGGCTGCCATTTTGTCACTCTGATGGAGTCTTTTACCTTCCAGAAGCTTTTCAGTTTTTTGAGGTCCCATTCATTTTTGATTTTAGTGTCTCATGATTGGTGTTCTGTTCAGGAAGTTGTCTCCTATGCCAATGTGTTCAAAGATATTTCTCACTTTCTCTTCTATCAGGTTTAGTGTATCTAATTTTATGTCTTTGATCCACTTGAACTAGAGTTTTGTGCAGGGCGATAGATATAGAACTGTTTGCATTCTTGTACTTGCTGACATTCAGTTAAACCAGCGCCATTTGTTGGAGGTACTTTCTTTTTTGCATTGTGTAATTCTAGTTTCTTTGTCAAAAATCAAGTATCCATAGGTGTGTGGATGTACTTCTGGGTCTTTAATTTGATTCCATTGATCATCTGTCTGATTTTATGTTGATACCATGTGGTTTTTATTATTGTTGCTCTGTATTGCTAGAAATCAGGGATGGTGATACCTCCAGAACATCTTTTATTGTTTTAGCTAACCTGAGTTTTTGTTTCTCCATAGGAAATTGAGTTGCTTTTTCAATGTCTGTAAATAATTGTGTTGGGATTTCTATGGGAATTGCATTGAATCTGTAGGTTGCTTTTACTAAGATGGCCATTTTTACTATGTTAATCCTACCAATCCGTGAGCATGGAAGATAGGTCCACCTTCTTATATTTTCTTCAATTTCTTTCTTCAGTGACTTGAAGATCTTCTCATAAAGGTCTTTTGCTTGCTTGGTTAGAGTTCCACAAATGTATTTTATATTATTTGTGGCTAATGTGAAGGTTGTTGGTTCCTATGTCCTCATTTGGATATAGGAGGGCTACTGGTTTTCTTGAGTTAATTTTGTATCCATCCACTTTGCTGAAGGTGTTTATCAGCTAGAGGAGTTCTCTGGTAGAATTTTTGGAGTTTCTTATGTATGGTATCATATCATCTGAAAATATTGATACTTTGACTTCTTCCTTTCCAATTTGTATCACCTTGATCTCCTTTAGTTGTCTTATTGCTTTAGCTAAAACTTCAAGTGATTTATTGAATAGATATGGAGAGAGTAGATAGCCTTGTCTTGTCCCTAATTTTAGTGGAATTTCTTTGACTTTCTCATCACTTAATTTTATATTAGCTATAGGACTTACCAAACATTGCCTTTATTAGTTTAGGCATGTGCATTATATCCCTGATCTCTCCAATACCTATATCACAAAGGGGTGTTGGATTTTTTCAAAGGCCTTTTCAGCATCTGTGGTGGTTTGAACATGCTTGGACCAGGGAGTGGCACTATTAGGAAGTGTGGCCTTGTTGAAGTAGGTATGGCCTTGTTGAAGGAAGTGTGTCACTGTAGGGGTGTGTTTTGAGACCCTCCTTCTAGCTGCCTGGGAGACAGTAGTGTTTTCCAGTTTGCCTTTGGAACAAGATGTAGAACTTTTGACTCTTCCAGCCCCATGTTTGCCTGGATGCTGCCATGCTCCCACCCTGATGATAATGTACTGAAGCTCTGAACCTTTAAGACAGCCCCAATTAAATGTTGTCCTTTATAAGAGTTGACAAGGCCATGGTGTCTCTTCCCAGCAATGGAAACCCTAACTAAGACAGCATCTTATGAGATAGTCATGTGGGGTTTTTTTTCTTTCAGTTTGTTTATATTGTGGATTACATTAACAGATTTTCATATGTTAAATTGTTCCTGCATCACTTGGATAAAGCCTATTTGATCATGTTGGATGATCTTTTTTTATGCATTCTTGAATTTGGTTTGTGAGTATTTTAGTAAATATTTTTACATCCATATTCATGAGAAAAATTGGTCTGAAATTTTCTTTATATGTTGAGCCTTTGTGTGATTTAGGTATCAGGATGACTGTGGCTTAATAAAATGAATTTGGCAATGTTTCTTCTGAGTCTATTTTGTTGCATAATTTGAGGAGTATTGATATTAGCACTTCTTTGAAAGTATGGTATAATTGTGTGCAAAATTTATCTAGCCCTGGGATTATTTTGATTGTATTTAATGGTTGCTTCAATTTCCTTAGGGGTTATAGGTCTAGTTAAATTATTTATTCAATATTGATTTAAGCTTGGTAAATGGTGTCTATCAAGAAAATTGTCCATTCATTTCTTTTAGATTATGCAATTTTGTGGAGTACTTGTTTTTTAAGGTAGAACTAATGGTTCTTTGTATTTCTGCAGTGTCCTTTGTGATGTCCACCCCCATTCATTTTTGATTTTGTTAATTAGGATATTCTCTTCATCTTTTAGTTTAGTTAAGGGTTTGTTTATCTTGTTGATTTTTTCAAAGAGCCAACTCTTTTCATTCATTCATTCTTTGTATTGTTGTCTTTGTTTTTAGTTTATTGATTTCAGCCCAAATTTGATTATTTCATGCTATCTATTCTTCTTGAGTGTGTTTGCATCTTTTTGTTCTAAAGGTTTCAAGTGTGCTGTTAAATTGCTAGAATCTAGGTCTCAATAATTTCTTCATGAAGGCACTTAGTGCTATAAAATGTTCACTTAGCACTGCTTTCATTATGTCCCATAAGTTAGTATATGTTGCACATTCATTTACAATGAATTCTAGAAAGTCTTTAATTTATTCATTTATTTCTTCCTTGACCCAGTAGTCATTCAGTGGAGAGTTGTTCAGTTTCCATGAGTTTGTAAGTCTTTCTCTTACTTGTGTTGTTATTGGATTCCAGCTTTATTCCACGGTGATCTAATAAGATACACGGAAATCTAATAAGATTTCTTGTCTCTATCAAGACTTGCTTTGTGACCAAGTATGTGGTCAATTTTGGAGAAGGTTCCTTGATGAGATGAGAAGAAGGTATATTCTTTTTATTTGGGTAAATAGTTCTGTAGATATTTGTTGGTACATTTGAGTATAACATCTGTTAGTTTCATTATTTCTCTTTTTAGTTTCTGATTGGATGATGTGTCCATTGATCAGAATACGGTATTGTAGTCTCCTACTAAATGTATGGAGTTTGATGTGAAATTTAAGCTTTAGTGATGTTTCTTTCACAAATGTGGGTTCCCTTGCATTTGGGACATAAATGTTGAGAACTGAGATGTCATCTTGATAAGAGTTTTCCTTTAATGTGTATGAAGTGTTGTTCCATATTTCTTTTGAATAATTTTGGTTGAAAGCCTATTTTGTTAGATTTTAGAATAGCTATACCAGGTTGCTTCTTTGATCCATTATCTTGGAAAATGTTTTTCTTGCTCTTTACTCTGAGATAATGTCTACCTTTCATGTTGAGGTGTATTTCTTATATGCAGAAGAATGATGGATTCTTTTTCACATCGATTATATTAGCCTATGTATTTTTATTGAGAAATTGAATTCATTGATGTTGAGAGATATCATTGATCATTAATGATTGATTCCTATTATGTTGATGTTGTTGGTGGCTGTGTGTGTGTGTGTGTGTGTGTGTGTGTGTGTGTGTGTGTGTGTGCGTGTTTCGCTTCTTTGGTTCTGCTGGTATGAAATTATTTATTTCCTGTCTTTTAGTGGATATAGTTAAATTCCCTGGGTTGGGATTTCCTTCTAGTACCTTCTATAGTGTTGGATTTGTAGATAGATATTGTTTAAATTTGATTTTATTATGGAATATCCTGTTTTCTCCATTTATTGTGATTGAAATTTTTGCTGAGTATAGTTGTCTGGACTGGCATCTGTGGTCTCTTAGAATCTGCCATATATCTAAGGCCCTTCTGGCTTTTAGAATCTCTTTTTTGAAGTTGGGTGAAATTCTAATAGGTCTATCTTTATATATTACTTGGAAATTTTCCTTTGCAGCTTTTGATAATCTTTCTTTGCTCTTTATATGTAGTGTTTTGATTGTTATATGGCAGAGGAACTTTCTTTTCTGGTTTAATTTATTTGGTTTTCTGCAAGCTTCTTATACATTTATAGGCATCTCTTTCTTTAACAAAAATTTCCTCTATGATTTTACTGAAAATATTTTCTGAGTCTTTGAGCTAGGAATATTCTTCTTCTATTTCTATTATTCTTAGATTTGGTTCTTTTATAGTGTCCCAGATTTCTAGATGCTTCCTGCCAGGAGTACTTTAGATTTAACATTTTCTTTGACAGATATATTAATGTCTTCTATTGTATTTTCTATGCCCAAGATTCTTTCTTCCATTTCTTGTATTCTGTTGGTGATGCTGAGAGGCCAAACCTACTCTATCTTGGGACTGGCCTTCATCTTAAAAGACAAAGATCTACTTCCTAGCAACAGTCAATAAAAGATTAGTCTGATTGTTTTAGATGTCCTTTCAGACCATTTGTGATTGCTCATGGTTTTGCTTCAGAGCACCTACCTGTTGGCTTACAATAGTCATCCTATTAGATGCTCACCTAGACAGACTTGACATCCTCTCACTTGCTCCCATTTCCTATAAAACCTTATCCTGCTGAGGGTTTGAGGCTGCTCCACCTTCCCATCCTGCTGTGGCAGGGTTGGGTTGAAGGAGAGCCCAAGCCTGAGCTTGTAATCAAGAGACCCTAAAATACAATTGCATTGGAAATGGCTCCTTGGTGGTCTTTTGAGGTTCATGAAGACTTTGTGGCACAACAATGCTTGTATCTGTAGTTCCTGTTCACTTACCTAGATTTTTACTCTCCAGGATTTCCTCAGTTGGTGTGCTTTTGTTTTCTGGCCTTGACCAGATTTACTCATTTCCTTCACCTCTTTGATTACATTTCCCTTCTTTTCTTTAATGGATTTATTCATTTTCTCTCAAAGTCCTCTATCATCTTTTAAGATTGAATTTAAGCTCATCTTCTTGTGGTTTGACTGTATTAGGATACTCCAGGCTTCCTGTAATAGGATAACTAGGCTCTGATGGTGTCATATTGTCCTGGGTGTTTTTATTGTATTCTTAATGCTGGCCTCTTGTCACTTGGATTTGGGGTTATTATTGTTTTAGGTGCTAACTTCTGAATTTATCTTTTTTAGACTTTTCCTCCTTAGTTTCTGTTTCCTTTCTGGTCTTCTGGCATAAGTGGACAAGGGTTCTAGTGACCAGAGACTCTTTGGGTCTAGTAGGGTGTCTCCAATGGGGTTTTTATGGTCTATGTTACCTCTTGGGTTTGGGCACCAACATTGACACTAGGGTTCCAAGTACTTGTGTAGTCTCTGAGGTTCTAGGTATCTCCTTGGTCTCTGTGATTACTAATACTGCATGGCCTCCAGGAAAACAGAAGTCTTCTGTTAAAGTTGTGAACCAGAATATGGAGCGCAGGGACAGGGGTGCAGTTTAGCGATGTTGGGTATGCTTTAAGGGGAGTTGGTGAGCAGATGGCAGTGTCTTACCTAGTGCTAGCATGGCCTTCTATAAAGCAGAACCAAACTCCAACAGTATGAATAACTCAAAGTTCAGTGTCTGAGATCCACTCATAGTCTTCTGGGCTCCTCCAAGGAGCTTAGGCCATGTTTGAATCTGCCCTCTGCAGCACATACAGCTTGATCTTTAAGCTTAGGCAAGTTCCATTCCAAGGCTACTGCTATTCATGTTGGCCATTACATGACATTGCCATCTCCAAAATTCAGAGGTCTTTGGCCACAGCTGGACTCCACTTATACCAATAGCCTTTCCTAGGCTCTCTTCATAGTGATTAAGTCTCAACTTTTCAGCATTATCCCTTCAATCTGGGTCTTCAACTACCATGGTGGCTGCACCTTCAGCAATAAACGTCCCTTGCTAGCCTCTCACAGTACCTACCATATTTCAGCTGTTCACCATGACTCATGCCTTCAAAACAAATACCACCTGGAAGATTCTTATACTACCAAGTTCAACTGCCAGCTTCAGGTACAACTTTGGCTGCAGCTAGATCACAGTTTCTGTGAGAAAACACTTCCGAGAAAATTTCACCTCAGTAGTTTGGTCTCTTCTTAATTTTCCCTACTCTCTCAGCTCTGGCTGACTAGAATCAATCATCCCAGTAATGTAAAGGCTTTACTTTAGGGGTTCTGGTCTCTTATTTATCAGCCAATTCTTCAGCTCCAGCTGACTAGACATCACAGATTCCTCACACAAATAGCCCATTAACATTTTTGCTTCCCTCTCAAACTTCATAAGCTAGACCTCCATTGTCTGAACTGCTTTCAACATGCTTATCCTCAAAGCTCTGACAAAACAGCCAATGAGTTCTCAACACTCAATGTCTTTTCTAGCCCAAAGTTCCAAAGTCCTTCCATGATCCTCCCCAAAACATAGCCTGTTCTGTCACAGTAATACTTCACTATCCTAGTAACAATTTCTTGGGGTTACTATTGCTATGATGAAATACCATGATACCATGAACAAAAGCGACTTGGGGAGAAAAGTCTTTATTTGAATTATATTGCTAATCCCACCCAACAAGAATAAAGACTATTGTTTTTTCTTTTCTTTTTCTTTTTGTTGTTGTTGTTTTGGGGGTGTTGTCAAATTAAGTAAGATTTATTTTCTGTCAGACAAAGCTATCTTCCTATAGTGAGATTTGAGAGAATAGCTATGAACGCAGGAAAAATGGAGGTTTTTTTTTTTTAGACCAAAAACTACAAGGCTAAGAGGTTTCCTAGTGGTTTTGGTTACATAGAAACTTGTCAGATTTGACAGAACATCTTATCCTATCAGGGTAGAGGTAAAAGTATAGGGTATAGAACATGTCAAATTCAGGAAATGGGATAAGACACATTCAAACTCACATTTCACAGGGGAAAAAAAGGAATGAATTTATTTTGACCTTGTAACAAAGCAGCTTCTAATCTTTTTATTATTATTATTTTTTATTTTCTATATTCTTTATTTACATTCCAAATGATTTCCCCTTTCCCGGTTCCCCCCTCTCCAAAAGTCCCATAAGACCTCTTCCCTCCCCCTGTTCCCCATTTGCCTAAGAATTTCATGAATTCATTGTTTTTAATTGCTGAGTAGTATTCCATTGTGTAAATATACATGGAAAATATCTCTGATAAAATTGAAGAAATATATAGAAAAACATGTTAAGATTGACTATTTCATGGTATTTTCCATGTAAATCTTCAATTTTATAAGAAAATGGTTATAATTTCACTTTCAACCAACTTAGAAATATTTTTATGCCTACCATTTCATCTGTACAATTTTCCGTGATAATCTTCAATTTTAATGTTTTTCCATATTTTTTTCAATTTTATCAGAAATATTTTCCATGTAACTCTTCAATTTTATCAGAAAATGGTTATAATTCTACTTTCAATCAATTTAGGAATATTTTTATTCCTACCAATTTATCTACATAAATTTCTTCAATTTTATTAGAGATAGTTTCCATGTAAAACTTCAGTTTTATTAGAAAATGTTTATAGTTCCACTTTCAATCAACTTAGGAATATTTTTATGCCTACCATTTTATCTGTATAATTTTTCCATGAAATAGCAGCTTTTAATCTTAAGACAGAGTCAGGCTGGGTCATCATTCTTCCACAACACTGTTCATCATGGAAAGAAGTCAGGGTAGAAACTAAAATGGGGCAGGAACCTAGAGGCAGGAACTGATGAAAAGGTCATGTAGAAGTGTTTATTACTTAATTGCTTGCTTCTTGTGACTTGCTCAGTCTGCTTTCTTATAGAACCTAGGATCACCATCCATAATATGCTGAGCCCTCAGTCACTGAGTAAGAAAATGCTCTATAACTGGATCATAAGGAGCCATTTTTTTCAATTTAGGTTCCTTGTTTTTAGATAATTTTGACCTCTGTCAAATTGGCATAAAACTACCCAGCACAGATTCCTCAGTGGTTAGGAGTGCTAACTATTCTTGTAGAGGATCCGGGTTCATTTCGCAGTACCCACTTTGGGTAGCTCACATAGGCCTGAAACTCCAATTCCAAGGGATTTGACAACCTATGGCTTCTATGCACACAAACTCATGCAGGAAAGCAAACAATCACATAAAATAAATAAATAAATAAATAAATAAATAAATAAATAAATAAATAAATATTTAAAATTATACTCTCTGGAATTCACAAAAGAACTATCTATCCAATTATACTTCTACTAATAAGGAAATCAACAGCAACAATAAAAAGACCTAAAATTCTTCATTCACTAAAGTATCTCCGAGCTATTTCTAGTTTGCACTCCACATTCGATTGTTGTTTTGAAATCTCAGGATAATAACACTATCACAGATCATATGCTAAGTGTTACTACAATTGGGAGATATCATTATGAATTGAAGTATAACCTTGTATGGTGGTACACACCTTTAATTCCTGCACTCATGATGCAGATGTAGAAGGATCTCTGTGGCTAGCCTGGTCTACATAGTGAGATCTTTCTCAAAAAAAAAAATGCCTGGTATATAGATTGGAAATGCTAATTGAGCAATTTCTTGTCCTTGTTTGACTTTCTAACAGAAAAGTAAATGCTTGAATATACAAAACTTGGTGCAGACAAATTCTCATTCTATACAGAGAGCCTCCAGAAACTAAGATAAATAAAAATGAATGGCAGAACCAATGGGTTGATTAGGATTAGAGTCCAGACAGGTGGAATCTTAGATTCTTCTCTGTAGTTAAGCCTTATTGTAAAGCTATGCTGTGGGGTGTGTGTGTGTGTGTGTGTGTGTATGTGTGTGTGTGTGCGTGTGTATGTTAAAATCTTTACTTCCTAAAAACTTACCTGTGCTGGGTTAGAAACAATGGAAGGAGGGAGATGGCACAGGTAACTAGAGATGAATTTAGGGGGAAAATGTGAACAGACATTGTAATGAGTACCTTATTTAAAATACAGTTGATTAATAGTAAGTGTTATAAAAGGCTGTTGGACAGTTCATGATTTGGATGTTCAAGGTAAGCATTCTCCTTTGTCTTGTTCTGATCACAGATCATAGATCACAGATAAGGTTTAAAGTGGGCCAAGGAGCTTCCAGAAGTTAATAGTCTTGTTCTGACCCCAGAACCAGAACCTGACAACATGACTATGCCAGTACCTGAACTGGCAAATATGAGGGAAAGTAAAAATTATCTGTTTTATGGTATGAGGAATAGGAGTTTGTCAGCATCAATTAATATTTTGATCAATGAAAGGATCATATGCATTTTTGGCTGTGAGGATTATATTGACCAGTCAGAGATTCAATAAACATCTAAAGAAGGGATTCTGTGCGACTACAAACAACTTCTAGACCAAATTACCGCAAGAGCCATTCCAATGTTAGCTCTACAAAGAATAATGGGACAGTGGTCATCAAAGTTATCCTCAAAATCTTGAATAGTGACTATCCTTGAAAAGCTGCTACCAGTTCTGAAGAATAATTTTGGTGGTGCTAACAAGCAATCATTAATGATTTGGAAAAGAATAAATGAATGGCTTTTCAGAGACTTCAAGGAAACATGGCTTAACATACCAATCCCTAAAATTTGAATCTAACTAGAAAATAGTAGGTGACAAACTGGGCATCACCTTGTCCAAGACTTAAGAGATAATGAAAGATTGACTGGATCTTGTTATTGGTCAGTGCTGGCTAAGAGAGTCAAGGAGGATCAAATAGGTCTTGACATTACTGAATGTTAGATGGTAAAATTATCTTCTGGAACTTGAAATCCAAGTTAAATAGGAAGATCTGAGGAAGGTTACCAGATAATTGCTTTTAAAAAAAATCACCAAAGGGATCAGGAGATCCGAGGCCTCTGTTCAAAATTCAAGTTCTCTCAGAACACAGCTCTTTGGAAGAGTCATGTTCCTGTGGTTATCTTACTCGATAGAACACACTCATGCACATCTGGACTTTTAGACTGTAAGCCTGAGTAAAACTCTGAGACTGATCAATTTGTTACAAATAAAATTTTAATCTTTCAAGGTTACTTTCTTTTCTTCTACAAAATTTTATGGTTTGAGAGCATATTGGCTTTTTGACTTACATTCCTCAATTCTACAATGGTGGTAATTTTCAGATTGAATGATCATGGCCCAGTATCAAAAAATCACAGTAGGAAAAAAGTAGAACTTTTAATTCATTGAACACATATCAAATTTTAGCATCTTCTTGCCATAGCAATTTGCCTGTCATCTTCATTCCTCAAAACCAAGTTATTTCATGGATGCACTTGCTTCCGTTTCATTGATGAAGGAAGTAAAGCTTCACATACTGAACTTAATTTCAGGTTTGAGATTTGAACCAAGTCTTACCTGCCTACAAACTCTGTGCTTTAATTAATTAGTTAACATAGACGGCTCCTAACAGGGAGTAGAGAGGCAAATAGCAAGCATCTTAATAGGACAAAAGACTGAGGATATTTAAGAGCTCAACATCATATCATAGCAGGAAAGGAAAAGTCCTTCAGAAAGGAGACATGAGGGTCCCTCCTCCTGCCTGCATTGAAAAATAATGTCTTTAAATGGCACACAAAATTTACAAACATTGGCACATTTCAGGAGGTAGACAGCTTGGATTTGGTAGAGTTTGCTAGATAAACATAAGCGCCTAGAGTCTGCCTCTTATACACAAAAGTATCTTAATCAGTTCTAATCAGGGTACATGCATACCCTCTGCTAGGCTGCTGTGAAGTAAGCACTGCAAAGAACAAGGCCAGCCCTGATATCGCCACCTGTTTCATTTGCAAATTCTATCTTCCTCTGTTCCTATAGTATTAGGTGCTCTAAGCTTCAAATAACCCTTCTTATTCCATGCTTTTCCCCTCAGGAATCTAATGTAAACCATGATATCAGTTGCACAAATCATGTCAGCTTTTTTTTTCTGCCCCTGTTAACAAAATACCATTGACCAAGTAATCCTTGAAGAAAAGAGACAGAGGTGTGTTTATAGTGAGAAGGGTCTGTTTAATGGAGTGGGGCCAGTGTCAGCTTGGTCTCTGGTGAGGACTTCCTTGGTGCTCTGCAGCTAAGGGCATTTCACTGTGAGGCAGAACTCTCTCAGCTCACCTTCTTAACAAAATCAGTCTCTTGAGAATCCATAAATTCATTAATTAAGGAATAGAATCATAAGGAAACCATCATAAGGAAAGACTCTTATGATCCAATCACTGAGGCACCTCACCTCTCAGTACCATTAACATAATCATTTGGAGATCAACTTTCTAACACATGGAAATATGGAGAATCCTTCAAATTATAGTATACAGATAGACAAATGATAAGCAGATACTCAGACTACAAGCTGTATACCTCTAATCTAATTTCAGGAATTCAAACTCATGTAACTAACTCTATGCATAAAGTTTTTGCTGCATATTTCAAAAGGTGAGTCTCAAGGTACATGCAAAAAATCAACTCTATCTATATATTAATTTTATATCATTGTATATACACATATATATAAACATACACATATACACATGTGTGTATGGTGTGCAGGTACATTTGTATGTTTGCACGCATACACACACACACACACAGAGAGAGAGAGAGAGAGAGAGAGAGAGAGAGAGAGAGAGAGAGAGATTTATATGTTCATATGTGCACATAGGGTACACATGGATATATGTATATGTACACATGGAAGCCAGAAGTCAACCTTGGAGACTGGGACCTGAGGCTTAGCAATTAAGTTATATTGGTTGTCCAGTGAGTTTCAGAGTTTCTCCCCAGTGCTGGCATTATAGCTGTGAGCCATAGTTCCTAGCTATTTACATGGATACTGGGGATCAAATTCAGGTCCCCTTGCTTTTTTTAAGGGAAACACTTTATTGAATGAGCCATATACTCACCTCTTATTTTCTGTATTCTTGATAAACTAGTGTTTGCAGCCTAGCTGACTAAAAATGTACACCTGTCAGAGAGAATACTTTAGCATCAGCAAAGGGCTCCCCAAGAACAAGTCTTCCATTTACAACCTGCATTCAAACCAACCTTTGACAAAATCTCAGAAACCAATCCAGGATTCCCTTTTCCACATCAACATATGACATAAGGCAAGCACCAGACAGCAAGTACTTGCCTCCAAACCTGGTAGGATTATCTAAACTAGCCAAGCCTAAATCCCTTCCCTCCCTTTCCTTTTCCACACAAATAAAATAAAAGATGTGAGTTAGTTTCCTTTCACTGCCTTTTGCCACTTGAAGGACATGGTGCTTCCTGGTGTGGATTTGCTGATGCAGAAAGTATCCTCCTCTTGTAATAGGAAGGAAGACAGGGAAAATCCATTCTTAGTGGAATGGGCTACTCCACACCATCACTATCACTACCATTGATTAAAACATTGCACAATTTTGCAAATACAATGGAGACCATCATATATGAGTAAGTAAGAGCTGTAATGTTCCAAGGCCCCCCAAAATTAAGGTATCATTATAAAAATTACAGTAGTACTCCAGATTTTGAGATGCTTTGACACAGACAAATTCTCATGGTCTTATTCTCCTTAATTTGAGCATTTTATCAGTTTCCAAAGCTCTCACGCACCCCTCAGGTCTATGCCCACCAAGAGTTCCTGGTGTCTACAGCATCCCTCTGGGAGGTTCCTCAATAATGAAGTGTATGGCCTGATACCAGCAGTATTGAGGACCCAGGTCTCCATCCCTGCTCTGTCCCAACCCCTGGATAGCCAGAAACAAGTCAATTGTTCATTGCCAAAAAGAATCCTTTATTGTACCAAATGTACAAGTGTGAAAAGGATGAAGATATCCTTTGATGCTGTGATGTGGGTTAAGAGATGACTTCTCAATATCTCCATTAACTGTGTAAGGTCATGGTACACTTTAAAGTTTCCAGCCCCGTTTGCAATTTTCCAACCTTCCCTAGGATCCTTCTGAACAACAAGGCAACCCTCACTGCATAATCTTTAGGTCTAAAGGCTACAGACAAATGCAGACCTCTGCCACACACATCTTCAAGTAGCTGTACTCGACTTCTAGTTATAGTCATTATGCTCTGGAAGGAAAATCAGTGTAATCTAAAAGGAGTTTTAGTCCTAACTCTTATAAGTTCATTTTCCCCACTCACACAATGTACTTTCAGAATTCTAGCATTCTTTTTGAGTCTAAGAAAATGGCAACTGGCATTGATTTTATTAGGCAGTGGGTAGTTCTTCCTTCTTTTCATTCTCCTCATGTACTGTCTCTTCCTCCTATTGTTTCTCATCCTCTTTCTATTCTTTTTCTTCTTCTTCTTCTCCTCCTCCTCTTCTTCTTCTTCCTCTTCCTCTTCCTCCTCCTTCTCCTATTTTGAGACAGGGTCTTACTTACTATTCCAAGCTGGTCTTGAACTCACTATGTTTTAGCAGATGGCCTTGACTTCCTGATCCTTTTGCTTCTACCTCCTGGGTGCTGGAATGACAAGCATGTTTTGCAAAACTCTCAGTTTGTTCACTGCTGGAGATGAAGCTCAGGCTTGTGTGCTGCGGGAGCATTTTACTAACTGAGCTACATCCCTGACCCCCCTAGGAAGTGTGTGTCTTATCTCCTTGCTCTGATAATAAAAAAGTCTTTCTTTACAAATCAAGGAAAGAAGGTCTAGGGTAGTTTAGTAATTTGGGATGAACATTCAGGTAGAGGCTTAACCAAGACATCTCGCCTATGTGTACTGTGCCCACATGGTGCTGGTAACTGAGTGCAAAGACCAGGATGATGGAACACAAAACACAAGTACACAGAGACTACAGTGATGCTGAGAAGGCCAAGCACTGTAACAACAAAAACAACAACAGAAAGGAAGGAAGGAAGAAAGGGAGGGAGGGAGGAAGGAAAGAAGAAAGAAAGAAAGAAAGAAAGAAAGAAAGAAAGAAAGAAAGAAAGAAAGAAAGAAAGAAAGAAAGGAAGGAAGGAAGGAAGAAAGAAAGAAAGAAAGAAAGAAAGAAAGAAAGAAAGAAAGAAAGAAAGAAAGAAAGAAAGAAAGAAGTACATAGCCTTGACTGTGTGGTATTTTTATCAATCCTTTGAGACATCACAAATTTTATGTATCTTTTTTTTAATTTTGTGGGGGTGTTTTTTTTTATTTTTATTTTTTAATTTACATTCCAAATCATTTCCCCTTTCCCGTTTCCTCCCTCCCCGAAAGTCCCATAAGCCCCCTTCCCTCCCTCTTTTCTCCATTCAACCCCCTCTCGTTTCTCTGTCCTGGCGTTCCCCTACATCCAGTCTTTCCAGGACCAGGGGTCTCTCCTTCCATCTTCTTAGAAATCTATTGATATGCGAATTGTGTCTAGGGTATTCCGAGATTCTGGGTTAATATCCCCTTATCAGTGACTGCATACCATGTGTGTTCTTTTGTGATTGGATTACCTCACTAAGGATGATATTTTCAAGTTCTGACCATTTGCCTAGGAATTTCGTGAATTCATTGTTTTTAACTGCAGAGTAGTATTCCATTGTGTAGATATACCACATCTTCTGAATCCATTCCTCCATTGAGGGACATCTGGGTTCTTTCCAGCTTCTGGCTATTATAAATAAGGCTGCTATGAACATAGTGGAGCATGTGTCCTTATTGCATGCAGGTAAAGCCTCTGGGTATATGCCCAGGAGTGGTATAGCCGGATCCTCTGGGAGTGTCATGCCCAGTTTTCTGAGGAACCGCCAGACAGCTTTCCAGAGTGGTTGTACCAGCTTGCAATTCCACCAGCAGTGGAGGAGTGTTCCTCTTTCTCCACATCCTCGCCAACAACTGCTGTCTCCTGTGTTTTTGATCTTAGCCATCCTGACTGGTGTGAGATGGAATCTCAGGGTTGTTTTGATTTGCATTTGTGGGGGTATTTAAGGGCTGAAGTCAGAACCCAGCTGCAATCCTGGATAAATCAGTGGCTTAAACAGAAAAATGCCTGCATGTGTATTTTAGTACAGGTATGCTGGAGGACCATGAGCTCTGGTCACTGGTATGCAGACACTCCATCAGCTGCCTAGATCATTTTCTAATGAGGTGTGTCCTCATTACAGTCCACTGCCTAGAGCATATTCTCCTTGTCAGACACAGAGTTCTACAAGCAGTTCCATCTAAGACACTTTAGATAACATGGACTCCATCTCTATTCTGTGCAGTCCTGCTTTCCAGTGCATGCCTTTAATCAATATCTTTGGAAGAGTTTTAACTCCGTTCTATCCCTTTGGCTTTTTTTTTCCCAGCAAAGTCAGCAAATTTGCCACCCTCAGCTCTAGTCTCTTGGCTTTGTTAAATTGTTGTTTGCAAGTACATAGCTTATTGGCAGTGTGTTTTCTACAAAACACCTTGAAATCTCATTAAGTATTTCTTATTTTCAAATTTCTTTCTCCAGGTTGGGAGAGATAGTTCAGAGGTTAAGAGCACTGGCTGTCCTTACAGAGGACCTAGTTTGGTTCCCAGTACCCACATCGTGCCTCACAACTGCGTTTAACTCCAGTAGAATATAATTCAATATATATGTGAATTTATCTGAGAGTAAAAATTAGTACAAAAATGGGGGGAAGTGAAAAATTAATGAAAGAATATAGTGTGAGAAAACAGTAAATCACAAGGGAAAAAAAATCAAGTCCCCAAAAGAAAATTTCCTTAGACAGTAGTTCAATGAAAGTATTGCCACACCCTATTGATAAGTCTTGGGACACACACACACAACACACACACACACACACACACACACACACACACACACTTCATTTTACACACCAAGAAACTCCCTAAAGTAGAGAAATGTACAATTCTCAAAACCTCTGAAAGGAAGTGGGTATCTGGACACAGAAAAGAACTCATTTTACTGTTCAGATTTCAAATTGGGTCTAATAATAAACAATCATTATTTCCCAAACTGATAAGCATGTGTGGCTAAGACTTTATTTAACTGAAGGTGTAACAGTGAAGTTTCATTGACTTCATTCTGAGTCAGCTATGACCTTAGCATTCTCTTTTAAAAATAACCGAACACAGCCTGAATGAATCCACATCCTACCTATTATTCTGCTCAAATAAATTTTCCAGAATGGTTAGATTCTATTATAAGTGAAAAACTAAGAACTAAGAAATGGACAAATAGGGCTCAATGTGATAATTGAATAGTCATTCTGAATCTATGGTATGGTTACCACTGCCAATACCATTTTTAAAACCAGAGCATATGTCTGGTAAATGCACGGAAAGGTTGTAGAGAAATGATCTTGGAAGATTCACTTTTCCTTTTAACTTACTTGTTTACTTAATAAACCTTATGTAAAATACTGTTTCTTATGCAGAAGATATAAACACTGCTCAGGTTTTGCCAGAGGGATGTTTTAGAGGTAAGTCAAGATTTGTCCTATCTCTTCTTGAATATTTCAGCAGCTTTACTTCTCATTAAAGGAATAAAATCAAAGATGAAGAAACTGAAACTGAAGTTTATATAGAAATTTTACTTTTGGAAGCCTTAAAGTTAGAAATCCAAACACTGAGGCGCCTCCCTTATTCCAAGCTTCCTCTGAGTCTGGACCCACATGAGTCTGGCTCACACACCTTAGTCCTTCATCTCCCCTCCCTGCTCACTCCCTGAAACCTTCCTTGGAAATGCCAACCTTGGAACCTAGCTCAGTTTTTTCATCTTTGTTTAGACTATCCTTTCTTTATATTTTATATATTTTATATGGCTCTATTCTCTCTCTCTCTCTCTCTCTCTCTCTCTCTCTCTCTCTCTCTCTCTCTCTCTCTCTCTCTCTCTCTCTCTCTCTCCCTCCTCTCAAGATCAAGATGATTATCCCTAATATACCATGTAAAAAGTAGAATTTGATTCCATGCACAATAACTCCCCCCCCATAATCTGAATATTTAGGAATCTGAGACTGGAGGCTTGCTATGATTTTTGAGGCCAATCTGGGCTACATAATAAATCCAAGACAGTCTGGGCTTCAGAGACCTTATCTTAAAACAACAACAAAAAATGTAACTAGAATTAGCATAGCTTACCTAGCAAACACAAAGCCCTGTGTTCAAATATTAGGAACACACACACACACACACACACACCACCACCACCACCAAAACAACAGCAGCAACAACAACAACAATAACAATAACAAGATCCTAGCACAGACCTACCTTCTAGTTTCTACCTGATATTCCCAAAGAGTTTGCCACCATTCGTGTCTCACACATTTGCTTTTGCTTACAGGTTTGCTTTCTGAGCTAACCACTGCAATACAAGTTCAATGGCCTTCTAGGTTAACCACTCTATTCCCAGAACCCAGGAACCAGACTGTCAGGTTCATAAAATATGACAGAGAAATATTCCTTAAGTTGGCTAAGGAATTTACTCTCCTCTGCTTTCCCAAGTCCAATAAATTATGAAGACAACACAGAGAAAGAAAGGAATCCCTGTGCCAAATGAAGTAGAACTACTAAGAGGTGCTGAGCCTGAGCTCTGTGGGAAAGCTTAAAATTAGAAAATGAAATGCTGTGCTCCCACGTGCCAGGGGTGTGGTTCATGTTAGATCCCTGCCTAAAAAGCATCTCAGGAAGGGAGGCCAAATACATCAGGCATTTAAAACTCCCTTCTCCATCCAATGGTTGATGATAAAGATGCTTTTCAGTTGTTCCTCCTGCTGTCTGAAGCAAACATCATTTCAAGCAAGTAAGACATTTACGCTGGGAAACCCACAAGGGCCCAAATGGATCCATGCCAATCAAAAGACATCCATTTTTAAGATACTGCAACTGAAGCTGGCTTTTCTTAGCATCTCACCAAGACAAATGTTCTGTACAGTCTTTGGAAGATCCACAAAAGTTGACATCAATAAAGGGCTAGAATGCAGAATTCCACTAGTTCATTCTGCCAGTACATATACAGGAAACCAGAAAAAGACACTCTTTCCTCCCGGGAAATAAAGTTCTGCGCCAGTCCCTTGTGTGATGTGTACCTACATGCAAGCGTAAATCACAGAAGGTTTGAAATATATTCATGCCTTAGTACTTGCGTGTTTTATTATTATGACTATTATTAGGTATGTGTTTCTCTCTCTCTCTCTCTGTGTATGTGTGTATACATGTACATGTATGTTCAGAAAGTGCTTGTCACAGCACATTGTATGGCATCAAAGGACAACTTTTGACAGTTTATTCTCTTTCCACCTTAATTACTTTTTCTGTGTATAGATGTTTTGTCTGTCTGTCTGTCTGTCTGTCTGTCTGTCTGTCTGTCTGTCTGTGTACTTGATGTACAGGATGGCCAGAGATTGATGATAGATCCCTGGAACTGGAGTATAGGTGGTTATGAGCTTTATGGGTGGTGGGAACCAAACTCAGGTCCTGTAGAAGAGCAGCTAGTGTTCTTAACCACTGAGCTATTGACTTTCCTTTCAAATCCAGCCTTTGTTGGATTTTCTGGACCACAGCCTGGAGGTCGTTCTATAAATGACTATTAATGTCCACAGTCCTACACCTTGTTTTTAAGGCAGATTGTCTCCTGTTGTTTCTGCCATGTTGTGTACTCCAGACAAGCTGGGCAATGCATTTCCAGGCAATCCTCCTGCCTCCACCTCCTATTGCCATGTAGGAGTACTGATTCTTCACATGCGTTCTAGAGATTGAACTTGGGTCTCAGGCTTGTGAGAACTTTTGCCCACTGAGCCATCTCAACAACCCACTAAGTATGTGTTTGTATAAGAAAGATATATGTAAGCAAAACAGGAATGTACACACAAGTGTTTTCTGTGGGTCCTCCCCACAAACCCCCAATCATTTTATGGTGTGTCTCCAAATCACTATATTTTTAAAATCCAATAAATCTAAATAAAATCCAAAATTAAAATTTATAATCTATAATTAAGTTATTTTACTCATTCCATTTAAAAGATGTGATTGGCATTTATTTCTTCAAGTTATTTAGTATTTTCAGTATATCATCCTTTTGTCTGGCTTTCTTACTTCTCTATTTGGCATTGAGTACTGGGTTTTAGTCTGTCATCTTTTAGCCCTTTACTGGCCAAGATATTGCATCACCCAATTGTGATGGCTATTCTTGACTGTCATCTCGACTATATCTGGAATTAACTAAAACCCCCAAATGGAGGGTGCACCTGTGAGGAATTTCTGCTTAATTTAAAATGGGAAGATCTATTTCTAATCCAGAGTTTTGAGGCAGGAAGACATACCTTTAATCCAGATCTTTAATCCATATCTAATCTGACCCATGCCTTCTGTCGGAAGCCTATATAAGGACAGAGAAGAAGGAAGCTTTTCCTCTTTGCCTACTTGCTCTCACCTCACTAGCAAGTCCTTTACTAGCAATAGAACTTACTTCTTTGGGATTCAAAGCATATTCTGAAGAACAGCTGAGACATCCAGCCTTGTGGACTAGGCAACTACTGGAAGCTTGACTTTCCTTTCAAATCCAGCCTTTGTTGAATTCGCTGGACCACAGCCTGGAGGTCATTCTATAAATGCCTGAGATAGATAGATAGATAGATAGATAGATAGATAGATAGATAGATAGATAGATAGATATTCTCTAAGTTCTGACTAATACTCCCTGAATTAGATAACCCTGACTAGTACATCAATGAAGGTTAGCTTTAAGTATTCTCATCCAAACCACCACAGGTTCATAGCTATTCTTTTCAAATTCCCTTTCCACCTTGCCAACTTGCAAAGTTTATTTCTCCTTTACCAGCTTGATACACATTTAGAAGAATGTTGTTCGGGTCACTTCAGGCATAGAGAGAAAGAGAGAGAGAGAGAGAGAGTCAGTCAATTTTGATATAATCAAATATCATCATTCATATATTGAGTTTATATTAGGAACATATTGTATTCTAGGTGTCAAAGATATCAGGTGAAAATGAGGGAGCTGTCCCTAATAAAATAAATATCTAACAAAATGGCATTTTTAATTTGTGCAATGGGGACTATCAGCATCAATGTTGTACTAACAGATCCCACACTTTAACAAACTCCTGAAAGTGATGCTCCTGAACATGCTTTTCCACATCTTGCTTCTGGGTAAGTGCAAGAAGATAAGACCTGCTTATTGAATGTACAAATGAAGCTCAAAATCATCATAGTGTTACAGTTAGATAATCTTAATTCACAAGAAAGAGTAATTGCAGATTAAAGCTTTTAAAAATAAAGATTTATTTATTTTAATTGTGTATGTATGCCCCACATGTTTGCAGTGCCTGCAGAGGTTACCTAAGTGTATCAGATTCCCAGAAATTGGCATTACAGATCGTTGTGAGCTTCCTGGGTTCCACATCCTCTGCAACAGCAGCCAGTACTCTTAACTGCTGAGTCATCTCTCCAGCTCCAAGATGATTAGATTTTATTGTGTCATCTCTAGGTCACCCTGATTAGGCCCAGTATAAATGAACACTTTCTTTTCATGCTGTTCATTACATATTGGATCCTGTGCCATAGCTTGCTTTAAACTGTTGTTAAGTAGTCAAAAATCTAGGCTTAGCAGACTGTTCTCCCTTTTTCATCTTTGAGTTGCACGTGCTGCCCTAACAGTGGTATGTATGTCTTAAGTTCCCTGATGAGTCCTTGTAACTTGAATGAGCATGCCATTTTCTCTGTTGTATAGCTTAATTTTATTTATGAATTCAATTATCTAGTTCCTTATTCAGAAGGTATCCAGCTAATACCTACAGGACACCAATCATTCTCTCGAGAAATTGGAGATAACTGTAAATGAAGCAAACAGCAGCATTATTTTTAGCTTGTTTTGGAATTAGCTAAGCTAAAGCTCACGAAGAATCACCTGCCTGTAAGGAATAATAAGACACTGAGGCAAGCTGCTAAAGTGAAGAATTTCTTATCGACGCCATTCAGGGTGACTGACTTTCTCTCTTGAGTTATCCAAATGAACATTTCATTGGAAGCAGGGCCACAGGGGCTTTGTATCATTATACTCCCTTTAAGTCCTTACTTTTATGAATTAATATATATGAAGACAAACAACCAAGTGAATCTGCCCTTCCCTCCCTTGGTTGTTGATTCAAACAATGAACCCAGAGAGAGGTGTCTATGAAAGTCAGTAGCTTTGGGAATTGGAGTAGGGGTAAGACTCTGGTCACCACTAGCCCTCACCTAAGTCATCTATTTTGTTAAATGAAAGCATTTAACAACCTGGAAATGTCAGTTCTCTTAAAAGGATTTACAGCCACACCAGTGTTTTGTTTGAAGAATATAAGAGAAGCAAAGGAATTCTATAGAGGAGGGAAGAAATGCCTTTGACACCCAATGGGAAAAACAAAAACATAAAACTAACTCTTTTTTTCTCCCTCTAGGATAGTCCTTTGAGATTGTTGGGAAGCTTAACCAGAATGTAAACATGTGACATCATGAAAGAGGGGGAAATTGATTGGAGGAAAAGATCAATTCCTGCAAAATCAAGTATTTAATGCTTATAATTCATCCCCCTTAAAACATAGTTCTAAACTACATAGGCATAAAGAGAGAGGAATTACTGAACTTAATGACTCAACACTGAATGTGGTTTTTACACATGAGGTCAAGTTCAGTTACTCTTGAGGGTCCTTTCCTTTCTTCCCCCACACCACACCCACTTTCCTGCCCCCTCCCAGCTTCATGCAGAGGGGTCTGAAGAAGGCTCTAAAGAGAATCTTCCTTCAACCGACTTAGCTTCCTGAAGAAATTAAGTGTTGAATTTCAACATTCATAATTTTAAAATATTTGTTTATTTCTGTATATCCCTGGCTGGCCTGGAGTTTCCCATGCAGACTAGGCTGGTTTCAAACCCACAGAGATGCCTCTGCCCCCACCCCCACCCCACCCCACCCCCGCCCCTGCTCCTGCCCCTGCCAAGTGCTAGGATTAAAGGTGTATGCCACTATTCTAGAATCATAATTCTTACACACTCTCACTGCAAGCCTGATGTTATTTTTCCCAGTGGCTGGGTTTTGTCTCACTTTGCTGAAGTCTGAGGAACTGGTTGCCTTACCATCCCTGACTACTGTTTCATTTAGATGGGAACACTGAGCTGTGTAACTGAAAATATAAAGAAAATTATCTTTGTGTCTGTGTTACTCATAGAATCCTGGAAGTCAGTCCTTACTGGGAAAGAAAATCCAAGTATGTGTTATAAACTGTGGCTGAGCAAGATGCTGCTTTGGAATATCTATGATTCCAGGAAAACAGATCTTTGGCAGGCCACTCCTATGTCTGATACCTACTTCCTCTTAGACACTCTGCCCTTCCATCTCTGTGACAGAAACACAGACATCTCTGGAAAGATAATGAAATTACAGTAGCTGGAAGGTTAAAGCCATCCTGGAAGAGAATATTCCATTCGAGAGTCAAACTTTACCTGAGCCACTGGCAAACAGCCTAGCCATGAAAGAGATATTCCTGGGAACTGGGTCCCAAAGGATTATAGAAGAGATGAGCTATGGGCAAAAGTATGCCTGGAGCTTGGGGCTGAATGGGAAGCTAGACTCATTCAGAAATGAGAGCAGCTATCATCCCAGAAGAGCCTAAGGCCTTCATTTATTTTAATAGGATTTTATTGAAGAGTTGCCCTGGTTTGGGGCTGGTTTATCACTTAAAACTTTAAACTCTTCACCATAAATTCAAACACATCCCTTCAGATTCATTGACATTTGTAAAGTGTGATTTTTGTACTCTCTTCATTTAACACACACTTACTGAAAGATCACTGGCTGGAGAGACAGCTCAGTGATTAAGAGATTGTACTGCTCTTTCAGACCAGAGGATGTGATTTCAGTTCCCAACACCCATTCACTCACCAGTAACTGCAGCGTTAAGGGCTCCTACCCTTCTGGCCTCCCAGGACCACCTGTACTCACCTGCATGCACTTGTACACATAAGTAAGGGAAAGAAAACAAATAGATCAGAGAACATTATTTCAAGCTTTGAGCTTCAGCCCTGAAGCCAGAAGGACAAGAGCTAGTCCACATGGAATTTCATTTTCTCTGTGTGTGAGTTGGGGGATTTCCAGCAGATGCTCAAAATTTCAGACAGGAGCAATGTGTGTGTGTGTGTGTGTGTGTGTGCATATGCATATGTTTTCCTTTACATACATACAGAATAAAGGGGTGATTTATGCTCCAAGTAGAACAGATTGATGGTACCTGATATTTTTTATCATGCTTTTTCAGAACATCACTAAAACATATGGAAAGGGGCTGAGGAGGTTGCTCTGGAGTAGATCACTTACCTCTACTGTGTGAGATTATGGGTTTGATCCCCATCACTGAAAACCCAAATAAATAAAACTTGTGAACTGTTTGTTTTGAACCCTTATGAGTAATACTTTCAAACTCTAGCTCATCATGAGCAACTAGAAACTCAGAGAACAAAACTGCACATAAGGACAAAATGCTGTGTACAAGAGAAGAAAAGATAAAGTAATTTATCATATCTTTCTTTTACTTAAAAATATAACATTATGTCATAGAGAGTCTATGGTAAGAATTAGGTATTTGGTTTTTTTTAGTTCTCTTATGTGTTTGTGATCTTAGAATGAGAATCAAGGCTGGTTTTGCTGATATGACCTTTGTACTTAGATATCAGTGGCAGATACCATTTTGGAAACATATGGTGACCAGGGACCAAGATGAAGTTTCCAAGAAACAGAATGTTTAAAATTGAAGAAAAAATAAGAATTTAAAAATTACTAAAGTTTAGGCTTAAGAAAATATTACATATAACATCAGAATAAAATATGTTACCGTGTGTGTGTGTGTGTGTGTGTGTGTGTGTGTGTGTGTGTGTGTGTTTGAGATCAAAGGTGCTGTCATAGCTCAATTTCTTCAACTTACTCAAAATTGAAAATAAATAAGTTAAAATGTCTAAACAGTGAGGTGTTCTTGCCTGCACTGGGCTGGGAAAACTGGGGTGGAAGGAATCTATTTTCAGTGTGATAGAAGGAGTAAGTTGGAGAAATCCCCTGTACAACATAGTGATAACTAATAGGTTATATATTTAATAGGTATATATTTAAAAATTGCTGAAAGCTGGTACAAAGTGTTCTCATTTTAAAAACAAGTCTAGGAGGTGGTATGTTAAGTGGTTTTATAGACATTTCATGATTTTTACATGAACTAGAATACCACATTGTACATTATACTTATATATATTTTTGTCAGTGTAAATAATTAATTAGTGGGTAAGATTGGAGACATGATTTAGTGTTTAAAAACATGTATCAGTCTTGAAGAGAACCTAAGAGGTTCTAAAAAATTAGCTTTCTTGAGGTTATACACTGCTAAGCAATTCTTATCTTTGTGGCTCCTTTATTTCCCAGTGAAAATGCTTTCTTCCCGTGGAAGTGTAGATGTATTTCTCGAAGGCTTATCCTCTGAGAAAGCCAACCCTTCAAGAGTAGTAAGCAAGTGTTCTGCATGTTAACTTCTCAGGCTGAACATTCCAAGGCTTCACAAAACTCCCTGTATTACAAACCAAGAATTTAGAACAACAACAACAACAATAACCTCAAATCCAAAATGTCCCACAATTCAAAACTTTTAAGCATTATTTAAGTGCTCAAAACATTTTTTAATTTGCAGCATTTTTAATTCCAGATTTTCAAATTAGGAATATTTGACCTGTAGAGGAGGGCAATTGGAAGATTGGAAGATTGTGAGAATGTTCATTTGGTGATGTTTAACATTCTGAAAACTTATGTGAATCACATCTATGCAGTGCCTATGGAGGCCAGAAGAGGGTGTTGAACCCCTGGAACTGGAGTTACAGATGATTGTAAGCTGCCATGCGGGTACTAGAAATTGAAATTGAGTCCTCTATAAGAGCATCCAGTGCTCTTAACTACTGTGCCATGTTTCCAGCCCTTAGAAAGTGCTTTTCACTCAACCCATGTATGTAGTTTCTTTCTCAATTACTGATTAATAACCACAGCAGAAAGTATAGAATGAGTAGTCATATAAAGAGTCTGTTGGGTTGGAGAGATGGCTCAGTGGTTAAGAGCACTGACTGCTCTTATAGAGGTCCTGAGTTCAAATCCCAGAAACCACATGGTGGCTCACAACCATTTGTAATGGGATCCAATGCACTCTTCTGGTGTGTGTCTGAAGACAGCTACAGTATACTCACATAAATAAAAAAAAATAAATCTTTTTTAAAAAAGGAATCTGTCTATTTACCAAGAGAAACATGATTCATTTGCCCCTTTCCTTTTATTCTTTGCTAGCCAAACATCATTCCTATGACATCATCTTTCTATTAAATGTCCATATCTTCTTGAATGTGGGTACCTGAATTTACTTTGTAATGACTTTATTGTATAATTATTTTTATCTTATGTCATTATATTTTTGTTATAATCAGAGAACCATACCAAAATCTATGTCAGAAAATAGGGCAACTATTCTAGGTTGTCATTTTCTTCCCTTTGGTTAGTATGTGTTTTAATTAGGGTTTTATTGCTATGAAGAGACACCATGGCCACAATAACTTTTATTAAAGACAAACAAAAAAAATAATTTAATTGGAGATGGCTTACAGTTTTAGAAGTTTATTCATGGTGGGAATCATGGTGGTGTGCAGGCAGACATGGTGCTGGAGAAGGAACTGAGAGTTCTACATCTGGATTTGCGGGCATCAGGAAGACTGGGTCATTCTGCCTAGTTTGAGCTCCTGAGACTTCAAAGCCCAACTTCTAGTGATGTACTTCCTCCAACAAGGCCACAGCTACTCTGACAAGGCTACCCCTCCTGAGAGTGCTACTCCTATGGGAACATTTTTTATTCAAACCACCACATACCACACCCTGGCTCCTGATATTGATATATGATATTGCCATATCATAATACAAAATCCATTCAGTTCAACTTCACAAGTCCCCATAGACTATAACAGCCTCAAACTTGTTTTAAAGTCTAAAATTCAACACTTCTTCTGAGACTCATTCAATAATTTAATTGGAATCACCTACAAAATCAAAATGAAAAATCATATAATGTGTTGGTGTCCTGGAATCACCTCACAAACCACATGAACATCAATCTCAGTAAGACAGGGAAAGTTTACTGAGCATACATCCCGGGACTGATTGATCATGACTATGGTCCATATTCAGGAACTGAACCATGGCATTGAGTTAAGATCCTACAGGGCTTTGAAACCTAAAATCCACAAACATCTGTGCCAACTTATTCTACCAATCAGGATTTAGGAATAGGGGATTTCCTTAGGAGCATGTCTTTGTTGTACACCTATCCTGCTCCCATTAGTTGGGGTATTCAATTGTGGCAGGGCTCTTGCCTTGACTAATGTTCATGTCTTAACTTGTCTACCAGGATGGGACTCATCTTGTCTAACATTCATGTCTGAATTTGCCAACCAGGATGTCAGTTACCTGTGTATACTTCTCTTCTTGCCAAGTAGGATGTTAGTTCCCAGAAGGTCTTGGGAACTTAAACTTTACTTGCCCCCTAATCTAAATGGAAGTCTTATTCCAAATAGTTTTTTATATTGGTGCAGGTGTCTCTCTTATGTTGGGGTCAATCCCATGTCGTGTCATCCTTGCTATGACTAAGCAAGACTCAGCACCTCATTTTACACCCAGAGATACAAAATATTTCATTCTTAATAATTTATAAAAATAAACCAAGAACATTGAATTTTAAAAATTGTCTCTTGTTGATCAGTAATTTTACTGGAAATACTAATTTGTTGGGTAATTTGAAACATAAAGAGGGGAGGTACCCTGCAGACCCCCTATCCAAATACAAATCCTTCTATCTTCAGATAGAGCCATTTGTGGGTGGTGGCAGTGGGGGTCCTGATTAGTCTTCCAGATTCAGGCATTGACTGTGCCCTTCTCTGTTCACTTATTAGATAAAAATCACATATTTCCCTACATATCACTTACAGACCCTAGCACCAAACTACCTTCCCTGCAGTCTTTTCTATATCACATATAGTAAATTATTGCGGACTGATATTTCTAAAATATAACGCAAACCCCACCTAGAAAACTCCCCATTCCTCCTAGGTATTCCACAGGCAAACAGCATAGTTCAGGTATTTCTATGCCTGTTTCTAGTTTCTCCCAAATTGCTTTGATACCTAACCATTAATAGACAGCATCTTTAGAAACCTGTTCTCTGCCCTGTCTCCTCATACTAATAAAAGAGAAAAAACACAGAATAATATTAGCTGTGAATAATAGCAGCCAAAAGACTCTGTAAGTAGCTCCTGGCAATGCTCTTCTATTTGCATTCTGATGTCAGTTTGCCTAGATGGTTATTCCTCTCAGGTCTGGTGATTGGGTATGTGAGCTAATTTACCAGCCTGCTTTAATATTTAGAGAGGAGCCACAGCTGACTAATAATTTTTAATAGCTTGCCTGCTATTGATTTCAACCCACACATTAAAGGCCTAATAAAAATTTAACAGGCTTGGTAAAGGGACATAAGGACAACAGAAAGGCAATAACTTCTTGCCAAACTCTATGAAAGAGAACAAAATTCCTTCAACTTCTTTGTAAAGTTTGAATGATAAGACAATTGCTAACTGTATCACATCTCCACAGTGGGTTTGCTTGAGTGTGCATGTGGAGGGTTGCTTTTTGTTTTACTCTGTCTTATTTTGATTTGTTTTGTAAAGAATAAAGTTGTTTTCCTCAGAAATCAGCAATTGTGGATGAAGGATTGATGAATTAGGTTTATGAATGCAAGACTTTTGTAGACCCAGCAATGAATCAAGAAACAATATTAAAAACAGACAACAACAACAAAATTCTCCTAAGAAGAGGATACTTCAAATGTTCACTCAGGTGGTTCCTTAAAGCCCTGCATGAGTCTGATCATTCACTGGATGTAAGCATACAGAATACAAGGTAAAAAAACAGAACCACGCATTGGGGGTCCACAGTCATACATTGTGTGCTCCCTGAGGTTTAAAAAGGTGAAGGTCCCTCTACTTTCTGTATGTAAATTTCAGGACAACGTGTAATAATTGGTTTGAAATCTATCTTGTTGGAAGGAAAGGATTCATTCTCAAGTACCGCAGGTAGAAACAAGATCAATTAAAAATTTTCTTTTGGATTGTGGACATTTTAGCTTCCAAATAAAAAAATAGATGTAAATTAATTGTATCTAAAAGCCCCAGAAAGGTATCTATTTGTAATTCATCCTCTCTTTACATTCATACATCTGTTCAAGTTATAATGAAACTTGGGATATTATATTTCTTTCAGACAAAATAACAGAAGGCTAGGTGAAACAGAATTATTATGAACCTTGAAATCAGTAATGTACAGAGAAGATGACTTTTAAAGACAGATCTGTCTTGGCAGCTATGCAGAGCTGCAATTCCCTAGGTGCACAGGAAGTTGTTTGTAGTAGATCAACTGGTGTGGACTGTTTATGACACTGAAGTCAAATTTAGTGGACTGTCACTAAAACCCATATGTTCAGAAAAGAAGACTCGCTCATACTCTGCAGCCAGATGTCTGTTGGTCAAACACAGTGCTATGAGGCATGGGAGGCAAATGGAGTAAGAGCGTCATTCTTCCTGGAAGATGATTTCAAGTTTGTTCTGCGAACAAATCATGTGAAAGAAAGAAAGGGATATGATGACAACCAAGTTAGGACAGAAGCTGTCTTGGGTGCTAAAGACTAAATTGAAGGAAGTCCTCACATCTAGACTTTATTTCAGCAAGAGAGAGGCACAACAGGGACATCTGTTTGTTTTGTCTTTTTTATTCATTTGTTTATTTACATTCCAAATGTTGCTCCCCCATCCCTCCTCACAGAGTTTCTCCTCCCATCACTCCTCTCCTTCTCCTCTGAGAGGGTGCCCCCTCCTATATCCCACCACCCCTGCACATCAAACTTCTGCAGGATTAGGAGCATTCTCTCCACATGAGGCCAGACATAGCAGCCCTTTGCTACATACTAGTTTGAGGCCCGGACTAGCCCCTTTATGCTCTTTTGGTTGGTGGTTTAGTCTCTGGGAGCTCCCAGGGATCCAGGTTAGTTGACACTGTTGGTATTCCTGTGGGGTTGCCATCTCCTTGAAGGCCTTCAATCCTTCCCCTAACTCTTTCACAGGGGTCCCTGACCTCTGTCCAACATTTGTCTGTGGGTATCTGCATCTGTCTCATATCTGTTTTATGTTCAAGGAAACTAAGGCCTTGAGACTGCTGTAGCAGACAGGATCACTACCTTCTTTTGCATAGGCTAGTGAATCTTTCATTGTTAACAAAGGGGAGTCTCAGAAAATCTGGGATGAATTGGTAATTCAATGTGGTAAATCAAGCCCCACATTTAAGACCAAGTGTGGTGACATTTATACCCAACCAATGGACACAAGCTGGTGACCCCTGTGGTTGAATTAGGGAAAATCTGGAAGAAGCTGAGGAGGAGGACCACCCTATAGGAAGACAAGCAATCTCAACTAACCTGGACCCCAGGGATCTCTCAGACATAGAGCCCCCAACCAGGCAGCATACACTAGCTGTTATGAGGCCCCCAACAAATACACAGCAGAGGACTGCCAGGTCTGGACTCAGAGAAGATGCACCTAACCCTCAAGAAACTTGGGGCCCCAGAGAGTGGGGATGTCTGGTAGGGGATGGGTACATCATCTTGGAGACTTGGGGTAGGGGGCATGGGAGGAGGAAGTGTGGGATGTGGAACAGTCAGAGGGCAGACAGGTAGGGGGATAAAGTCTGGACTAAAGAATAAAAATAAATAAATAAAAATAAAATTTTAAAATATTCTAAAAAAAAAATAAAAGAGATGTGAAGAGAGTCATCGGCTATCTTCCTGTCTTCAGAGCAGAAGAGGGCTGTGGTTTGAAGACTCATCCACCAAAGTCCCAGTAATGAAGGTTTGATCATTAGCCCATGGTGCTGTTGGGAAGTGACAAAATGTTAACCAGTGGGACCTGATGGGAGGAAGCTAGGTCATTGGGAGTATATCCTTGAGTGGATGCTGAGACTCAAGCTCCTCTTCTTTCCCTTTGCTTCTAGGCCACATGAGGTAAGTAGGCTGCCTTCACCACATGCTTCTGCCTTGAGATGTTGCATTAATGCAGCCCCATAACATAGGCCAAGCAACCATGGAGTGACCCCTGAAGCCATGAGCTATTCCTGCTTTTAAATTGAGTAACTAAGTATTTTATCACAGTAACAGAAAACTTACTTGCCCTTGGAGACAAATGTTCCTTCAGCTGAAACTGTCCCTTTAGGCAAAGGGACAGATCTTGGAGATGGGAGCACTCCTACATCAGATAGGGAGGGGGCACCAAATGAGCTTCCATTTCTTACGAATGTGGTCCTTATCTCCCATCCGCGCATATCTCCTGGCTATTCCCATCATATCTTTTGAAACCTAAGCTTCTCTTTTGCTAAAAGGATATGTAAGTCCCCCTAGTCTATTTCTTTCCTTCTTTTTATTCTATGAATTCCATGTATTTGAATCATTGATAATCAACTTTCCTCCAGTTACCCTTACTTTCATTTTGACTTTCAGGCCCCAGTGACTCAACATTAGACATAGATAAAAAGATTTCCTCCTCTGTATTTATTTAAGACCCTAGAAAACTGTAGGATTTCAGACTTGGCTGACTCTGAGCCTCTTGCCTGGTCAGGTATGTGACTCAGTGTCTGATTCTGGATCATGCCTTTCAGAAGAGATAAAAAATTATTTCAGAAACTGGACTCCCCTGCAGTTGCAAAAGATGGGGGTTGTCAGGAGAGTGGAAGCATAGCAGCTCCTGCCTTTGGGGATTGTTCTATAGCACAGGTTACCCACAGCTTAAATTCTCTAAGCAAACTGCTGCCGGCAAGAAAGCTAATCAATATGCCAATGTCTTTAGTCAGTTATTTGAGTTGTGTCAGTCTTCTGAGTTTTCATTATAGAACACACACATACACACAACTGTATCACATCTTAGAGGAGATAACTCATAATAAAATATGATGTGTGTATCTGTGTGTGTGTTTGTGTGTGTGTGTGTATGTGTGTGTGTGTGTGTGTGTGTGTGTGTGTGTGTGTGAGAGAGAGAGAGAGAGAGAGAGAGAGAGAGAGAGAGAGAGAGAGAGAGAAATCTTCCAATGTTTAGCTTCCTCTTTAAAAAAATTTGAATTGAATGGAAGGAGCTGATGATTAATATCTTCTACAAAACAGTATAGAGATCAATTAAAAGAAATATTAGAAAACTTCAGAGCTTAATTGTTACTGTGATGAGAAGGGGAAAAATACAAGTATAAGATTACATCCAAAACTTATTACTTACAAAAAATTCACAGGCCTCTCTTCTCCCAAAGGACCAATCTAGGGAACTATTAGTGTTTCAGGAAGTGAGAACCAGAGAGTAATTGTTGTTGTTTGTTTACTCTTGACAGTTTTAAAGGGCAATTTCTCTTGGAGAAAAATTTCTCTTTCCTACTTAGATATTTTTTTCTAACCCCAAAAATCTTCCAGGAGAATCTTAGTTAGGTTCTTTCTTATATTTTGTCAATTAGCTTCACATCAGCTTCTGGAATTTGTTTATTTAATTCTTCAGTAGGCTATCATTTCTTAAATTTAGAGGTCTAGAAATATTATCGAATACAAAACCCATTCTAAAAAGGAAGAAAAATGTTACTAAGACTAGATGGCAGCCCGGTGAGTGAACTGTCAGCATCATGTCCAAACAGAACAACTGCCACCTGCCACACACAGACCTACCGATTTGTTGTTAATGTGTTATTCAATTTTTAATATTTTATTCAGAAAACATTAAAATGGCCCAAATATTTTTCTAAGGTATCCTAAAGTCAGTGAAAAAAATTTATATTTGGGAAAGCCAGATTTTCTTAATACATTATTTACTAAGTCAAACACACACACACACACACACACACACACACACACACACACACACATGCAAACTAATGGGCACACACACGTACCCATGCATGCATATGCACACACACTGCTAAGCAAACTTTAATTACTGTTAAAATTTTAAAACAGGCTAAAGGAGTTTTTTTTCCTAAGAACACAATTATTTGCAGTATTAAAGCATTAATCACCTTCACCTCCCATCCCCTCCAAGCTGGGATTCTGTCTGGCTTGGGCTTACACAGCCTCCTATTCTGCCATGATCCCTGGGGCTTAGGAGGCAGGGTATGATATGGAGGTCCCCTTTAAGGCTGACCTGCAATCTCTCTTTATAGGACTTCTTCTACGTTTAGGGTTTAGGAGGGGGTAGATTTGGAAGAAGTTGAAGGAGGGACAAATCTGATCAAAATCACTGCATGAAACTCTTTTTTTTTTAAGATTTATTTATTTATTATATGTAAGTACACTGTAGCTGTCTTCAGACACTCCAGAAGAGGGAATCAGATCTCATTACAAATGGTTGTAAGCCACCATGTGGTTCCTGGGATTTGAACTCAGGACCTTCGGAAGAGCAGTCAGTGTTCTTAACCACTGAGCCAGCTCACCAGTCCCTGCATGAAACTCTTAAAGAACTAATAAAAATGTAAGATTTAATCATCTCCAACACAAAAACTTATATCAATGTATTTGGTACCAACACTATATTTAGTTTCCATCCTTAATGAACCATAGTGAATAGTTAAAAGTTACCTGCAACATGGTGCTCTAAGATTAAGGTAGAATTTTCCACATGTCCTGTTAAAATTGATAATCTCTTGTTAATGGAATTTTAAAAGACAGCACATATATCTTTGAAAATCTATGGGGGGGGAGAAGTAGTAATTATTAGAATATATACACCAAATAATTATCCTACCCCATTATTTATGCATTTGTAATGTCTTCCTCTACTACATAATTGATTTGTGGTACACAAAAGATTTTGCTTGCTTACATAATAAAAATTTAGATGCAGCTCACAACTAATATTAAGGGAAGGAAAAATTTTTGTTACCACATACCTTCCCAATTAATTAATGGCAGAAGGATTAAACTCCTAAATGCATGGTAGTCTTGTTAACATATGATTGATTTGAATGCTTCCAACATGTTTATTCCTTCTGATGCCAGACACCAAGCTTGTAAACACAAGGTAATGCTGGCAAAGAACAGAACATTGAAAGGAAGTTTCTATAACAGCTTCATTCACTTTGCTTTAAAAAGATACCTTTAATTATGATAGCAACATGCATTTGCATACCTTTGATCTACTAAGCACTTTACAAGCTCTATCTTCTTTAAAGCTGGTAAGGATCTTGTGTGGTGTTTTACTAGCCAGCTTTCAGTTAATATAATTTATACTTGAAGCACAAGTTGCACACTGCTAAGATGTAATGAAAGGACTAGCAAAGGGTATCTCTTCCAGAGTATAAAGACAACAAAAGATCAGAGTTACTCAAAATCCAACAGGACAAAGATTAAACCCTATACTTCCACTGTAGACATCAAGGACACACTGGGATGTGATGTGGGCTTCCCTGGGCTTGGTAAACTAAACCCCTGGTTTTCAGATTGCTGAACAACTGGAGCTAGCTCTGCACACTACCTGCAGTTTCTCTCAGCATACAGGAGGAAGACTTACTAAGATTCAGGAAGAACCGGACTAGAGAGATGGCTCAGTGGTGAAGAGGTTTTCCAGGGGACCCAGGTTCAGTTCACAGCACTCACGTGGCACCTCACAATGGTCTGTAACTCCAGTTTCAGGGAACTTGATGCCTTCTTCTGGCCTCCTTGGGTACACAGAAACATTTGCAACCAAATCATTCAAAAATATAAAATAAATATTTTTTAAAAGAATTAGAAATCTCTTGAAACTTATAAATTTTACAAAACCCATTTCTCCCAAGGAGTAAATAAAGACCACTGTCAGAGAAGACTCTTCCATCTGTCTATTAAGCTGACAGCACATTGTACAAAGATTTCCAGGATTAGAGTTTTCATAACATGGTACCCAGGATGAAGTGAGTTTGTGATGTAGCTACCTTTGAGCCGTCAAGCTCCCCAAATTAACCCCGGCAAACTCCATTGGTTTGCTAAGTAGGACTTTGATAGAATCGCTTCTTTGGTCTGTTGGTACCAGGGGAGGAGTAATTAGATGTTTATTCATGACTCCCAGATTAAATCACACTACACCCCATACATTGCATCACATGTACCTGAAAAAGCAACATCTTAAGAAAACCACCAAGGCCTACTGCTGACACAAGCTCTGCCTAGACACACTGGAGCCATGATTGCCAGGGTTTCTAAGTGTCTTCCCAGTGTAGAAAATCACAGGTGAACAGAGTTCATGGGAACTTCCTTCTAAGAAGACTGTGCTCTGTTACAATCCTTTTTAGAAGAATAAACTTGTCTTTCTATGTCTTGAAACCTGCTATGGGGGAGACTTTTTCAATTACTAAGATGTCCATATGCCATCCATCTTCCTTACTATCTCTGACTAAAACCTTTTAATTCCTCTGAAAGGCACTAATTTCATCGGCAACTTTACCCTCTGTAATTGCATCTATGCACAAACTTGTTTCCTGGCCATGAGGCATGTTTTCCATAAGTTTCTAGCCTGTCTCTCTTTGTTACTCTTAGTACACTGCCTGAAAGCAGCTAGCAATATTCCCATTAGACCTGCAATCCTATGATGTCTCAGAAATCTTTGCCAAATATCTAGCCCATTGTTTCTATGCTTAGTTTCTCACAAAGTCCCAAGGCATGGATACGGTGTGTGTGATTTCTTTGCCCTGCTGTAACATAGGTGGGTTCTAGTCCCATTTTCATTCAAATGCTCATTCTGCCATCATTTCCACCCAAGAATGTAACTTTAACACATATATGGTTCTTTTCCATTTGCTATTGCCATTTGGTATTTTGAGCCCCCACCAGAACTGACAGTTAAGTTCCACCTGCTTCCCCAGCCTGCATGTGTTTCTAAGACACCCAGTAAAATAATTCCAAATGCTTTGCTGCACTGTCTCAGGAACATGTGGCAAACATGTATGTATGTATTTATTAATTTATTTTTCAAATGTTATCCCCTTTCTCAGTTTCCCCTCTGCAAATCCCCTGTGCCATTCCCCCTTACCCTACTTCTATGAGGATGCTCCCCCATCCACCTAACCACACCTGCCTCAACCGGCTAGCATTCCTCTATATTGGGGCATTGAGTCTTCACAGGACCAATGGACTCCTCTCACATTGATGCCAGATAAGGCCCCTCCAGTTCCTTCAGGCCTTCCCCTAACTCCTCCATTGGGGTCCCTGCGCTCCCTCCGATGGTTGGCTGTGAGAATTTGCATCTGGATTGGTCAGGATCTGGCAGAGCCTCTCAGGAGACAGTTGTATCAGGCTCCTGCCAGCAAGCACTTCTTGGCATCCACAATAGTGTCTGGGTTTTGGGTCTGAATGTGGGATGGATCCCCAGGTGGGGCAGTCTCTGGATGGTCTTTCCTTCAGTCTTTGCTCCACTCTTTGTCCCTGTAATTCATTTACACAGAAGTAATTCTGGGTTAAAATTTTGGAGATGGGTGGGTGGACCCTTCTCATTGTGTCTTGGATTTCCTGTATGTTTTGGGTTTCAAGCTTTTTGCCTTTTGCATTTTCTTTGACTGTTGTGTCACTGTTTTCTATGGTATCTTCTGTACCTGAGATTCTTCTGTCTCTTGTATTCTGTGGGTGATGCTTGCATCTCTGACTCCTGATCTCTTTCCTAGGATTTCTATCTTCAGGTTGTCTCCATTTGTGATTTCTTTATTGTTTCTATTTTCATTTTTAGATCCTGGATGGTTTTGTTCAATTCCTTTACCTGTTTGTTTTACTGTTATTCTTTAAGGGATTTTTGTGTTTTCTTTTTAAGGGCTTCTACCTGTTAACCTGTATTCTCCTGTATTTCTTTAAGAGAGTTATTTATGTCCTTTTTAAAAACTTTTATCATCATCATGAGATGTGATTTTAAATCAGAGTCTTGCTTTTCTGGTGTTTTGGGGTATCCAGGGCTTGCTGTGGTGGGAGAACTGGGTTCTGATGATGCCAAGTAACCTTGGTTTCTGTTTTTAACATTCTTGCCCTTACCTTTTCCATCTGGTCATCTCTGGTGTTAGCTAGTATTGCTGTCTCTGACTGTGGCTTGTCCCTTCTGCAAGCCTGTGTGTCAGTACTCCTGGGAGACCAGTTCTCTCAGGGAGAGACTTGGATGTGGACAGCTGTGGCACAGGGTCAGCTCCTGAATGCAGACAGAAACTGGAAGGATCCTGTCTCCAGCTATTCCTTGGTTCTTGTGTCCTGATGGCTCTGGGTGGGTCCTTCTTGAGCCTAGAATATGAGTAGAAGTGCTGGTCCTACCTGTGCTTACAGGTATGTCAGCAATCCTGGGAGACCCGCTTTCTCCTGGCTGGACCTGGGTATGGAGATCTGTGGCACAGGGCCAGCTCTGGGCACAGATGGAAACTGGAATCAGCCATGTACTTCTTGGTACCAATTTTATGTGTCACCTCACCTGTGACATTCATCTAGTAAAAGACAAGGTCTGCCTTTGCTCATGGCTTCAATGTCTCAATCTAAGCTGAATTGGCCCTGTTCTTTTGATGGAGGACATCATAGAACAACTTCTCATCTCCTGCAAAAAATGGGGGTGGGAGTGGAGAGAGAGAGAGAGAGAGAGAGAGAGAGAGAGAGAGAGAGAGAGAGAGAGAGAGAGCACACCAGAGGGACAAGGGTGCCACTGGCTAGTTCATAAGTATTTATTCCAACCATCCCATAACAGGAGGCCTTGACTCAGGCCCTGCTTCCTAAGGTTTCTACAAGTTTTCAATAACATCGGCCATCAATATCTCTTTTTAATAGGCTGGGGAGATGACTCAGTAGATAAAGTACTTGCCATGCAAACATCCTTATGTCCTAGGCCCTGGAGTTCCAGACCCTGAGGTCTGGAGTTCAGATTCTCAGAGCCCACATACCTGCTCAGTGGTCATTATATCTCATCTCCAATGCTAGCCCCAGAAAACAGACACAGGGTGCACTAGGGCAAGCAGGCTGGTAAGACTAGCTGTATCAAAAAGCTTTGAATTTGAGAGAGCGATCTTGCTTTAAGGAATGAGGAGGAGGAGCAACCAAGAATGATTCCTGACATCAGCCTCAACTCCACAGGGGCTGTACCCATACACACATATATTCTTACACATTAACTCACACAGAGAGACACATACATGGACAGGGGAGAGGGAGAGACCACCCCACGTCCAAATCAAACAATGTAAATAAACATTCCTCTTTATACAAATGGATGAAAATAAGATCCAAGGAAAATAAATTATTTGCTCAGGGAAATTCCCCTGGAAAGCAGTAAGGCGCCTTGATTCTGAGTCTAGCTTCAATAAATTCTTGAATCTGTGCTTTGGCTGCAATTTTCAAAACATCTGATAAAATTTTCTACAAAGCGAAAAATGTTTCAAAATCAGAAATGCTTTTCACCAATTCTTTTTCTGTTCACGGCTGCCTTTAGACTATGAGGGGCCGTCATTTGCTGGCAAGCAGAGGCAGAAGCTTATCAGCTGTCCCACTTTTAACAGAAGAAGACTCTTGAAACATGTCTGTTTATTTGAAGTCCTGTGTCAGTGACTTATCAGACCTACTGTGGCTTTGCCCTCTTTATGAGAGAAATCCATGTCTTTTCCCTCTAACTGATGGGTCAAACCAGAGTAATCACCCTTCAACACTATCCCTTTGAACCACAAAGACCCAATAGCATATGAAAAGTCAGTTCTGTGCAATGGCATCTGAAGTGACAGCTCTGTGAAGATTCATTAACTGTCCCAAACAAAATGAAGTGTGTCTATTTCTATACCACAATAGCATTTAGTCCTTTTTTTTTTCCATCTGAGCCATGGACATTCTAAATTGTCTTCTATGCTAGAACACACTCTAGGATGGTATTTGAATTTTCAGTAAAACTGTTGATGAAAATAAAAAAAATCTCTTAATCTAACTTTTATATTCCTAAAACACATGATGACAACTGACTATTATTGTCATCTTTGCCTCATTCTGACTTACTGTTAAACACACACCACCCAAATACACACACCATGTACACATCTTAAATTTCTAAAAAGAAAGCCAAAGAATAGCCCCCAAGGGATTGATCACAAAATTATAAAATATTTAATATTCCTACTTGAGGAAAAAAACTTTTTAAAATAAGGACTATGCAATAGTGTATAATAGTGTATAGAATCTGTTTCAGATTCTTTAATACCATAAAAATCTCAGAAACCTTTAATCATCAAGAAAATGCAAAATTAGTATTCGGTCTTTCAGAAACTAATTTTGTGAATAATAATTTTATTATAGCCTACAACTACAGTTACAAATGAGGAGACACTTTGTGAATTAATAGTTTGGTCTCTTAAGCAAAAAATGTAATCAGCTGTGCATCACTGATTAAGATATTATGAGGCACCTTCTACTACTACACTATTCTATCCAGAGTAAATAATGAACACAGTAAAACACACACACACACACACACACACACACACACACACACCACATGAATCCTGGCAAAACTAAAAGAAAATGAAAAACATTTTACAGCAAACACAAATTTGCTGTTCTTTTGTGAGAGAAAGCATTAGGTCTTTTAAATTATTTTATGTGTGTGTACTGGATGGCTGTGCATGAGGTACCCACGGAGGGAAGAAGTGGGTATCAGATTTCCTGGAACTGGAGTTATACATAGTTGTGAGACACTGTGTGGGTTCTGGGAATTGGCGCAAGGTCCTTTGGAAGAGCAGCAGTGCTCTTAACTGCTCAAGCCATCTCTTCAGCCTCCATAAACGGATTAAAGAATCATATGATGCTGTATACTGAAATTCCCCATGAATCATTCAGTCTTATAGAATTTACTATTTACTATTACTATTACATTTGCTACTAAGGTAGAGCCATCTCTCATCTGTGTAAACATAGACATTGAGATTTTTTATTATTATTATTTAATTTTTTCTTAATTTACATTCCAAATCATTTCCCCTTTCCCATTTCCTCCCTCCCCGAAAGTCCCATAAGCCCCCTTCCCTCCCTCTTTTCTCCATTCAAACCCCCTCTCGTTTCTCTGTCCTGGCGTTCCCCTACATCCAGTCTTTCCAGGACCAGGGGTCTCTCCTTCCATCTTCTTAGAAATCTATTGATATGCAGATTGTGTCTAGGGTATTCCGAGATTCTGGGTCAATATCCACTTATCAGTGACTGCATACCATGTGTGTTCTTTTGTGATTGGGTTACCTCACTAAGGATGATATTTTCATGATCTGACCATTTGCCTAGGAATTTCGTGAATTCATTGTTTTTAATTGCAGAGTAGTATTCCATTGTGTAGATATACCACATCTTCTGAATCCATTCCTCCGTTGAGGGACATCTGGGTTCTTTCCAGCTTCTGGCTATTATAAATAAGGCTGCTATGAACATAGTGGAGCATGTGTCCTTATTGCATGCAGGTAAAGCCTCTGGGTATATGCCCAGGAGTGGTATAGCCGGGTCCTCCGGGAGTGTCATGCCCAGTTTTCTGAGGAACCGCCAGACTGCTTTCCAGAGTGGTTGTACCAGCTTGCAATTCCACCAGCAGTGGAGGAGTGTTCCTCTTTCTCCACATCCTCGCCAACAACTGCTGTCTCCTGTGTTTTTGATCTTAGCCATCCTGACTGGTGTGAGATGGAATCTCAGGGTTGTTTTGATTTGCATTTCCCTAATGACTAAGGATGATGAACATCTCTTTAGGTGCTTCTCAGCCATTAGATATTCTTCAGGTGAGAACTCTTTGTTTAGCTCTGTACCCCATTTTTTAATAGGGTTACTTGCCTCTCTGGAGTTTAACTTCTTGAGTTCTTTGTATATATTGGATATTAGCCCTCTGTCGGATGTAAGGTTGGTAAAGATCATTTCCCAGTTAGTTGGTTGCCGATTTGTCTTTTTGACAGTGTCTTTTGCCTTGCAAAAACTTTGTAATTTAATGAGGTCCCATTTGTCTATTCTTGATCTGAGAGCATAAGCTATTGGAGTTCTGTTCAGGAAATTCTCCCCTGTGCCCATATGTTCAAGGTTCTTCCCTAGTTTCCCTTCTATTAGTTTCAGTGTGTCTGGTTTTATGTGGAGATCTTTGATCCACTTAGAATTGAGCTTAGTGCAAGGAGATAAGGATGGGTCAATTTGCATTCTTCTGCGTGTTGACCTCCAGCTGAGCCAGCACCATTTGTTCAAAAGGCTATCTTTTTTCCACTGGATGGAGATTTTTTTAAAGCATCAACCTAACTGGAGCTCTAAACTTTGTTACATTAGAAACTAGTTTTTGGAAGACCTTACCTAGCATCTTTACTGCTATGAAATAAAGAAGTGTTATTCCTCTTTGTTAATTATCCCAAGAATGGATGAGTCACTATGTGATATAGTCAGAACGTTCCAGAGACTTGAATCTCACTTGATAATGTTCTTGAGGGTGCTTGGCAGCTATTTCATGACGAAACATTTTATGGGGTTGAAGAAACTCCTTCTTTGGCCCAGAGAAGCACTCTGAAATCACAGCTGCTTCCCGTGAAGAACTATAGGAAAGAAGTTTCCATTCAGTAGGGGTGCCTTGATATCAGTAGCATCTGCAGAGGAATTTTAATCCAACAACTTGGCTATTCCGGCTAGAGTACAGACAAGCCCTGAGCATGCACCTTTAATCCCAAACAATGAAAGTAAAATTAGCTTGAAAATGACGTCTAATTGAGAGATAGACAAGGTGACAAATCAGAGAGAGACTTGACAGAATCAGCTAAGTCCAGCTCTCACAAGAAGAGAGAGGAAAGGGAAGCTACTTAAGAGGAAGCAGCCCAGAGGGAGAGAAAAGGATGTAGTTTTATTGGGATGGTCGTACAGAGAGAGGTTGCAGAGAGTGAAGAAATCAATCATAGGTGAAGACAGAACAAGCCAGAAAAGGCATGAAAAGGAACCAGAAGACTAGAATATATTGGCAAAGTTAGTATGAGATCAAGCTGAGCAATTCGGAAGAAGCTGAGAGAAGCCAGACTGAGTCAGTCAGCTTGGAGAGAAGATTGAGCCAGAAGAGTTGAGTTGAATCAATCAGTCAAAGAGTTTAGAACTACAAAGTGGTGAGCTTATTCAGCAGAAAGTCTCAGAGGCTGAACACATTCTGGACCTGGATTAGATTATATAAGGGTTCAAAGCTTCCAGGACTAGGCCTAGGTTAGCAGACAGAGGCAGTAAGCCTCAGAGATGACATTTACTTCAAGTGAATAAAAGTTACTTTTAGGAGCATCCAAATATTTGGGTGTGAATTTTTGTCCAGTACAGGTTTAAGTGCTTAAGTATTGCCCAGAACTAAGAAGGAGGAATAAGTGAGAAAGTGTGAGAACATAGTGTTCCTGTTGTGTCTACTGCAGAAGCGCAGGGGCCACAAGCAATAAGCAGTATATGAAGCAAGGCAGGTGCAATCATCTTCATTCTGCGTATGGAGGTCACACACACAAGGTCATATTTTTTATCTGTTCAAACAAAATTTTAACACCCAGACCAATACAATCAGTGTCGTGTAAAATAGCTATGCCCTAACATCATGCCTGTCCCTGAAGCCTATGAGCTTGTGCTGGACTTTACATGAGCCCTGAAAGAAGAAGGGCAGTGACAACAGAAGTGCAAGTAAGAGGGACAGAGTCATGAGCCAAGGGATGCGGGCTGTCTTGTGGAGCAACCCAAGTAATGACTGTTCCCTAGAACCTCCAGAAGACCACAGCTCCACCAGTATCTCAATTTCAGTTTCATGAAAATGTAGAACACCAACTCCCTTTCAAAGGAGATGGCAACATTCTAGTCTTTTAATCGACCGAATTTGTGGTCTTTGTTTCTTAGAAGATAGTAACTTTCTATTGTTTTAATCCACTAAGTTTGTGGTCTTTGTTTCATCAGCCATGGGAAACTAGTCTTATTGATTCTCATTTCTAGTTCTAGCTGAAAAATTTGATTCTGTCCTACTGTTTAGTATGAAGGAACAAACAAATGTTAGTTTCAGAATCTTCTAAAATATTTCTTAAATATTTTAATTATGTTAGTGCATGTGTGTGGAAGAGAGTGGGAGTGTGCGTGAGTGCATCTCTCTCTCTCTCTCTCTCTCTCTCTCTCTCTCTCTCTCTCTGTGTGTGTGTGTGTGTGTGTGTGTGTGTGTGTCTGTCCATGAAGGGCAGAGACATTGGGTTCCCTGGAGCTGAAGCCAGTTGTGAATCACTGAACATGGATCCTGGGAACAGTACTTAAGTCATATTGCAAGAGAAATATACTGTTTTAACTGTTGAGCACCCATCAAGCCTCGAGAATACATCCTTATAAATACAAAAATGTCCTTTACCTTGAAAAGCTAAAAATACATTAATGCCCTAGAGGTGGTCATTCTCTGTTTTCCTGCCCTATCCTTTTATTCTCTTTCAACACCCCATTCCCAGCCCACACATTCACCATGATTCTGGGAAAGTATTTAGGGAAGGCACGGCTTTATAGTAGACAGTAGGACACTATAGCAAAATAATCCCAGAAAGGACCTAGGTTATCAAGGTATACACAACCTCTGCCAGAGAAGCCAGCACAGAGATTTCCATCAGCCTAACAGCCAACCAAGAAGCTGTCACAAAGTTCTGCTGCCTAAGCAGCAGGAAACACAATGTGAAAGAAATAGGAAAGCAAACTAAGAAGTTCAGCAGACCCTTTACGGCACCATGAGCTTTGTTCCAGTGGGAAATCAAATTGGCTTTCATCTCTGTATGTTGGATGGAGCTCTATCTTCGCCTGATAAAGAAGTTGGCTACTCTGTTCAGGTTTACTCAAGCCTTCAGGGATCAATCAGGATGTTATTGGTACCTCTCACAAGGGGAAATGGATTGGGGTGGGATAAGGATTGAGCACACCAATTTGTAACTCAATGTATTTTGGTTTGTCTCTGCTTTGAGTTTAGCTCCTGTCCTATCTACTTATTGGCCAATCAAAAGCCATGACAGCAGAGCTTATGACAGAGAACAAATGCTATGACTGCTTGGCCATGTGCTCTCCTAGAAAAATCCCGGCATTATTCTTAGTATGGTGCTTAGGTAGGTGATGAATTAAATTGATTGGTATGAATCCCTTTCTCATTTCTCCTAAATCTAATAGTACAGATTCAGTGTCAATCAAAATATACTTCAAACATGTTAGAACACTGTAAGTTCAATTTTAGAAGTCAAAATAATTCTCCTGTTCATAGTATGCCTGTTAGTTTTTGTCAACTGGACTGAGACTAAAGTCTCTTGGGAAAAGGTGACAATTTGAGTTGGTTAGCTAGTCCACACTGCACTTATGAGGCATCACTTAAGTTTGATTTTCAGGGCATATGACTCACTGTAATAGATTTTTCCAGAATACTAAATCATTTTATTCTTGTAACAACTGCACTGCAGGTCAGTTTCTCCCTCTACCCAAGTCTGCTTTTTCCTACTTTCTTAGAGTCTGACAAGATTAACATTCAACAAGCAACTTTACATCTGGAAGTTTTTCCAGGAACATAACTCTGGAAATGTTGCAGGCTTCTTGAAATCTTAAAGCCAGTCCCCAGTGACACATTTCCTCCAATAAGACCACACACTCCAGTCCTTTGCAAATAGTTTCACCAATAGGGGAGCAAGTATTCAAACATATGAACCTATAGAGGTCATTCTCATTCAAATGGCCACAAGGCCTAATCTTTAATGTTTAAGGATGTGTATGCATGTGCCTATAAGGGGGCTTTGAGCAGCAGTCACAGTGTAGTGGTGTTTTAGAGAATCTTCTGGAAGTGTACAGCCAGAATGGCAAATCACCATTTCCAGTATAGTGTCAGTCTTCTCTTTGAATGCCTATGCAGAAGGTGCATCTATAGGAGAGCAGCCAGAGACATTATTTCTCTTATGGTTTCACTTACCAGCCTGCAGAATGTAATAGAAAACGGGATTAAAAAGCCTAAATTGGAGGTCCTGAAAAAAATCATGTGTGGGTCACATCTGACATGTCTTTCTAATGCAAGAACTTGATCAAATTTGTGAGCAGATACAGGAACTGTGTATCATTCTACTTTCTACTGGTTATTTTTGGCCCAGTGCCTGATGCATAATTATTCAGTGTAGAAGAGAGGAAAGTATTCAGAGGTAAGAGAGGCATTACAAATGTGGCAAGAAGCCATAAGTTATAAATAAGATATAATGATTATATCCAATACTTGTGTAACTTAAATCATAGGCATGTGGCTTCATTTTAAATGGTTTTTCTACCTTCATCATTCTGCTTGGTGGTAAGCAGGATGCTAAAGATGGAAATATTCTCTATGCTTGTTTGTGGTGACATCAAGGCTGATTCCAGAGGGAGTCAAGCTACACAGACCCCACTTCATCACAATTCCAGTTATCTTCAGTGAGTCATGGTCTGTCTCCAAGTATGACAAGTCCAGCAATAAGCAATGAATAAGCTTTTAATATGATGTCTTGCATCACTGTGTTAACTATTGTGACTTATTATTGTTACAAACCTGTAATTTACCTTATTTATAAATGTTATCATATGTATATATGGAAAATACAAAGTTCACTATTATCCATGGTTTCTGAAACCCACTGGGAGTCTTGAAACATATCATCATGGATGAGGGCAGAGAGCCGTCATAGAAGAACCTCAAGAAATAAGGCTGAGCTATAGTTGGGCACAGCAGTACAAGAAGCATGCAGAGGTCAGTCCTCTGTTTGTAAACAGGCCTCAGTGTTCTCAAACCAGGGGATTCCACTGGGAAGTAGAGGCAGGGGGATCATATGACAAGTTCAAGGCTAGCATGGACTTCACAAGACCTGTTTAGAAAAGAGAAAGAGTGATGAAAAAAGAAAATGAGAAGAAAAAGAGAAAAAAAGTTGGGAGTTTTAAAGGTTTGCTTTATATGAAGAACTGAGGAGGAATGACTGATGTCAATGGCTGAGTGTAACAAAAATTAGCGTTATCAAGTCTTGCTGTGGAAATCTTGGGAGAAAACAAAAAAAAAATAGATTTGTGGCTTGAAAAAGAAAGTCATTAAAGACTATAGTGAAGTGATAGAGAGAAAACATTTTCAGAAAGCAAGATGTAAGATATCTGTAGGGTGGGAAGGCAGCCCTGTGACAGTCACATATAGAGTGACTAACAGAAGCTGCTAAGGATTGGCTAGCCTACATCCAGGCTGGCACTGAGAAAGCTACATATGTACATATACCTTTGTAAAGACCTTTCTCAGTGCAGATATGAAACAAAACAAAACAATGAAACCAGCATACAAGAAGCCAGTAACTACCTGAGAATAAAAATTCCAATAATACATAAGAGATGGGCATGAATCTGGGGAGACACAGGAAGAAAAGACCACAAGCTAAGCCTGAAAAGGTGTTTACAGTTTTTGACAGGTTGGGAGGTGACAGGCAGGTGGAAGGGCATACAGACTTCAGAGCAAAGCAAGACTGGTTGACTCTGAATGGCAGAAAGTGAATGCTTGCATATCTGAAGAATTATTACAATCAAATGCAAGCATGCAGGGCAAACAGCAGGAGACTTTGAAAGAAAACTCCAAGAGACTCAGACTGGTGTGCAAGTTATGGAAAATTGCCTGGAGTCTGGGAGAAACTAAAAGCAGAACCATCCTCTGGCAATAAGGTATATTTACATAGTCCCAAAACTTAAATAGAGGCTGAATCTTGGGAGCAGAAAGGAGAACAGAGAAAGTGAAATGCTAAGCAACATTTCACAAAGGCCAGCAGGAGGGTCAATTACCTACAAAGACTGATGCAGAGAAATTGAACGTGATACAACTCAGAGAAACTGGGTTACTGAGAAGGAAATGTGGTCTAGAAAACCAGCACATTTGGTTTAAAATACATTGATTCTGGCAAGGGCACAGTCCCCAGGGAGTGAAGATCCTGCATGCCTGTTTCAATCTCTAGGGCTCATTGGCAGCTTCACGGAGTTCAGAGGCTTGCTGTGATTCAGCAAGTCCTCCCGTGATTCCAGCACTTCCCGATGGACTCCTTAGGTTTATAAGGCAAACTGGGAGCAAGTAGTGTGTAGGCTGACTCTGCCTTGATGTGGATGACATACATGTGTTAAGAGTTCAGTGCTAAGTTTAATCCTTGGTGCTATGAAGAAATAATAAACAAGTATTTTGTCTGCAGACAAAGGGGAAAAAACATAACAATCAACTGGATGTTAACAAAATGGAAGTTCAATTGTTTAGATTTAGAACATCTGTGTCACACATATATTCATATGTATTCATTGAAGCACATCCACGGTTAGACACACACACACACACACACACACACACAGGAGGGAGGGAAGGAGAAAGGGAGGGAGGGAGAGAAGGAGGGAGAGAAAGAAAGAGAGAGAGAGAACAATACAAATGAATAGAGGAGAGTTATAAAGGAATAAGTAAAAATGGTCAAAATCTAAATGGATAAGAATTCCCAGTCTACTAGTAGTCACAAAAATTGAAATTAACATAGCATTTTTCATCTACTAAAATAGTCAAAAATATGTTTTAGAATGAAATGGATGAGAATGAGTGAGAAATATCATTTTTGTACTCTGTTGATTAAACCATAAATTTACATCATCTTTCTAGAGGACAAGATGTTACTGCAAATCAAAAATCACCTGAAGATAATAACTCTCAGGAATTTCCAGTATGCTGAAGCATCCATCACAATGTTATTTAAAGTAGTAAAATTCTTTCAAGAGCCTAATGGCCAATGATAAATGATGAGTCAACAAAATTAGAAGTGGCATGCATTAGAATGTACTGCATTTATTTAAAATATCATAGCACATATGAATATACTACAGTCATTTAAAATATCATATAACATTCAAGTATAACTGGGAAAATAATATCATATTATTAAGTAAAGAAAAGATTGTCTCAAAATAACATTACACTGTAATTCTATTTTGTTAAATATAAGATGAAATCCTTCTCCAAATATTAGCAAACACTCTTTTTAGATAATACATTCTATTGTCTTCAGTGTATTTTCCTGTGACTTCTAAATTTGCTATAGTGAATATTTATGGCACATATTTTTATTATCAGAAAAAGTCATATTAATAAATTAATTCTAAGTCATATATACCTAAGCCTGGTGGTATAGGGCTGTGATCCCAGCTACTCAGGAGGCTAAAACAGGATGATCATAAATACAATCCTCCTAGGATATAGACTGAGTTCAAGGTCAGTCTTGGCAACTTAGATTCAACCTAGATTCTGTATCAAAATAAAAAAAAATGAAAAGTTTGCTTTTCCAGACAGTATTTGTCTAGAATTTGCAAGGCCCCTGTTCAATCTCCAGGATTAAGAACAAAGTGCAATTCTTTGAAATCATCTATTCTACATTTTCGGAAAATACATGTATCAACCCAAGTCTTCTACCACTTTTTTTCACTGTGTCCTTTGCTCCAGAGAAACTTCAACCTCCTCAAAACTCCATAACCTAAATCCTGCTTTCCTGAGTGACCCAGGTAATTCCAGTTATCGTTCCAATGACAAACATTTCATGAGAAAATGGTACCTTTCTTGTGCGCCACACTTTTTCACCCTCTTCATTCCAACCTTTTCATGTACTTATGACTTCAGTGGTTATTAAACCACCTGTTTTGTGTTAGATAATACACTAGTTTCCAGCAATGTGGAGATAAGGGGGAAGGGGTGTGAGGATAGCTTAGTCAATAAAACACTTGCCATACAAGCCCAAGGACCTGATTGGATCCAAGGAACCTCCATAAAAATGCTGGGTATGGTGGTACACAATCACAATCCCAGGGCTGGGAAGATGAAGTCAGGCAATTCTCCGAGGCTTGCTGGGCAACGACATTAGCCTAATCAGGTAAACTCCAAGTATGAATTTGTACACTTACTGAAACAAATCCCTATGAAAACAAGGAGGGAATTAGTCGACTACAGAGTCAGCCTTGAATACAGCCTTGACTGTGTGGGTCTCAATCAAGTTGATAGACCTACAGAAGAAGGTGCATAAAAGCAGACTTGGGGAAAGCAATGATGCTCAAAGGCTATAACATCCTAAAAAAGAGGGAGGTACTTAGGGTTAAAATTCTAGCATGTTCACTCGATCTGAAAGAAGGTCCATTAACAACACATGGACTGGGAAAAGCTTTCTATCCTATGATCCTCAAGAGATTGATTTGGGTAAATTACATTGTCAAGGACAAGTATCTAGAGATACAGTTGGAAGAGAATGCCCCAAATTGGGTGTGTGGACTATTAGAAACCTGAAACTATCCTTGAAGAAGAAGAATTTTGAATACACCATTTTTGGAAGCACTGTATAGTAATTCCCTTCTCATAGCTCCTGTGATGGTTTGTATATCCTCGGTCCAGGGAATGACACTATTAGAAGGTGTATCCATGTTGGAATAGGTATGGCCTTGTTGGAGTAGGTGTGTCACTCTGGGTATGGGCTTTAAGACTCATCCTAGCTGCCTGGAAGCTAGTATTCTGCTAGCAGCATTCAAGATGAAGAAGTAGAACTCAGCTCCTCCTGTACCATGTCTGCCTGCATGCTGCCATGCTTCCTGCCTTGATAATAATGGACTGAATATCTGAATCTGTAAACAAGTCCCAGTTAAATGTTGTCCTTATAAGAGTTACCTTGGTCATGGTGCCTGTTCACAGCAGTAAAACCCTAGCTAAGACAGTTCCCTAATGCACATCATAGTCCACATCTTAAAGCTTCATAATGCACATTACAAGGATGGGAGAACTGCTCTCTCTTGCATTTCCTCAATATTCCTAGACAATTGCTTGAAAAATAGTGAATAGAGAAATGGGATGAGTCTAGAAAGTGAAGGCTTGTGTATTAATCTAATGACTGGCCTCTTTAGCTTGAAAACTGGGGAGAATCTGCACAACATGCAATGAGAGAGTCACGTGATCAGTCCTGTGATTAAACAATAATAACAACAAAACACCCTGACATCAGTTGGGGACAGAAAGACAGCCAGGCCTAAATCTAAAAGAGGGGGAAGCAACAGGATGGCAAGTGTGCACTACAGTCTGTCCCCAGACAGAGGATGACCCTTAACTATGGCTGGAAACCACATGGACATCACCACTAAAAGCATGAGAAAATAATATCTAAGCTGAGTCTCAGTTTCTTCCTATGGTCACTAGGGAAGAAAGCAAATCTGGAATCAAACATGATGAGTTTGGAATAGATTATGGAGAAAAGGAGATAGGAGGTCAGCACACAGTATATGATTAGAAAATTGGTATAAGGTTGAGAAGTGAAGTGTTTGGGGAGATGACGTCTGCCCACTTGCACTAAAAAATATTTTAAAATATGTTTCCTTTTATATGTATGAGTGTTTTGACTGTGTACGTACAGGCAGCATGTGCATGCAGCACCAAGAGAAGTCAGAAGAGGGCTCCACTGACACTGAGTTACAGATGGCTGTGAGTCACTGTGCGGGTGCAGGGAATGGGACCAAAGCCCTCTGCAAGAGCAGCCGGTGCTCTTAACCGCTGAGGCATCTCTTCTCTGCCTCTCCTGTTGATTTTCTAAAACAAACAAAAACAACCCTTCAACATAGCTTTAAAATTAAGATATTGACAGTGTGGGTGCAGGAAACAGACACATTAGGCCATCTAATCAGATTGTATCAAAAATCCAAATAACCAGAAAGATTCCCACACCGTGACCAGAATACAAAAAGAAGCCACACCTGGAGGGAAGATTTAGGAGCTAATTTTAGTTGCTTGATTACAGAAAAACATCATCAGTACACATTTTTTCCCCCAAGGAAAACAATATGTAAACAGTATGAAAGACAAATCAAGAAAGGTGGTGCTTCTGAAGCTGACTGCGGTCTCGACCTTACCAGTTCCTCTCCAGCATCCACAGGGAGGGCCTGCTCCTTCCTAAGTGCTCATCACTTCCGGCCCAGTGGCAGGGGACAGTCTCAGCAAGGCAGCAACAGGAGAGAAAACCTGAAGAGGAACCAGTTAACCCAAGTAAGATGTCAAGGTCAGGACCCAGGAATGCTTCACAAAAAGATACCATGTTTGTGTCTACTGCTCCTCCCCACATGGAGAAAAACAGTCACGGCAACTGGGCTTCCAGGCTCTTAGTTCCCATTTGACTGCAACCGCGCACGTAACTTATCGTCAGAGTAACTTTTCCTTACTCTGTTCCGAACTCAGAGTTAACCACTCAGAGTCGTTTACAACAAAAGAAATTTCACTATCTAACTTCCCATATCTGAAATCTACATTTTTATACAATCTTCTCTTACAGCTCTTTTGTTGTGTTTAATTTTGACTAATGTCGTCGTTTGATGTTCTCTAAAATGCTTTGGACCATGCTGTTCTTACAGGATTACCCTGAAGACTGTGCAACTGAGTGTGGAAAGTTAAAACCTACATAAGTCCAAACTGTTAACCACGGAGTCTGGCCATGGTGCTACAGCTGTCATTGTTTCCAGGCTTATTAAATCACCAACACTACACCCGACATCAGAGCCAATACTGACATGGGATGCTGGAACCAGGGCATCTGCAACTTAAGGCAGGGTAACACAGTCATTAGCCCAGCAGCATTTCCCATTTCTTCTGCACATTGTAACCACAGACTCTGATTTTGACACCCTAGGGAGGAGACAGCCATTGTGCCTATTGTCACAATGGGATCTGAATTTGGTATCTTAGGGAGAACATCTGCTGATCCAGATGTTGCTCAGGTGCCTGTCCTGTAGCAGGTGAGGATCCAGGAATGGAAATTCTTCCTTTAATCTTCCATAGGATTCTTTTGCATAAGCAAGAAAGATGAATCCCACATAGTCAATTTAAATAAATGATTTCTTGCTGCCTATACCCTGGACCAACTACTGCCTGACCCTACTTGCCCTTGAGGGTTGGAGGTTAGTTGGGGGTTAGAGGTGAGGTGGCATGAAATCAATGGCACAGACTTGGGGAGCAGGTGAGGAAGTCACAGCAAGCTCCTCTGAACGCTGCTGCAAGATCCTTTAATACCCTCCACCCATGGACCATTGGTCCCAGAAAGCATATCTTCCAAATAGCAGTTCCCGATTGGCTGGCATGGTCTGTGTCAGCAATCCTTGATCTCTCAGGCAGTCTTCAATTAGGTCCTCCTGCAGGAGTTGTCTTTGTGGCTTCGGGCCACTCCCCCCACCCAGCATTTATGTAGAGGCAGCCCCCACTGTCCCGCCTACACTTACTGACACAACTTTTTGTTTAGAAAAACATTACAAAAAACAAACGTTTACAAGACACGGCTTTAAACCTAGCCAGTGTCTAAAGCTGCTCTTTAAAGTGAGGGAAATGTTTTGGCATTAAAAATAATAGATATGGACTTCTTTGAATAAAGCATATAGAATAGAATGCATATTCCATTGTTTTTAGTATCATCAATGTATTTCTGAGTAATGTTTCAAAAGCATATTGACTGTATGGAAATGTTTTGGAAGAAATTTTTTAAAAAGACCAATTTTCACATCTTGAAAAATATAACATACATTGGGAAGAAAGCAAAAGCAGAGTAAATTACCTCACAATGGAGGCTTTAATGAACTGATGTAAAATGAACTGGCCCTGGTGGAATCCGAGGAAAGAGCGGATGGAGACACAGAGGCCCTCCTTCTGGATGCAGCAGACATCCACAGAGAGGGTACTACAGACACTCAGGAGGATTGTTTATCATTCTGGGCATCAGCAGAGGCCAGACAAGGTGGAGCCAGGCTTCCCATTCAAAGGAAGAAAAGCTGCATTGCTGTGGCCCTTTGGCTTTTGAACTCGGTCAGTCAGCCATTTGTCCAACGGACAGCAGTAAAGCTCTGTTTTGATCATCGTGCCATGGTTCAGTGAGTAAGGTAGGCCAGGTCCTTGTTTTACTTCTGTCTTTCTTCGTTTTGGAAATTCCCAACCATCCTGTACCTATGTGAGTCTCTTTGGAGGTCCACACAGTACTTCCCAAGGCAGCAAGGAAAGAAGAAGCAGAAATATCCTGCATGTCCGGAGGTTTGGGTCAGGACAGGGCACAACTCAACTATAATGAGTTCATACTTCTGTCTTGATCTTTAAAGGATTTGATTTACATTGGTTATGTGATAAATTCATACATTAGATGATAAAGAATCATAAACCTCTTCTAATTTATCTTGATCATTAAAAAATCCTTTCATTTTTCAAACGTTTGTATTTGTTCTGTTTGTGTGTATATATGTGTAGTTTAAGACAGTAAGCAATCAATTCAGAATACATTTGGTCCTGTGTGCCATCATATGGCCTTACTACTAAATTAATCTTCTATATCCCTCCTATACTGATGACACATGGTGTCTGCAACTTAGCTGAGTCCTTGGCTCTTGGTTTATAATGGAAAATATTTCATTGGGGATGACTTGCAGTTCAGAGGTTTAGTCCATTATTGTCATAGCAGGAAGCATGGTGATGTTCAGGTAGACATGGTGCTGGAGAAGCAGCTGACAGTCCTATGTCTAGATCAGCAAGCAGCAGGAAGAGAGAAAGACACTGGCTTGAGCCTTTGAAACCTCAAAGTCCACCCCCAGTGACACCCTTCTCTAATAAGGCCACACTCACTCCAACATAGCCATATGTCCTAATAGTGCTATTCCCTATGAGCCTACAAGGACCATGTTCATTCAAAACACAGCACAAGGTTAAAGTCACTCATAACATGTAATGAGGCATTCTGAGGCATCATGTGTTTCTTTCTTAGTAAACAATTATTGTTACTGGATAACATTATCTAAGTGTTCTTCTGGGTTCAATGTTGTGCCAAACATGAATAAAGATATACTGATCACTGGATTCCAGAACTCATCATCAAACATAGACTATTTTGATAGAGGCCAATTAACAAAGGAGAAAGGGCTCATCTATAAAATAATGCAAACTTAGTTATATCATAACAATGATAATAGTGGCAGTGGTGGTGGTAGTAATGTTTGGTGATCATGATGATGGTATGGTGGTAGTGATAATAATGGTGATGATAACAATAACAGTTGAGTTTTACTGAACATTTTCTACCTCTCAGAAGTGGTCTAAGCTCCTGGTCCAGTTTTGCTTCACCCCATGAGACAAGATACACTGAAAGTATAAACCACATGTTCATTTGTTGGGGTACAAGAGTGAAACCACATTCATCCTTCATATAACTACAGATTTAATGGTTACTGTAGGTTAGTCAGTGTGACTAGCTTAGAGGGAGATCACATGCCAAATTCAGGGGTATAGGAAGCAGAAGAAGCAGACTGATCCATTTGGCTGAAAAGACAAGGACTGTGAGAAAAGAAAGAGTAGGCAGTACAGGGAACTCAGCTGTGCTGTGAGGTACAGCAAGAAACAAGTTCCCACTGTGGAAGCTCACCATGTGGATGTCCTCAGACAAGACACCAGAGAGGAACAGGTAAAGAGCAGAATAAAGCAGATATGCATGCTGCAGAGGCTTGAATGCCACAGGGAGAAATTCAGGTTTCCATGGGCCAGGCTGGGGAGGATCAGAGCCTTGGCGTGGACATAACTCTGTGATGAAATGGAAAAGAACCAGACACCAGGACAGTAAAACATGCAGGCTAGATGCCAGATCTGACATAGATAGGGGAAACAACAAAGAGTCAAAGGGACCCAAAAGCAGACCTGGAACAAGGGATCCTGGCATTTGAAATGTGTCCTTTCTCTATTTCTCTTGTCAATCTGATCCTGTTCCAGCAGAAACCGTCCCCTTCCCCTCAGTGTCCTAGAGCACTCTGTCATGCGTGCTGGTCTTCCATGGCTAACATTTCTCAGCTTGTGGTGTTGCTACCCACAACTGCTGTGCTCTGACTATTGTTGTTTTCTTCAAGCTCTAAAATACAATGCTGGTACCATCAGTCGCCCCTCAGCTTGGTGCATTTTTATCATGAGAACAAAGCATCTGAGAACATCTACTTGAAGTAGGAAAGATTTGTTTTGGTGCACAGTTTCAAAGGCTTTGGCCTATAGTCTGCTGCCTCCATTGCTCTGAGCCCGAGACAAAGTAAGGTGTTGGGGTGGGGGGAACATGTAGGTAAGGGGGCTGCCCACAAGATGAGAACCAGGAAGGAAGGGAAATGTCTAGTGCTAATGACTGAGTTACTTCCCAAAAAGCCTGTAAGCTGGAAACTAAACTTCTATTACATAAATCTTTGGGAGGAATCTTATATCCAAAGCACAACAACAGCAGCAGCAAATATACACACATAGGATACAGGCCTAGTCCCAAAGATAACCATGACCTAGACCTTGTGATTATCATACATAGAAACTGAAACAATGCCACCCCTCCCCAAAACATATATTTAGGGTTTAAGTTGAAACCCTAAAGCCTAGGACTGTAAAAATAATCTCAGCGAATCCCCATGGGTTCAGTCACATGTGTCTCCTTAAGTGAGAAAAAAGAGATTTGAGTGGAAAAGAGGGCAAGTCCATGCATGTATCATAGCAACAGAATACCCCAGTCAATGAAAAGTGAAGGAAAGAAAGACTCAGTGCTTCTCTAGAGCTTCCAGAATGAACTTCTAAACCCTCCTAAAACCTTGACTGTAGCCCCTAAGGATCAACTGGGACTTCTGGCCTCCATTGTTGCAGGAGACAATACTTTGCCACTAGTATTCAGTTTGTTCCACAATTACCAAGAGATAGGCCTGATTAGTAAAGAAAAATCTCTGTCAGTCTGTCTTTACTATCTTGAAGGAGAGATACCATTTCTGTTTTCATCATGAACACAGGCAAGACACATATTTATCAATTGCCAACAGTCTCCCAAGCAATCTTATTTCCACATTTTTCCTTCCATCCATGCCTGTCTCCTCTCTAAAGCATCAATCAACTACATACATCATATGTTTGGCTCATGCATAGTAACCAGAAAAACTGTCCTTTCCCTATTCTTCATTCTTAAAATGCCCATCAGTTCTTGGAGATCATTCTGATCTTTCTTTGTATCTATAAAATTTCTTACCCTCTCATTTGTGTTTCTGTGGCCTGAGAATATTGTGCACAAATCACACCTTATTCAATATTTATGTAACAGATGGTGAGATACTTGGGAAAGAGTCATCACTTTTCTTCTCAGCAAAATGTCTGTTGTATCTTATTAAGCATGGTTCAAAGAAAGAGACTCAAACACCAACACAAAGCCAGTGATGACACAGATAGATCCCAGGACATCTCATTTAAAGCCAACATCCTCAACAGATCTTCTATAAACAGCAAAAAGAATTCCCATTTCCCTGTGCCAATCATGTTTGTGGTCCCTCCTCTTTCCTCATTATGCTTTTACATTGCCTTCAAATCCAGATGTTTCTTTCCAAAGCTGACTTCTAGTGTCCCTCCCTCTCAGACAGGCTGTCATCCTTCTTTGTAACAATTCCATTTTGGTCTAGATGATATCTTGGATTTCTTCTTCAGGTGCAAGTTACTTTGGCTCACAGATTTCTTGTTAAGTTCTACCTAATCAAGGAAGGTTTGATGAAGGGGAACTCATAAACTGTCAGTCTTTGTTTTCTGGGGCTATAAAAAAACATATAAGGTTAAGTAATTTTAAACAAAAGTCTTATTTGGGACCATAGTCTAGAAATAAGGAAGACCAAAGGCATGTTGCTAGCATCTTCTTTGTCTCATCAGGTCCTCAAGGAGGTTCAACTCACAATAGACAGCCGAAGAGTAGGAGTGTACTAGGGGCAGAATATCTGTGAAACAGAAGAAGGTAGGTGCCAGGTTCACCCTACAATAAACCCCACTAACAGTACCAACCCCAGGCCTGTGAGAAAGGAAGTAAGTTTCAAGAGAAAAGACTGACTCCCTCTTAAGTCAGATACTGCAGCACAAAGTCCCAACCACCTCTCAATGTCATTCTATCGAGAATTAAATTACAGCCGGAGTTTTGGTGGGAAGAAGCCCTATTAAAACTTTTGTTCTAGTTGTATAAAAATTTTGAAACTTTAAAGAATGATTGGGATGCAACTTACAGAGCACTTTGCCAATTTGGGTTAGAATTTATTCAGGAACATGCAAGTCAGATGGAGAGGGGAGTTTCCATTCAGCAAAGAATTCCGTTGCCCTGGAACAACTAAGAAGTAACATTTGATCTATTTGGAAATGGACCCATTCCCTCTATTCACATTCCACTTCCATCTGAGAATATTTCCCCTCCTTAATAAAGCTCATATTTCTTCCATTATCAAAACCAGCAAGTGAATAATAAAGCCAGGAGAAGGATGGATGGTTTTTGGGTCTAGTCAAAAGATAATGGGCTGGAGAAAAAGCAGCAGATGACTCCATCTTTCACTCTCTCTGGAGCAATTTTTATTACTTTCTTTTATTTATTTATTCTTTTTTCCCCAAAACAACACTATACTGGCTCTCCATCTTTAGCCAGGAAATTTATGTGGGAGTGACTGAAGTGGGCAGTTAGAGTCTCCTCTTAGCTCCTCTCCATTTTCCTGGGATAAACAAGGATAACTTCTTTCATTTTATCCTACTGGCTTCTATCCAGATCAAGTATGAAGAAATGTGACTGTTTCCTGATAGACTGGTTAGTTTTGAGAGGAAGACTACAATTGTGTTTGATTAGCTGATGTGAGACAGGAAGGTGTGCACGTTCCCTTTGTCTTCTGCCCATCTTTTATGGGTGTTGGCTCTATATCCATTCTGTCCTGTGAATGTAACCAGTGGCACAGAAAAATGTTCCAGGCATCCTAATTACAAGGCTTTTGTTTAGCTCCCAGCGGAATATAAATACTACATTAAAGTATTCATGCACTCATCTTTAACTTTGTCAATAATTACACTAAATTGCAAATGAAGTCTCTACCCAAGTCTCAGCTGTGTAAAAGGTAACCCAATGCTAATGCCCTCAAACTCTTCATTATTTGATTTCTTATCCCATCCACAAGGAACTAAGTGCTCACATTTGTCAGGCAGTCACTACGAAGGGCAACTTGAATGGACGCCTTAGTTTTCTGTTGTTGTGATAAAGACCATGACCAAAAGCAAGTTGGAAGGGAAAGGCTTTATTTCATCCTACAGCTTGTTAAGTCCTTTCCACGAAGGAAAGACATCCTGATTATGGTTTTTCCCTTCTACTCTTCCCAGCTCCTCCCCACCCTTCCTTCTTATCTGGATTCACTCTCTTTCTGTCTCTCCTTGGAAAACAAACAGGCTTATAAGGGATGATAATAAAATAGTGATATAAAAAAGCCCTGGCATGACATTATGGCACAAGGGATCTCCAAAGATGCCATAAAGTTTTGGGGTTTGAGGTTTGGGTTTTCTTTTTCCCTACTGCTGTGAATTCAGTCTGCCCTTAGGAGTTCTCCAGTAAGACTCCCTTGGAGAAAACCAAATTTTACTTTGCAAATAGTTATCAATTGGAATTAAATTTTGGGTTAGGGATGAAGACATATGTCCACTTCTATCAGCTCTAAGACAACATGTAGTATAGACCCTGTGCATGCTGCCTCCATTTCTGTGAGTTCATGTGTGCTTCAATCCTGTTGATTTTAGAGGGTCTTATTTCCATGGTGTCCTCCATCCCCTCTGACTCTTATACTCTTTCTACCACCTCTTCTACAGGGTTCCCTTGGCCCTCTGGGGAGAGATTTGATGGAGACATCCTGCTTAATGCTGAGTGGTCCAGGTCTCTCACTCTTTGCATATTGTCTGACTGTGGGTATGGGTATTTGTTCTTATCTCTTACAGGAGGAAGCTTTCCTGATGATGGCTAAGCAAGACTGTTATATGAGTATAACAGAATGTCATTAGGAGTCATTTTACTGCTACATTCCTTTACTGGAATATTTGGTTTTACCCTATGTCCCCAACCAACCTAGTCTCAGGTTCTTGGTCACCCAACCAGAGTCATGCATGGGTTCCATCTTGTACAGTGAGCTTTAAGTCAAATCAGATGTTGGTTGATTACTCCTACAAACTTTGAGCCATCATTGCTCTAGTATAGCTTTCAGGCAGGACACCTTTGCAGATAAGTTTGTATCAGTTTGATGTTTATGTTTTTCCTTTGGTAGCATGAAGACTACCTTCCTTTCCTAAAGTCACTATCATGCAGAGGTGAAGACTGGTGTTGACACCAGATCAACTTTGCCATGTTCAATGAGTTCTGTGTATGTTGTCTTCAGCAATAGGACTTTGTAGTCAGTTTATTGAGGGCAACCTACAGTCTACAACAACCTGTGTTATAAAAGACTGTCTGCTGAGACCAGAGAATGTGTCATGGTTCACTGTCTGACTTTTTGTTTCCAAAATCTCAGGGCAATAGTAGATAAAACCTTAGTTAGTGTTCTACATGTTCCAGAGCCCAACTTGCTAAAGTCAGAGCAGAGCACGGGGAACTGGTGTTTGTCAGTTTGACTTCCTTCTGCAGAGTGGGAGGATCTTGCCACCCTGCATTCCAGAAGAGACACAAAGGAAGAACAGGGCAATTTATTGAAGTCATTGTACTGTGACTTCAGTGACAGATGGTACCTGTGTGCTCACACTGGGTTAATGCAGTATCCCTGCACTCAGCCTTCAGATCTGTTGGAAGTCCCTGAATTGTAGGCATTACTGCAACCTGCACAAAGATGTGGAATAGGGCATCAGGTTCTCTGAGACTAGAACAATATCCTGCTATGCTAAATATACACATCACATCGATAAAGACCCTAACTCTTTATTCATTTACAGATGAAATTACATTCTTATTGTTGACATAAAGAATGCTAATCTCAGCCTGATTTTTTCCTAATACCCTGAGCCACTTCATTTTCTAAAGTCAGTCTGTCTATATTAGTGAAAATAAACCAATTTAAAATAAGCCCAAACTAAGCACCATGAGAATTATTCAGAGGGATAAATAGTGCCAGTGCAATGCTTTGCCTGGAAGACTTGACAAATGGGGATTAAATCAACCAACATTTTAAAATAAATGAATATTAATGATTCCTATACCCATCCATTGTTTAAGTTACCTGTCTCATTAAATTGTTCTCACTATTTCTCCCTTCCATTGCTTAGGTAACTGAAAATGTACAGTAATCTGAGTTGCCCTGAAAGTTCACAAAACAGGAATCAGAGTGTGAGAAGAGAAAAGGCATTATCTGCTTTAAAAAAAAAAATTGCTCATTTTCTCACAGGGCTGTGGCAATTTTGTTCAGATACAAGGTTAGATTATCCTGAAGGATGACCAGCCATCAAATTCAGGTTGGCTTATGTTTTGCAGTGGTTTTAATAAGGAAACAGGAGGGATGGAGAGAAATGTTTCCATCAAATGGCTCACAGCACACACACACACACACACACACACACACACACACACATGTATTTCATACACAGCCCACATGAGAAGCACATATTTTAGTAGCATGCAGAGTATCATCCTGTCCCAATGTCACTATCATGCAGAAGTGAAGATACTTCTGTATGCATATTGTTTCTACTTTTGAAATACTGTATTTAAAATGTTACATTATTTTTAAAATAGAGACCCATAAAATCTTCCAAAAACAGTTCAAGAAAAGACAAAGTTGGCAATGCCCTGTAGAGACTGTTCAAGTCATTGTGTGCCTGCAAAAATGCCCGGTGGTATGGCCTCATTGAGTGTTATCGGTGCTTGATGGTGATTTGCAGAGGATGTAAATCCTATATGACCACACTTTACAGTGAGGGTCTATATAAACAGCGAAGTTAAGTACCTGATCCTACATCATATCCCCTTCTCCACAAAGCTCAAGGTTTATCATGTCGGAGGGGGTAGAAAGACTGGAAGAGCCAGAAAGAATGGACATCTGCAGAAGACGATATATGTTAAACATATCAGCATATTTGCACATATGAGTTCTCAGTACTGGACTGCACGCACAAGATTTGTGTTAAGATCGGGCGAGCCAAAATCCTAGAATTGATGGGTTCGGTGGCGGCAGGGATGGGGGGAGGGGAGCTCATTGCATCCTGCCCTCTCTGAGGAGTAATTGACAGCTGGTGTCTGCTGGGGAAGAAGAGTCAGTTTTCTTTCAGAAATGAGCGTCTGGAAAGGCTTTCCATTCTACTCCAGTAGATGGTCCCACACCTGTGCATATACAGGCAGCACTAAATAGGCTTGGAAATGTGAAAAAAAATATCCAATAAAAAATAAAAGAGAGAGCAAGTGAAGTTGTAAGGGAAAGTTGTTGGGGAGGAGCATTGGGGAGGAATTGGGGGATAGGTTAGATCCAAACATATCATATGCATATGAGTATTAAATAAAATATTTTTAAAAAATAAGCTTATCCCAAGTTGCACAGTCAATAAATATCAGAGTCCAGGCATTCTAGCTATACATGCTTTGTAAACCTTGGATTATAACACTTCTGAAAGGGTTAAGGAGGAAAGACTGGCTTCTTAGATGGAACTGTCAGCAAACCCATCAGAAACAGGTATGGCCTGTTTTTACTGCTTTTCCAAGAGCCAATATTTGGGAGTCTAATAGTCTCCTAACCCCCCTCTATCTCTTCCCTTTATTCAAGGATCCTAAAGACAGTGGTATCCAATAGAACTTTCTGTGACATTGAAATCATTTTATACCCACTGCACTGTGCAATGTGATAGCCATGAGCCATGTGCTCCTCTTGAGAGCTGAACTGTGAAGAGTCCTGCTAATTCTTTCATTTTAATTAATCTAAACAGAAATACACACATGGGGGATTAGCTGTACCAATAAAAGAGACATTGCAGAGATAGGATTGAAATAATAATGACAGTATGACCTAACATTCACTGGATATTTGAGATTTCTTTCAAACTTCAAAATAAGAATTGTCATTTTAAAGATTCAGAAACCCTCTCTGACAGAGAACCACAGATCTTCCCAGTATCCTATAGCAAGTAAAGGAAACAAGAAAAGAAGAAAAATTAGGGTTTGGGAAATTTGAGACAATTTACTTTTTTAATTAATTAATTAATTAATTAATTAATTTTACACCCATATTTTATTCCCCCCTACCCCTGTCCACCCTCCAACCATTCCACATCCCATACCTCTACCCCCCACACTAGTCTCCATGTGGATGTCCCCACCCACCACCCCACCTGACCTCTAAACTCCCTAGGGTCTCCAGTCTCTTGAGGGCTAGGGGCATCATCTCTGAATGAACACAGGCAGTCCTCTACCTGATCTGGTATTGGGTAAGGGAAGAGGACTGAAGCCCTGAGGGCCAGCAGAGAGAACGGAAATAGGCAACTTTGGGAGATAGGAGGTTGGGAGGACCCTCTAGAATGTACCAGAGACCTGGGAGGTGAGAGACTCTCAGGACTCAAAGGGAGAGACCTTAGATGAAATGCCTGCCAGTAGGGAGAGCCCCTTATAGAGCCCACCTCCAGCAGGAAGACAGGGCATCAAATGAGGGAGAGGGGGCCACCCCACAGTCACAACTCTGACCCATAATTGTTCCTGTCTGAAAGAATTATAGGGATGGAAATGGAGAGGAGTCTGAGGAAAAGAAGATCTAGGACAGGCCGAAAGTGGAATCTAGCTCAAGGGGGTATCCCAAGGAGTGACACTATTATTGAGGCTAAGGAGCACTCACAAAAAGGGACTTAGCATGGCCAAACTCTGGAAGACACACAAGCAGCTGGAAGAATCAGATGCAGTTATTTGCACCCAACCAATGTACAGAAGTAGCTAACCCCTGTTGTTGAATTAGAGAAGGCTGAAAGAAGCTGAGGAGAAGGAAGACCCTGTAGGAGGACCAACAGTCTCAATTAAAATGGACCCTGAGATCACTCAAACACTGGACCACCAAACAGGCAGCATACAACAGCTGATATGAGGCCCCCAACACACATACAGTAGAGACAATTTACTTTTAAATAAGGATTCTTGGGTGTTGAAAATTGTTTCAAATGGTTCATATTGTATCAGACTTTATCTCAGAGTCCTCCACAGTAGTAGATACTCAATAAAAAAAAAAATCAGATGAACAAGTTGAAGTTGTACGTTCTACAGAAGATGGTAGCCTAAGAGTGTAGGAGATGTAAGTAAAATGGAAAATTTTGAGATCTGATACATTTCTAAAGGATGTTAAAACTGAGAGCCTGAACATGCTGCAAAAAATAAGATTTTTCTTGATCAAAGCACAATAAATTTGATAGGTTCCTACCCACAGAACAAGGGCTTGATTAATCCCATCCTTCATCTCTTTGAGATAGTCATTGATTCCTAAAGCAATTTAGACTAGTGTCTAAAGAAACATCAAGGATTTCCTAAACAAAAGCAATGTGTGAAGAGAAATCCTTACCAGACACAGTAGCTCACAGAGAGAGCACATGTGTTTCCTATTCACTGATTGGGAGGTTGGTGCACATCAGCTGGGGTTATTCAGAACTGCGTGGAGTCTATGATTCATTGCCTATTGATGTTTAGACTTTTTTTCTTTAAAAGTAGTCTTCATATAGCTACTTTACACTTAGTTTATTATATGTAGTTTATTATTAGATCATATCCTATGTGAATACTGTATTTATATCATTTCCTCTCTCCCAATTCCTCCTATGTCTGCCCTCCCACTCCTGATCAAATTAATGACCTCTTCTTCCTTGTTGCTACATAAGTACAACCAATGTGTCTCTGGGCCGACCACTTGTGACTGGCTGACCCAGCAGGGTTCTCATCCCTGGAGATTACTGCTTCTCCCTCTCAGCAGTCATTCATTTACTGTCTGTAGCTCTTCATCTAGGGATGGGGCCTTGTGAGATTTCTAAGGTTTTCCAAAACATATTTTGTGTTAAATGATTGCATAGTGATTTACCAATTTCTGACCTAAAAGCATTAATGAACTTTTCTTTTAAAGAAAATGTAAGTGTTGATGGCCTTAATGTCCCAGTTAGCATCTTCTGGGCAAGTATCCTTCATTCATCCACCATGATTACATTTTAGAGGCAGGAACCACATCTGTCCTGACAGTAGGAATGCACTTTAGAAGTCACATTTCCTCTAGAGAAGAAAGCTCCCACAACACAAGAATAAGTCAATGAATAAGTTTTAACATAGCCAAATTTTTCCAATTTCTTTTTAGATTAGAAATTAGACATAGTAAAACTTTATTCTTACCTTCTGAACCAGACAGGATTCACTGAAGAAAGAGAAATCACTCTCAGTGCTTCTGCACACTATCTCTGGGTATGATTACATAGAGGCTGAAAAGCTAACAAATCTATCAGGAAAAAGTAATCCAGGTTATTAGAGTAAGATGGTACCAGAGTTACTAAATTCATAAAGGGGAACCCTGTTAATAGAGTGCATGAACACATGTCACACACAGGAGCAAGCAAAGGATGGGCCAGAGAGGAGTTGTAACAGATATGTTGAAAGGCATGCCTGAAAATAAGATGTTGGAATAGCATGGTTTATTCCCTCAGGAGTTATTCATGGTGCCTTCCCTGGAATGCAGGACTCTAGGAAACACTGCCTTTTGAGAGTATACTTTGCAGAGTATACAAGGTCAGAAAATGGTTCTGAGAGGAAAAACAGAAAATCTATACACATTCTAAGTGTCTCCTACAAAGTTCACTTCTCCTTCCTCTCCACCCTCATAGGATAGTAAGAAGAAGATAATTATAACAGTCTTTGTTTTATACATGTGTCCACACTTCATTACTATGTCAAAGTAACTGAGAACAATCAGAAAGAAGAAAGTTTGTTAGATAATGGTTTTGAGCCAGTGAAACTTGACCCATGTTTCTGAATCTGCCAGGAAGCAGTACATCATTGTGAAAGATTCATCAGAGGAGAGCTGTGCCCACACCATAGCTAGCAGGAAGTAGAATGAGAGTCAGAGGCTGGGGTCAGGGACAATATCCACTCTTCTAGGATGAGCTTCCTGGAACACACTTCCGCAGAATCCAGCTGTCTCTGTGACCCTGTAATTCTGGGATCCTGTGATCCTGAGGTCCTGGGTGTGTTAGAATACCTGGAAGTCGAGCTTCCTCTGAGTGTTGTGGAACTGGGTGCTGAACTAGCACCCAAGGTCTGTTCAGGGTACCAGCTCAGATCAGAAGGAACAGGGACACACTTCCATTGACAAGACTCCACTTCCTAGTGTCTACCACCTCCTAAAATCCCCATCAAGTTTTGAATCTGTCAGTAACTGAATCCATTGATTATGTCAGGGGCCTCATATCCAGTCATCTTCCAGAAGCTCCACCTCTGAGCACTGCTGCATAGAGGCTCAAGCCTGGAAGACCTGAACCTTCATGGGGACACACCATATCTAAACAATAGCAACATTAGGGTGCTTTCTTCGTCTGTTCAACTTAACTCTTATCTCTTGGCTTCTCCAGCACCAGTAGGGAGACATCACAATTTGTAAACAAACTGTTTTTTTTTTTCATTTTTATTATATATTTGCTTTATTTACATTTCAAATGGTATCTCCTTTCCGAGTTACCCCTCTGAAAATCCACTATCTCCTCCCCCCTCCTCATACTCATTCCTTCCCCTCCAATTTCATGACTTGCATTCCCCTTTCTGGGGAGTCAAGCCTTCACAGCACCAATGGCCTCTCCTCTCATTGATATCTGAAATGGTCATCTTCTGCTACATATGTAGCTGGAGCCATGGGTCCCTCCATGTGTACTGTTTGGTTGGTGGTTTAGTCCCTGGGAGCTCTGGGGGTACTGGTTGGTACATATTATTTTTCCTCCTGCAGACTGCAAAACTCTTCAGCTCCTTTGGTCCTTTCTCTAGCTGCTCCATTGGGAACCCTATGTTCATTCTATTAGTTGGCTGTGAGCCATGGGTATTTTGATCCACTTTCCAATAAGGATCAAAGTATCTTCTTTTTGGTCTTCCTTCTTCTTGAGCTTCATGTGGTCTGTGAGTTATACCTTAGGTATTCCGAGCTTTTGGGCCAATATCCACTTATCAGCGAGTGCATACCATGTGTGTTCTTTTGTGATTGGGTTACCTCACTCAGGATAATATTTTCTAGCTCCATCCATATGCCTAAGAATTTTATGAATTCATTGTTTTTAATAGCTGAGTAATACTCCATTGTGTAAATGTAACACATTTTCTGTATCCAATCCTCTGTTGAGGGACATCTGGGTTCTTTCCAGCTTCTGGATATTATAAATAAGACTGCTATGAACATAGTGGAGCATATGTCCTTATTACATGTTGGAGCATCTTCTGAGTATATGCCCAGGAGTGGTATAGCTGGGTCCTCAGGTAGTGCTAAGTCTAATTTTCTGAGGAACCGCCAAACTGATTTCCAGAGTGGTTTAACAAGCTTGCAATCCCACCAGCAATGGAGGAGTGTGTTTTTTTCTCTACAGTCTCACCAGCATCTGCTGTCACCTGAATTTTTAATTATAGCCATTCTGAAGGGTGTGAGGTGGAATCGCAGGGTTGTTTTGATTTGCATTTCCCTGATGATTAAGGATGTTGAACATTTCTTTAGGTGTTTCTTAGCCATCTGGTATTCCTCAGTTGAGAATACTTTGTTTAGCTTTGGACCTCATTTTTTAATAGTAATATTTGGTTCGCTGGAGTCTAACTTCTTGAGTTCTTTGTATATATTGGATATTAGCCCTCTATCAGATATAGGATTTGTAAAGATCTTTTCCCAATCTGTTAGTTGCCGTTTTGGCCTATTGACAGTGTCCTTTGCCTTACAGAAGCTTTGCAATTTTATGAGGTCCCATTTGTCAATTCTTGATCTTAAAGCACAAGCTATTGGTGTTCTATTCAGGAATGTTTCCCCTGTGCCCATATGTTCAAGGCTCTTCCCTACTTTCTCTTCTATAGACTCAGTGTATCTGGTTTTATGTAGATGTCCTTTATCCACTTGAACTTGAGCTTTATACAGGGTGATAAGAATGGATCAATTTATATCCTACACATTGACTGCCAATTGACCCAGCACCATTTGTTGAAAATGCTGGTTTTTTTTCCACTGATGGTTTATCCACTATATAAACAAACTATAAGAAAAAAACCATGTGATCATTTCATTATATGCTGAGAAAGCATTTGACAAAACCCAATACCTCTGCATGATAAAAGTCTTGGAAAGATCAGGAATTCAAGGCCCATACCAAATCATAGTGAAAGTAATATACAGCAAACCAGTAGCCAACATCAAACTAAATGGAGAGAAACTTGAAGTAATCCCAGTGAAATCAGGGATGAGACAAGGCTGTCTACTCTCTCCCCACCTGTTCAATATAGTAGTTGAAGTCCTAGCCAGAGCAATTAGACAACAAAAGGAGGTCAAAGGGATTCAAATTGGAAAGGAAGAAGTCAAAGTATCAGTATTTGCAGATGATATGATAGTATACTTAAGTGACCCCAAAAATTCCACCAGAGAATTCCTAAACCTAATAAACAACTTCAGCAAAGTGGCTGGATATAAAATTAACTCAAACAAATAAGTAGCCTTCCTCTACTCAAATGTTAAAGAGGCTGAGAAATAAATTAAGGAAATGATACCCTTCACTATAGTCATAAATAATATAAAGTACCTTGGTGTGACTATAACCAAGCAAGTGAAAGATCTGTATGTCAAGAACTTCAAATCTCTGAAGAAAGAAATTGAAGAAGATCTCAGAAGTTGGAAAGATCTCTCATACTCATGGATTGGCAGGGTTAATATAGTAAAAATGGCCATCTTGCCTAAAGCAATCTACAGATTCAACGCAATCCCCATCAAAATTCCAACTCAATTCTTCATAGAGTTAGAAAGAGCAATTTCCAAATTTATCTGGAATAACAACCCAGGATAGCGAAAACTATTCTCAACAATAAAAGAACTTCTGGCGGAATCACCATCCCTGACCTCAAGCTCTACTACAGAGCAGTAGTGATAAAAACTGTTTGGTATTGGTAAGAGACAGGCAGGAAGATCAATGAAATGAATTGAAGACCCAGAAATGAACCCACACACCTATGGTCACTTGATCTTTGACAAATAAACTATTTTTAACTAATGAATAAAACAAGTGATTGAGAGGGTATTCAGGTATTGAGGGTGGAACTTGTTCATCATGAAAATCATTAGTAGCATTTACTCTGTGGGCAACAGAGTAAAGAAATTTGAGAAGAGGGTAATAGAGTCATATGTTTGAGATGGGCAGCTTACTCTGGCACCAGAAGAGAGATCTAATGTAAGATTGGACATGGCCAGGTGGTATTGCATATGCATCAGAAACAGGAAGAATTGGTTTGTTCTGCAGCTTACAAAAATTGTGCTCTTGCCATCTAGCTGTGTGTCTCATTAGACCTAATAATCATTTCTTCACTGTAATAATCTCTCAATAATATAGTCGCTTTGTTCTAAATTTTGTTTCAGTAATTTCCTATATGATCAGAAGTTGTCTAGGAAATTAAAACCAATTTTCAATGAAAACATGCACTACTTTCTGTACATAGTAGGAAATAAGTTTTACACACACACAAAATATTTTTATAAGTCATTCTGGAGATTGTGGTTAGCTCATGAATTTTTAATCTGTTACATTATACAAAAACTCTGGTCAATAGTAGATATAAGTGACTTGTTGATCTAATAAACCAAGTTCTATCTTATAAAATGGTTTCTGGGGTCTAGAGAAATGATGATGATTCAGTGGTTAAAATCATGGACTGCTCTTGAGCAGAACCCAGGTTCTTTGAGCAGAATCTATTTAGGGGCTCACATCCACATGTAACTCCAGTCCCAAAGGGTGCTCTCTTTTGGCCCCCCATGGGTAATGCATGTACATGCTTCAGGGCATATATACAGAAAAAAACACTCATATACATAAAAAAATCAATACTTTTAAAAATATGGTTTCTAATGCAAATGAAAAGATATCTTCTTCCAAACATTTTATTTCTCAACTTTTTTATCAATTTTCTAGCACAAAATATTTAAGTTACTATCTGGTCAAACCATGTTATATATTTCCATGGACTCTTATATTCTGTTATGGTTTGAAATCCAATCCTCTAAAGTATCATGGTGTCATTCCTAGTTCCTGTGACTAATACCTTATTTAGAACTAAATATCAATCTCATACCATCTCGGTATGGTTGTTCCTAATCTAATATGATTCTTATTTTCAAAGGGGAAAATGTGCACACAGAGACTCACACAGGAACAATATCATATGAAGATAAAGACAGAGAATGCCCAACTCATCCTCAAGGTGAAGACAAGGAAACACAGACAATATCTAGCAAAGATTGCCTTGAGAAGCTGAGAGACTTGAAAGAGATTCTCCCTCACAGCCTCCTGCCAAAGCCTTGATGCCAGGCTTCCATCCCATAGAACAGTGGGACAATGTGTTTCTGCTTTTTAAGGAACCCAGTCTGTAGTACTTTGTCATGGAAACTAACTCATTATCTTTGGGGCATGTTGGTTATAGTTTCGATACATTTATTTTAGTGAGACGTTTGTATATTTATCTTCACTCGTGACTGAAGGCTTCGATATCATTTTAATCTTCATCTCTTTCTAGCTCTGGCTTAGTATTTTTTTCTTTTGTCCAAAAACCCACCACACACTCCAGACCCCTATCAAACCTACTTCCCTAGGACACTACATAATCTCCTATTGATTTGGTTAACTGGAGTGTAGCAGCAGCTATGAGATCAGTCCTGATTTTTATGCTATCATTTCTTGCTCCGCTGTTCACACTCCTTTTGTTCTGCACTTCTGTGATTTCACACTTAGCCACAAGTTATTCCTGTGCCCTCTTAGAATAATTATACACATCTTTCACAAGTTGTTAGTTTTGATTTTGTCCACACCTATCATCACTTATACAATCATAATTTATAGTTTCTTTTGCTTAACAATATTCTTGTCTTTCAAAAGCTTTTAATTGTAATCTATTGATATGTGAAGGACTATAGGAGATGTTTCAAATCAGAGATGAATAAAATATATTCCTTGTCTTCAGAAGAGCATCAGCTACTTTCCCAAGCCTTTTCTTTTTGGTTTTCATGGGATGTTATCTGCCACTTAGAACCCAATCTTCATTTTTGAACATATCTTACCATTTAATGACTTCTCATATATATTCTCATATATATTCTCATAATAACTTCTAAAGTCATGAGATAGGAAGATGAAAGAGCATGCCACTAGCTTCTAAGTCCATCAGTTTCCTGCTCAGATCTTCAAAATCATTGTAAAAGTGTCTCAGGACTTTATGTGTTTTTGTTTTTGTTGTTGTTGCTGTTGCTGTTGTTATTGTTGTTGTTACTGTTTGTTTTGTTTTGTTTTGTAGCAACCTGTACTCCTAAGCAGACATATAGGCATTGATGATCAAATGGGAAAGGCACTGGGCTCTGACAGGCTTCTTTATGTTGTTGTCTTGTTGGTATGCAGTCCTCTACCCTCACCTATCACTGTACATGATATGGCACAGGTTGGGATGTTGAGGGGCTGTGTCTATCTGGGGTCTGAACATGATTCTATTCCTTCATGTTTAAAATTGTTCTAAATATTTCCAGAAGAAATGGCACACTATTTTCTCTTCAACAAAGTTTTAGTCTTTGTGGTGTGAAAGAGAAATTCCCTCATAGGCTCAAGTATTGGAACATTTGATACCTAGTTTGTGACACTGTTTGAGTGTGGTAGTTATGAAACCTTTAGGTGGTAGAGTCTTGCTAGAAAAGGAATGTCACTGGTGTGGAGTTTGAGGGATTATATCCTCACCCCAATTCTAATTTTCTCTCTGTGCTTCATGTTCGTTGTTGATGATGTGATCTCCCAACTTCCTGTTCCTACTGCCATACCTATCACAATAGATTCTTGTCCTCCTGGAACCGCAAGTCAAAATAAACTCTTCCGTAAGTTCCTTTTGTCCTTGGTGCTTTAACACAGCAACAGTAAAGTAACTGATATAGGTATGGAGTTCCATGGTGCATTTTATCTTTGTCTTTTGTCTCAGTGTCAACTTCATTTACTCTTGTGCCCTCTTAATACCAATATTGATTTTCCTAGCACTCAAATTGTTTACCTTTTTTCCCAGGGATTTTTTTTTTAAATTTTCATTAATAAGCTAAAGTACAGAAGGAAATTCTTGACACCATTGAACCTTCCACTAAAGGAAAAATTAGTATGTGCTTAGTGTACACACAATTGATGACTACCTCAGCAGAGAAAACAAACATAACATTTGCTTTATGGGTCACTGGAATAAAAATCTTTGTTCTCATATTTCCCAAATTTACTTGAAAAAGAAAAAGGACATTGACTTTCAAGGCTGTCATGTAAAGAGATTTCAGAATGCCAATGTAGATATCCCACCATAAATATATCTGTTTCATCACAGTAATGATGTCAAGGAAGTCTTAGATCATAGCCCTGTAGTAACAGTTGTGCCTACAGAAAACATTAAGTGAACAGCCTCCCAAGGTCTACTGAGACAGATGTGTTTGGAACTTCATGTTTATCTGTATAATTTGTTTGGTGTTTTTTTTTATTTTCTAAGTTTTTTTTAAATTTTATTTTATTTTCTAAGTTTTTTTTTTATTTACATTCAAAATCATTTCCCCTTTCCTGTTTCCTCCCTCCCCGAAAGTCCCATAAGTCCCCTTCCCTCCCTCTTTTCCCCATTCAACCCCCTCTCGCTTCTCTGTCCTGGCGTTCCCCTACATCCAGTCTTTCCAGGACCAGGGGTCTCTCCTTCCATCTTCTTGGAAATCTATTGATATGCGAGTTGTGTCTAGGGTATTCCGAGATTCTGGGTTAATATCCCCTTATCAGTGACTGCATACCATGTGTGTTCTTTTGTGATTGTGTTACCTCACTAAGGATGATATTTTCAAGTTCTGACCATTTGCCTAGGAATTTCATGAATTCATTGTTTTTAATTGCAGAGTAGTATTCCATTGTGTAAATATACCACATCTTCTGAATCCATTCCTCCATTGAGGGACATCTGGGTTCTTTCCAGCTTCTGGCTATTATAAATAAGGCTGCTATGAACATAGTGGAGCATGTGTCCTTATTGCATGCAGGTAAAGCCTCTGGGTATATGCCCAGGAGTGGTATAGCTGGCTCTAAGATCAAGAATTGACAAATGGGACCTCATTAAATTACAAAGTTTTGCAAGGCAAAAGACACTGTCAAAAAGACAAAGCAGTAACCAACTAACTGGGAAATTATCTTTACCAACCCTTCATCTGACAGAGGGCTAATATCTAATATATACAAAGAACTCAAGACGTTAAACTCCAGAGAGGCAAGTAACCCTATTAAAAATGGGGTACAGAGCTAAACAGAGTTCTCACCTGAAGAATATCTAATGGCTGAGAAGCACCTAAAGAGATGTTCATCATCCTTAGTCATTAGGGAAATGCAAATCAAAACAACCCTGAGATTCCATCTCACACCAGTCAGAATGACTAAGATCAAAAACACAGGAGACAGCAGTTGTTGGTGAGGATGTGGAGAAAGAGGAACACTCCTCCACTGCTGGTGGAATTGCAAGCTGGTACAACCACTCTGGAAAGCAGTCTGGTGGTTCCTCAGAAATCTGGGCATGACACTCCCGGAGGATCCGGCTATACCACTCCTGTTTGGTGTTTTTAACAATACAAAATTCTTTATAAGAAAAAGGAAATTCAAGGTGTGTATTCTCACTTCCCTTTATCCTGAAGACAGTATCAGGATCCCTCCCTCTGTGTTTTAAGGACGTCTTTTTCAGAGCCCTATGCTATTGACCTTCTTTAGGACACAACTATATTCTAGGATCCTACATACTCAGATGGCCACCTAGCTCTGGCCTGCCAACTTTTCCAAACTCAGCTAGTATGTACCCATCTACCTGACCTATCTTTTTGGCAAACAAGTTCTTGAGACCTCACTTTTGCATGCTGGACTGATACTCAAAGCATTTTTGACAATCAATTAGGACTGAGCTCAGGATAGCTGGCCTTCCTCTACACTACATTCTGTGCTGCCTTTGAAATTGTGAAGCTCAGCTTGGGTACCTTTTCCCAGTGATTACTCTTCCTTTACTTTGTGGTCAATATGGAAATGTATAGACTATTTTATAAGGGTGGTAACATCCCAAATCCTTTCCAATCATATGTAACATGATCTAGACCAAATGCTTTGTTTGAAGTAATGATACCCCTAGCGTATAGCAAGGAGATGGTTGACCCATGGTCCCCATGCCTCCTCAGAGAAGAATTAACCTTCAGATCGAGATTATGGTTTCCTTCTTAGTTGCAATGCACCCTGTCAACTGAACAGTTTTAACTTACTCTGCACAAGTGTGTATTAGTGTTGTCTAAATCTTAACTAGTCTACATATTGCAAATTATTTATTTAGTGGCCACAGTGTCCCCAAGCTCAAAACAAAGACTTGAAATATAAACCCTTTTCATATTTATGTAACAAGCTTACAGAGTAAGTCTTTATCTTAAGCTCCAAGGTTACTGGGAATCTTCCACTTCATGTCTCACAAATACTTCAAATTGGCATTCCTTGAATACAAGTATTCTTTGGTCATAAATCCTTGTTTTTCTCTCTTCCTGGACTCTGAGGAGCTCTTCCTCTTTAAGCTAATTTTCAGATAACATTTCCTCTGAAACTTTCCCTGGCATGCCTTGTCTTTTTTGTATTCAGAAGATTCTGTCCCCATGGTTTTTAAGCATATGTTTCATATGATCTAGAAAATTATCTATGATAGCCACACTTCTTGTTTTGATGAGTCAGTTCATTAAGTATATTGCAGATCAAAGTAAACAAATAAATAAAAAGAACTGATGATAAATAGATAGTTGACAGAATAGATAGATAGATAGATAGATAGATAGATAGATAGATAGATAGATAGATAGATTAGATTAGATAGAAGAAAGAATGAAAGAAAGAAATAAAGAAAAAAGAAAGTTGGGCCCTCAGAACACCCAAAAGAAACCTACTGAGGAAACCCCACTGAGGCAGTCTGCTGGAATTCACTGCTAAGAGTCTGAGGCACAGTAGAGGATTCCCTCAGATGAGACTTTCAAGTAAAAGAACAAATAGCAGCAGGTAAATATCACACCATTAGATCATGTTCTCATAACATATGGCAGATACCAACTGGAAAAGATGAGGCAGGGAACTCAATCTCCCAGTTAAACTTTCTCTCCATGCATGAACTCCCCATAGCTCAACTTCCAGCTTCTCTTTTCTTTTACAAACATTTTTATTTCATGGGATAAACAATAATAACCTCTATTGGAAGTGGTTGACTTTCTGGCTCTTCTCAAGGGAATGATGTTTTTAATATTTTGTTGCTTTACTGTTGTTTTCTCTTCCCTGTCTGAGTTGAAAGTGGCAACCCATTCCCACACTGGGGGATTTTAAGGTTACTTTGAGACAAACATGTTTGGGTCAGAAACAGGGTTGGAAGTGTAATCCTGCTTCTAAAGCCAGTTTCTCAATGAGTTTAAGTAACTCATAACCATTCCCCCTATAATGTCCATCACACCATGTCTCTGTGGGTTCTTCTGTCTGTGGTTGCAATAATATACAATGCATTATATTTTATCCCTACTTGTCTATGTTCTTTTAATGCAAAGGCCAATACCTCAGCTGTTCCTTCCATATAGTCACAAGTCAGGAAGCATTTCTGTAATCTTCTATCATGTGCCTGATGCATGCCCTGTAGGAAAGATTGAACAATGCACATGAAGGGCATTGTGAAATATACCTGTACTGGGGAAGCATCAATTGGTGATTTTCTGTGAGTTCGAAGCCACCCTGGTCTACGTAGTGAGCTCCAGGAAAGCCATGGCTATATAGTGACATCCTATCTCAAAAAAATAAAAAAATAAAAAATAAAATAAAACAGTGAAAGTTTTAGGCCTACATAAAAAAGGTTCCATTCCAGCAGGAAGGACACATAATAAAGAATCTATATCAAAGCACATCACTTCAGAAAGTGGCAAATAGAAGTTTTCAAAAATGTTGGTAAAGGAAATCACTTTTCCCTCAAATCAAATCCTCATAAACATAAGACAAATACTATACAATGCCAATATTCATAATAAGGATCTATTTCATTACAGGCCATGAGTTTATGTGAAGTCTTAAAAAAGTAATGATAGTTTCTGGTTATAAATTCCACTTTGGGGTCTAAAATGAACAAGGGAGATTCTCAGCTCTTGTCAAATGCTTCATTTGTAGTCGTTTGGGTCTTTTGGTTTTTATTTTTTACTGAGGTATGGTATTTTCCAAACCAAAATTTAAAATTGGTAATGAGATGTACTAGCTTCAGCTGAAGAAGACAGAATTCTAGTCAGAGAAAAGAAAAGTCTTCTAGCCAAAACCAAAAACACTTCATTAGTTGCCTCATTCCACAATGTTGAACTGTGCCGGCCTGAGAAAACCAAGGTCTTCAAGAGTCAGAACAGCTTTAAAAAGAGGAGAAAGATGTGTCACTTATTTAGGAGTTTGATCTGAATCCAAATTGGAAAAGAAACCTAAAAACTTTTAGGATAATAAACCTGGTGATAAAAAAAAATTTTTTAAAAAATGCTTGTTTTCTTTCTTGTGCGATGAGCCAGGCTCTGTGTGAAATTTATTCTAAAATCTTTAAGATTTCACAATTGGGACAGGACAGGTGTTTTTAAGTGGTCCATTTTATGCTCACTATCATTTTCTGCAAAATATTCAGTTTAAGTTGTACACGTTGCTTGCTAAAGCTCTATTTCAGAAATGCCTGTGTGGACAAATGAATTCCTATTGGCGGGGAGTTCTGAAGTACAAAACATATCCAAGGGAACTTGGAATTACTTAGGTCTTAAAATAAGAAATGTGATTTCTGGGTAAACTTAAATTCTTAGTTACAAATGTGCAGACATTAATCTGAATGGAAGATTTCAAAAGTTAAAACATGGCTCCCAACTTTTCCAAACCAACACCCTTCCCTTTATAGCTGAAAGAACCTAAGGAGTACTGATATTGGTTTGGCTTTATACACCAAGAAAGAAAGGTTAAAGATTTTTTAAAGGGAATCATCAGGTTATTAAAAAAAAACTTAAATTCAGACCCTTACAATTTTTTCATTTATATGCCTAGCATCAACTTCAAAATTAATTATAAAAATGTATCCTATTACTTGAACTATTCACTGTATGATAATTTTTTTATTTTCTATATTTTTTTATTTACATTCCAAATGATTGCCCCTTTCCCGTTTCCTCCCTCCCCGAAAGTCCCATAAGCCCCCTTCCCTCCCCCTGTTCCCCATTCAACCCCCTCTCACTTCTCTGTCCTGGTATTCCCCTACATCCAGTCTTTCCAGGACAGGGGTCTCTCCTTCCATCTTCTTGGAAATCTATTGTATGTGAATTGTGTCTTGGGTATTCCGAGATTCTGGGTTAATATCCCCTTATCAGTCACTGCATACCATGTGTGTTCTTTTGTGATTGGATTACCTCACTAAGGATGATATTTTCCAGTTCTGACCATATTGTCTCTCTGTATAACCAACAAGGTTGTCCACATGGAAATGCAAATTGGAGGACAAAAATAGTCTTTTTTTGATGTGAGGTACTCATCTTTCTCTAGTCACTTGACCACACTCTAAATTCCTGTAGTTTTCCAAGTATATTGTGTGGTTTTCTTAAATCTTAACTTTGTTTAGAGCTTCACACATAAGCACTGAGTCTACAACACTCCCATCTCTTCCTAATGCCAACCCTTCTTGTATTCCCTCACCCAGTTTCTCCCAAATTCATGACCTCTAATTCTTTATTATTGTTGTATATACGAATTCACATCTTTCTGAGTCCACTTAGCATTGACTGTATATACAAGTTTCTAAAGCTTTATCAGCAGCCATTGATTGTCTGTAGCTCTCCATCTAGGGATGGGTGTTTCCAAGATCTCCCCCCGTGCACTTTGGCATATCCACTACAGTTGTCATTGTGCAGGCCTATGTATGTGTGTCAACTATGGTACATATTGCCCCTCTGCCTTGTCAAACCTGATATCTTTCTTCAGGACTTCAAAGCCAGAGTCTGCTCAGCTAGACAAGTCCTCTGCAACTGAACTGAATCTTTGGCAGTTTGTTTCTTGAGACAGGATCTTGCCATGTAGCACAGGATAGCTGTCTTATTAGGGTTTTATTGCTATGAATATATACCATGACTACTACAACTCTTATAAAGGAAAATAATTTAATTTGGTCTGGCCTATATTGTTAGAGGTTTAGTCCATCAGCATCATGACAAGAAGCATGGAAACAGATAGACAGACATGGTATTAGAAAAGGAGCTGGGAGCTCTTCATCTTGATCCACAGGCAGCAGGAAGAAGACTGAGACACACTTCCTCCAACCCGGCCACACCTTCTCCAATAAAATTATACCTCCTAATAGTACCACACCCTATGGGCCAAGCATTCAAACACATGAGTCTATGGTGGTTACTCCTATTCAAATCACCACAGTAGCATTAAGTATACTACCACACCCAAATTCCCCTTCCACACCAAATTTGGGGGATCAAACCCAGGATTTTACACTTGCTTGGCAAGCACATTACCCCTACCTCAATGCCACATCCTTTCAATGATCAATTCTACAAAAATGGCCTTCTCAGTCCGTTTTTCTCTGTCTTCTCAGGAAAGTCTATGGGAATATCTGTGCTAATTGACTGTGGTTGTTTTGTTGCCTATATATGTTGCCAGGGCTCAAATCTGGAATCCTGACCATGCTGGTCAATATTTTTTTGTGCCTTGCTTCTAACTTATACTGTTTAATTTAAAACCTGCCTTCTCTAGTTCAGCACAATAACAAACACTACTTCTTACTCAACTTTTATTTCTAATCCTGTTGGTCCTTATAGCAGAATAAGTGTAAACAAAAGTGACAAGAACAAAAAAGTAGGCTTGAAAGCCTCAGATCTTGAGCAATGCTCAAGTAATAGGCTTATCATCCAAAATATTGATCACACACCTTTTCTGTTTTGAAGAATCCTTATATTTTGCAGGATATAAAGAGAACACAAGTTAAACTTTTAAAAGTAGCAATTACTGAAGTAAGTCTAGATATATTTACTTTATTTCTTTTAATTATGTATCTATGTTTGCATATGAGTATGTACCTGGGTGCAGGTGTTTATGGTGGCCAGAGATAGTGACAGATCTCCCAGAGCTGCAGTGACAGGTCGTCGGGAGCATCATAATGTGGGTGGTGGGAACTGAGTAAGTGCTCTTAAACACTGGTGCATCTTCCCAGCCACCAATACTCAGATTTAAAAAGAAATAAACTAATTAATCAACAACTTGAAGAAACAATTTTCAGAATATTTAATACCTGTAAAATTTTTATCAACATGAAGAAAAAACATTAAATGACATAATTTATATCCTGTAATCAGAGACTAATGTACAGTGGTGCCTGACTGAAAACCATATACAAATATGGTGTTGTTTCTTTCTATCACATGATGATTCATAGTAGCCATTAAATTTTCTAAAGCTGCATTTTGTTTTCTGTCTCTATGGTATCATGTGCTAGCACATCCCTGTGTTTTTCTAAAGAATGTTCCTGTTCTCATCAACAGGAACATTATTTTGCTCAAGAAAGAATTTAGGAAGGATGTAACACACAGATGTGGGAGCTGTACTTTGAAGTTCCTGTATTATTTTCCTATTAAGTATCACAATAATCCTCAAAAGAAGACAAAGTATTACATCTTCTGGCCCCTATTCCATGTCAGAATACACAGGGCTACATACCTACTACCACTGAGTTTCAATCAATATAACACATATAGCAACAGTGACGCTTGCTCCATATTTCAAAGTGTTCTTGTTCTCATCTCTCCATCACCACCCACCTAATGCTGACTAGAGAGTGGTTATTTGAATGGGATGCTGGGGACAAAATAGCATCATGAATCTTGCCAAGCTATGAACTCTGTGAACCAGAAGTCTAGCCTGACAGGTAAGTTATGCCTACTTGTATAATAGTAGTTTAACTGTGGTAATGGTAACCGACTGCTCTATGATTTAAGTTGAGACTCATGGGATGCCGTATGCCTGGTTCTATAAGCCCTGATACCAACCCAGATTTGGGGAGCTGTATACCAGGCAGGGGACTTAATAAGGTTTAACTAACCTATCCGTGGTGGTGGTTGGAACAAGAATGACCCTATGGGCACACATATTTGTATAATTTGTTGCCAGTTAATGTGAACTGTTTAAGAATGATTAAGAAATATGGCCACATTGAGAAAGTGTGACACTAGGAGGTAGGCATTGAGATTTCAAAAGCCCATGCTAGACCTAGTCTTACCTGTTTCTGACTACAGATTGTGGATCAGGATATAAGCTCTCAGCTGCTGCTCCAGGGCCATGACTGTCACCACACTGTCTGCCCTGACAGCCACGGATGAATACTCTGAAACATTAAGCAAGCACCCAGCTAAATGTTTTCTTCTAAAAGTTGCCTTGGTCATGGTGTCTCATCATAGCAGGAGAACAGTAACTAAGATACTGTCAGAGTATCAAGCTGCTTTCTAAAGTCCAAGCTTATAATCATAAGCAAAAGCTGATTCCAGCTTTAATCAAAGAAACCTCTCCTAAATGAACTATGGTGACCTGTGGCTGCCCAGAAGAAAAAACAAGAAATGCTGTGGGCTCAGCTTTTAAAAGGGCATTCAAGCTACACCTTCTAAGGTTCAGGGAACACTGCAAAAGGGGCAGAAAGTCTTTAAGACAGGGGTAAGTTCTATGGAACATCACCTCTAGGCTCAACACAACAACTATAATCATTAACTAACTACAACTATATTTACCTGCATTAGGCCCTAGCAACAGTCAGCGAAGAGAGGGAAAGAGTTCATGGGGACCCACTCCTCACCTCTTAACTATTGACTATTAATAGACTCTTGGACAGGACAAGTCCTTGACTTCAATTGTGTTTCTGTTGCCGAGTCCATCAGGCTCCAAAAGAACAACAGCCATTGGTTCAAAGACATCCTTGGGTAATCTCAGTGTGTCTAAATGGAAAGCAATAGACATGAATATAATGGAGAGATTTGCAGAGAACCTACACTAGTTACTGATGGAATAGTAAACTTGTATGGCCACTATGGAAATCAGTATGAATCTTCCTAAAACATTCTGAAAGTTGAGCTATGATAGCATTTAGCTGTACATCTAAAAGACTTTGAACCGACACTTCACAGAGATATTTGCATATCCATGTCTATAACTAAAGTATTCATGATAGCTAAGAAAGAAATACACCCTAAATGTACATCAACAGAGGCATGAATGAAAAAGAGCACTATATATACAAAATTAAAGTTTATGTAGCTGTAGGAAAGTGGATATAACTAGAAATCACCATGTTAAGTAAAATATGCCAGACTCAGAAAGAGAAATACTTCATGTTTTCTGTCGTATGAAGAACCTAGATTTGCAATAATGTGTGTGTTTACATATGCATTTCTATAGATCACAAACTAGAAAGAAGGTCATGAGAAGGGAGGTAGAGATGACAAGGGAGGCAGGGAGTGAAGAGGGTATTGGGACACAGGCAATAGGAAAATAGAATGGGGCTGACTGGGGACTAAAGCAAAGCAGCTGAAGGAGAGAGGGTATTAAGAAGCATAGGAAAAAGAAGGAACTCAGGGAGGGAAATGAGCATAAAGTAGAATGGACAACATGAATGAAGATGTTGGGATGCAGCCCATTACTTTGTATGCTAACCTAAAAACTAAATTAAAACTAAAAGACCATGGCTTACATGGAGGCCAAATCTCTACATCAAAACCATATACACTGGAGTACAAAAAGCCAATGCTTCTGCATCTCCAGTGAGGTCTACAGTACTCTATCAACGTACAAGTAATAATTAAATTATCATGTTTAATTGCAAATGATTAAGATACTTTATTCAACTTAGTTACGTACTTAATGAGACCCTAGTGCATCTGATTACAGAAAAATACTATAGTATTTTATTTGTAAAAGGAATACATAAGACTTGAAGAAAAGGTAACAGATGGTCAATTATATATGTCTTTGTCAGAATGTTGATGCTTCTTGATGACAGGAGATCTCAAATATAAATACGTGTGTGATTTGTAGAGCATCTCAAAACAATAAAACAGACTCTTAAGTCATGCAGTAAGTGAATATCATAGGATGGATCATATGCAAATGAACCCTGGGCTCAAGCTCATTTTAATGCCCTGGCAAGTCTGTCAGTAAATCCATGTGAGAATTTCAGAATGTAAAGTGACAATGGTAAATTTTAGGCTTCTTTCCAGTGTAATCTAGGGTGTGAAATTTCTGACTTACAAGCTGAAATTCTTGGAATCTTCTAAGCAAGTGTGTGTGTGTGTGTGTGTGTGTGTGTGTGTGTGTGTGTGTGTATGTTTGTGTGTGTGTGTGTGTTTATGTGAATGTATGTGTGTATGCATATGTATACAGGTCTGCAGAAGAAGACCTTCTGAGAATCAGAACCTCAGACCAGACCAGCCCCACACTTCAACACAGATTTCCCCTTGAAAGCATGTCATAGATCAAACAAGGCAGGAAGTCATGGCTACACAATACTGATCCCAGGGTACTGTAGATAAAGCAAGAAGTGTTTGTGTGGGATAGAGGGGGGAGGGAAGAAGAAGAGGGAGGGGATATGGGGAGGGAGCAGAGTGAGAAGAGAAAGGAAAGTGAGGAAGGGTAGAGGAGAAAAGGAAAGTGAGGAAGGGTAGAAGAGGGGAGGAACTCACCCTAGAGAGTTCATTATGTATGTGCATAAATTTCAAAGTGCAGAGCTCCAGTGATTGTTGTCCGAGAAAGATGAAGAGGATTGTGGATACAGCCAGACTCCTGTACAAAAACATCTTACAAGCAAAAGAGAGCAAGAAACATCACCACTATAACTGGGGCAGCATGGCTCAAATTCCTTTCCAGGTAAAGTGTAGAATGAAAGAGGCAGGCATGGGTGCAGAGTGAGGATCTGTAGACTGTTTGAGCCAGGGGCACTGCCTAGAGGATCTAGGAGGGGTTCCATCATCACCTCTGGATGAAGGAACAACACACAAATACTCACCCAGAATAGGGTGCACCTTTGCTCATAGTGATTGATTTCAAATGATGGGACCCAGCTTAGAAAGAACTTAAAATCTACTCCTATGAAATAACCAGGTATTCATGATTGCAGTTGAAAACTGTGAGCTCTGGTTTTGCTGTTCCAGCCACCATCATTGACAGTAACCTTCTGGAACCATAGCCTAAATAAATCCACCTTTCTCTGAGTTGTCTTGGTATTGCTTTATCAGAGCAATAGAAGAATAACTAATATACCATCCCTCTTCTCCTGCTTCTTGGTTCATGAAGGTCTATGTCACAGAAGGTCATCAATTTCACATTAAACTAAGTTAAATGTCCTCAAACAGACATTTCCCTGAATATTAGATGTTTGAAATTGAGGAGGGTTCTTGGCCAATCTCAAATCATTATAAAGATGTATATATATCTTCTCAAAGTAAACAAAAAGATTCTGGAATCTGCCAGATACTCTCTCCAGCTAAAGAAGAGGACAATGATTAAAAAAAAATTTAAGTTTTGTCTACACTGAAATTCCATCTTACACCTGACAGAATGGCTGAGATCAATAATACAAGTGACAGCTTATACCAGCGAGAATGTAGAGTAAGGGGACACTCTTCCGTGGCTTCAGGGAATACAAAATCATACAGCCACTGTAAAAATCACTGTGGCAGTTCCTCTAGATGGTAATCGATCTCCCTCAAGATCCAACTGTACCTCTCTGGGGCATATACCCAAAGGATGCTTCATCCTACCACAAAAACACTTGTTCAACCATGTTCATTGCTGCACTGTTCGTAATAACCAGAAATTGGAAACAATCTAGATGCCTTTCAAAAGAAAAATAGATAAAGACAATGTAGTACATTTACACAATGAAATATTATTACTTAGCCATTAAGGAAAACAAAATCATGAAATTCTCAGGTAAATGCATGTAACTACAAACACACACACACACACACACACACACACACACACACAAAAGACAAAACAAAACAAAACAAAACAAAAATCCTACCTTGAGTGAGGTAACCCAGACCCCAGAGAGTGAGAAACCTTGGAACTCTCAACCTATAGGATGTCTCCATCAAATCCCTTCCCTCATGGACTAAGGAAACCTGTGGAAGAGGAGGTGGAAAGAGGGCAAGAGCCAGAGGGGATGGAGGACACCAGGAAACAATGGCCTCTAAATAAACAGGATAGATTACTTGTGAGCTCACAGAGACTGAGGCAGTGTGCACAGGTCTGCATCAGATCACATCCTAAACTGAAAGAAGTAGATATATGGTCCCATCCCTGACCCTGAAATGATCTCACATCGATAACCACAGTTTTCTCAAAGGGAATCTATCTTAGTCAGGGTTTCTATTCCTGCACAAACATTACCAAGAAGCAAGTTGAGGAAGAAAGGATTTATTCAGCTTACACCTTCCACATTGCTGTTGATTACCAAAGGAAATCAGGACTGGAACTCAAGCAGGTCAGGAAGCAGGAGCTGATGCAGAGGCCATGGAGGGATGTTTCTTATTGCCTTGCTTCCCCTGGCTTGCTCAGTCTGCTCTCTTATAGAACCCAAGACTACCAGCCCAGAGATGGTACCACCCACAAGGGGCCCTCCCCTCTTGATCATTAATTGAGAAAATGCCCCACAGTTGGATCTTATGGAGGCATTTCCCCAACTGAAGCTCCTTTCTCTGTGAACTCCAACCTGTGTCAAGTTGACACACAAAACCAGTCAGTACAGAATCTTAATGGAGAAAATCTCTCTCTCTCTCTCTCTCTCTCTCTCTCTCTCTCTCTCTCTCTCTCTCTCTCTCTCTCTCTCTGTCCTAATTATTTACTCACTTTACAACCCCATATCAGCCCCTCCTCTCCTCCCAGTACCCCCTCATGCAAATCCTCCCCCTATTCCACCTTCCCCTTCTCTTTTGAGAAGGAGGGAGCCCCCTCTAGGTGTCATCCCATCCTCCACCCCCAATCCCCACTGCCCATTGCCCACCCCCAGCCCTGTAAGTCAAGTTACTGTGGAGACTTGATGCATCCATTCCCACTGAGGCCAGACTAGGCAGTCCATTTGGGAGCAGGGGATCCACAGGCAGGCAGGCAACAGGATCAGGGACAGCCCCTGCTCCAGTAGTTGGGGGACCTGCATAAAGACCAAGCTGTTTATCTATTACATAAGTGTGGGGGTCCTAGCTCTTTGGTTGTTGAATCAGTATCTGGAAGCCCCCAAGGGTCCAGGTGAGTTGACTCTGTTGGTCTTCCTATGGAGTCCCTACCTTCTCCAGATCTCTCAATCCTTCTCCCAACTCTTCCATAAGACTCCCCAAGCTCTATCTAATATGAAGCAAACCACTGTTGAAGGTAGGCTGAGTTCTCAGTAGCAGATGGCCAACAGACCATGAACTCAAGGCATCTTTGAAGGACCCTTGTCTCATAATGTCATGTCAAGGAACATATACATATACATGTACACATAAATACACATATATTCACATACACACAAAGGACCTGTGTGTGTATACATATATACATACAGTATACATATGTACATATATATGTGTATATATATGCATAAATATATATACACAATAATGCAAAGTATATAATATAGTAGGATGTGGCTTTCCAGTTTGTGTTTTCATGGCATCCCTGAGTGTACAAATGAAGGGGTCTCTACTTCTGAATCTGGTTCTTGTGCCCTCTCTTGGGCTCTTTTCCTTCTGTTTGTCTGTTTCGTCCAATTCTAATGTGTTAATTTTTGCTTTAACTTATAATATTATATTTTATTTTCTTATCCTTTAGAATCTTGTTTGTTTTCTAATGAGGCACAGAAAGGTGGTGGGTCTGGATGGGAGGAGAGGTGGGGAGGAAATGGAGAAGTACAAGGAAGGAAAACTGGAATCAGAACATATTGTATGAGGGAAAATACCTGTTTTCAATAAAAGAAGAGAAATAAAATTTTAAAATATTAATTTTTTTAACTTAACTTTTGCTTCTTTGAAGTTTGATCCTTTGCTCAACTCTCCTGCTATGTTCCCGTACTTAGAAACCACAGGAAAAATGCAGTTAGGGGATAATAGATTAACATTCAGACCCACAGGAAAGAAAATGCATAATATTCAGACATTTTGAGCTGGGGTTTTGTATTTGTTAGTCTAAATGTTCCACAGGTATCTCTGGGGTAACATATTCAAAAACGGGCTGTTCTTACCTCAAAGCCTCTGCCCGCATGGTTCTACATTCAATTTCCAGAATTCGTTTGTCAGGGTTTTTGTTATTGCCTTTGTTTTGACACATTGTTACTATATAGTCTTAGCTGACATGGAACTTGGTATGTAGACCAGTCTGTCCTGGCTATGACACAGATCTGTCTGCCTCTGCCTCCGCCTCCGCCTCCGCCTCCGCCTCTGCCTCTGCCTCCGCGTGTTGGGGTTAAAGGCATGCACCACTGAACCTAGCCTGTTTAATATTTTCTTTTAAAAATAATAGAATGAATTTAAAATATTTAGTTCTTTCCTGGCCACAGGATGCACATATTACAAACTAATCAGAGGAGAAAAGGAAGGGAGAGACAAGAAAGGAGGGATGGAGAGAAAGTTAAGGAGAGAAAGAAGGAGGAAAGGGAGGGGGAAGGAGGGAGGAGAGAGAGGGCCTGGAAGAAGGGAGAGGAAGAGGCTGAAGAGGAAGCCAGGTTTATTTCCCATCACATATGCAAGAGTATGCCATTCCATATCATATTCATGGCCCCACATCATGTGAGGTTGACCACAACATAGCTGAAGACACAGAATTTGGCCACAGTGGCTCATTGTAAGAGGAGGCATGTCAACATCACAGGTGTGAGTACACTTTCCTTAATCACACAGACTCTGTAGTAAGCAGATGGAGAGTGGGTTATTGTGATTGAGGACTGGGCATTGCCACATCAGAAGGTCAATCTATGGCCTTGGTCCATCACATGGAACCTTGGGAACCAAAATAGTGTATTTAATCTTTTTAAACTTCAGTTTCCTTTCCTACAAAGGTAACAACATAACTCTCTCACTGGGTGGTATGGAAACTGTGAAGTACTCTGTGCTCAGATCCCCCTTGAGGTCCACATCTCTAATTCCCCAGCTCTCAGACACTAGGACTGTCAGTGGCTCTCCACTAAGTTCCCCTCTGGGAACTGACCTGTGCCTTCTCTGTTTCAAGGACTCATTGGTCCAAGTTTATTAGATTTCTTTAAACTTTCATGTATGAGTGTTTGCCTGCATGTATATGTGTGTATAACATAACCTGAACCCTTGGAGCTCTCAGAGACTGAACCACCAACCAAATAGCATACATGGACTTGAACTAGGCCCCACACACATATGTAGCAGATGTGCAGCTCATTCTTCATGAGGATCTGAACAACTGGAGTAGGGGCTATCCCTAAAGCTATTGCCTGTGTGTGGCACTCTTTCCCCTAATGGCTGTATTGTTACAGAGATCAGAAGGTGTTGTATCTTCTGGAATTGGATTTACAGATGGTTGTGGGATGCCATGTGGGTGCTTGAAACTGAACCCAGGTCCTCTGCAAGAGCAACAAGTGCTATCAGATACTAGGCCATCTCTCCATTCCCACAGTTAATGTAAGTTAAGAACAGCCGTAGAGTCCAAGCCTTTTCAAGTGAATTAGCTGGTGTCACACATCAGTATCTACCCAACACCCTTCTTGTATCATTCTGGCCATTTTTCTTTTTTTTTTTTTAAACCTTTCTAACATACCAGGCATGCTCTCAATGTCTTTGCACTTAAGATCTTTCCCTCCTCTTAAGATGCTCTAATTGCACATAATGCTCTCCCACTTCCTTAAAATCTTTGTATAAATGAATCCTGACATAAAATCCTCCCTGGCTACTGTACTCAGCCTGTAACCCCTTTCCCTCTTTATTTTCTTCCTTTGGTCTGATTGTCATGATCTCAGTATGTATTTTATTTGGGTTGTGTCATTTTTTATAATCTGCAGTAGACTGGTTGAAGAATGTTAGTACTGATGACTCCTGAACTTACGACAGTGATTAGCACATAAGAAGTGTCCAATTCATGGCCATAGATAACAACAATAAATCAATAATGGTGATGAATTTCTCTAACAAACAATGATTTTCATTTTTTTACTGTGTAGAAATATCCAGCATCAAAATAATCTCCACAGTTAGTTTGACAAGAACAGCAGTGCATCCTGGGAGCTGTTATCGGTACCTAGCTCTTCCATCTCATGTCTATGACATGGAGTCATGTCACAAAGCATCTTTTCTCCTTTACCAGGAAAACTGAAACTAAAGCTGAAGGACCACAGAGTTCTGAGGACAGAAAGTGCCACCCAGTCTATGGGACCATTCTCCTCTGCCCCTTTTCCATCACTAAAGTTTCTGAATAGCTGATCACAACATTGTTTCCCAAGAGAGGTACAAAGCATAAGGGTGTGTCATTCCCCAAAAGCTTTACCTATGTGGTAGAGATGCATCATCTCTTCTGCAGTTTACCTTGGCTATTCTGCTCCCCTTGCCTCAATTCTAGCTCTCAGGAATCACAAAAGACTCTTCACCCAGTTGACAAAAGACAGAGCTGGGTCTGTTAACCCAGTTATCTCTGGCTTTAGCTATTAGCCTACAATTCCTGTGAGGAATTTGCCAGTGATTTCATTGCCCATCCACATTACTGGAGTTCACAAAGTTGGTAGTGACACAAAGGGAATGGATCTCCCAGCAATAGCTGACAGGGAAAAAATTACAAACCAGGAAGCTCTTTGGTCTCTGTGGCGATCTGTGTGCTTTCAACTCTGCCAAATCAGGTTTGTTTTTGTTTTTGTTTTTGGTTTGTTTTGTTTTTCCAGGCAGCCTTTGAAAGAGAAAGAGAAGACAAGACAGAAAATCACAATCGAAAACTCTCAGACATTCTAAGAAATGTGACTGGACCTTTGCAAGCTCCATTGAAGCTTTCACATAAACTCCTGGGATCAATCTTACCCCTGGCATGTGGGACAGATCTCATTCAGACCCCGTGAATGGATGGCACCCTCAGATTGTCCTTGCAGATTATCTTTAGCTACTCAAGAGGACTTCATTGTTGTGGGACACTATAGAAGAGCCTGGGTGATTTGCATTATGCAAAACTGAGCCTTTGGGAGTAAGTATCAAGTGCTTCAGAAGGAGCAAAAGTAACAACTCTAATGCTTTGGAAGAAAGCAAGGCAGTGGAAAGTATGCCCAAGTGACCTTAAGCATGCTTAAAATGTAGTGGAATAATTGGTCAGTCTGGGGAAGCCTTTTAGACACTTACTAGAAATGTGAAACACTGGCACATGAAACACTGACAGCAAAAGCCAAGGTTTTTGTGTGGGGCCCCTTTCTACCATTTCAGAGGACAACAAAAAAAATCCCATCACTCTAAACTTGGCAGCCCTGCAATGGGAAAACAGCCCTGTCTCCCCTCCATCTTCTGGATGTGCTGGTGCCTTGGGTGCTATTTATGTCTTGATTGGCAAGAGTGTGTTCTGTCCAGATAAGTGAAGAATCATCTCTTAAAAAGATCCTTCAAAAGAGCAGCTTTCTGGAAAGATGAAGCAATGCCAGGAGAGTTTAAAAGCTGGTCCAAATTCCAATATCTCAGGTAAACACCAACAAGTGACACAAACCCTTGAATATGAGGATCCCATGGTGCACTGAAGAAAGACAATGTGATACAAACTCTTATTAATGTTTCATTGAAAGATCATCTGAGCAAGATATAATCTTTATGGTTTAGCTCTGTTTACATTATTTGTGTCTGTCTTATTATTCTCAAAATTAGCAATAAAGAAAGATCATTTGACTCTCCATTATTTTAAGTATGTTAGCTTAGCATTCAGTGTCCTTAGCAATCTTTAAAAGCATACTTTTACATCCCATCTATTGCCACTTCACTTCTCCCATTGATCAATGTGTCTGTAAGTCCCTAAATATATGACCACTGTTGTGTGTTTCCTTCCACATCCTTCCCCAGAACACCACCAGGTCAGGTCAGACTCTCGTCACTTCCCAAATCAAAGCCAAGTGGCCCGTCCTTTGTGAAAATTCCCAATGATCTCTCAAAGCAGCATTTGTTCCTGCACATAGAGTGATCCTCTTGCATTGTGTAACGGGGTTGCCATGTTATATGAGTTCACTATGAGCAGGTTCTCTCTTCTACTTTACCATGAAGTTTTCAGTGATCTGTGTCATACCTTCTGACTGCCTCAGCAAACATTTCATGAGTGGATATATAGAAGATGAAACTCATAATATTTTTTTCACTTTTTCACTTCCTGTTTTATCGAGAAGAAAATCACAATCCAGAGAGAATCAGTCTTGTACTAAATTCCATTAAACCTGAAAACAATAACATTACATCCAAAGACCTTTGCCGTGTCCTGTTCATGTATAATGTTAGAACTGCTACAGAGTTTATGCTACTGACAAAAATGTGGTAAGAAGGGATCACAGATGGTGATGAAAATAGAGAAAGCAATATTTTATTAAAAACCTAGAACTAGAAGTCAAGAACCCAGGAAAGGAACAGGAACATGGGTTGTCTCTGACTCTGTTGCCTGCCTTTGGATCCCTTTGTCTAACTGGGCTGCCTAATCTACGAGGATGCAACTAGTGCTACTGCAACTAGATATGCCAAGGCAGGTTGATATCCATGGGAAGATTCTCCTTCTCTGAGGAGGAAGGGGTTGGGGAATGGGGTCAGGGGAGGGGAAAGGAAGAAACTGGGAAGAGAGGAGGAAGAGGAAGCTGTAATCCAAACATAAAGTAAATAAATAAAATTAATGAAAGAAAAAAAAAGAACCCAGTGAAGGATCTGAATGTCTATATCCATTCAGAGTGATCCTAGGTGTTCTCTAAAATGGTAGGGTAGTATTTTTGCTTTCCCCAAATACATACTATACACACATATGCTACAGAGTCAGGGTCATATGTAGAGTAACATGATGTTATCAGAGCAAAATTGTCTCCATGCTCCAGGAATGGTATGTGGTGGGGTACTAACAGGATTAGTTTTTTAAATCTATTTCCCTTTGTGTCTGCTTATACCCTTCAAGGCATATGAGTGCTCAACTTGGCAATCTCCAGTCAGGGAAAACTTTAGCTTAGAGAAAAGGAATTCACTAATGTTAATAATTTATCTAAATTCAATGAGCAAAAGAACCTCTGAGGGTCCTATTAATATTATGGTTCTACTTTTTACAGATTTAATGCAAGTTAAGACAAATGCAGGCACCATCACCCCTTGGGATCTAATCTCTCTGCCTCCAAGAGCCCCAATCACTATAAGAACTGGTGACCAAGAAATTTGCCCTTAGAACAAGAAGCATTCCCTTGCGAGTGACTTTCAGCAAACTGCTGAAAGCAAGACAGTGTAATTTTATTATTATCACATCTGCTGGCTCACTGATGTGTTTATAACGTGCAGAAACTTTCCTAAAGCACATGGTCATAATTGCTGGGTCAATTCACAGGGCAGTTGATATTCTCCAAGAGTGCTATGGAGCAGGACGCTAATGGCAGGGAGCAGCGATGGAATGCTGCAGCAATGGAAGTCTAAAATATATGAGACATCACTAAGGGTAACAGGCAAAGAATGAAATAAAACGTGAGAAACAGATTGGTTTGGTTAAAATGCCACATTTATGTCATGATCATCATCATCATCTTATCGTCTTAAAGACATCATTATCAGTCACTTCAGGATCATGGCACTGCTGCACCATACACACACATGATCACAATGTATACACCTGCACATATATATGCACAGAAGGACTTAGACAAATATTTGTTTAGTTCCACTTTGGTTTTGAGTAGGTGAATTCAGAAATAATTATATGTGTGTGTGTGTCTGTGTGTGTCTGTGTGTCTGTGTGTCTGTGTCACACTACATACAAAGAGTGTATGTCTTGGTCAGGGAAGTAAGGATTTCACCAAAAGCAGTAACAATAAACAAACACAGAGTGGTTTGCCTACACGAGGATGAAGTGACTCTTGAATGAAGATTTCTGTATAAGTCCTAAGACACTCAATTCATTTTCACTGAGTCTAAGACTATCAGACTTCCAATCTCTTTCTATCTTATGCTCTTAATCTATGTAGCTCTGTCATTTCTGACTCTAGTTATGAATAATAACCTAACATCTGAGGCTCTGGTTTATAATTCTAACCACCTCTTGACTTGTTGCTAAATGTTAATGTTCTCCAGATCCCTATAATGTACTATATCATAAAGGTGACTGCATGAAAGTTGGAGAAATGCCTCAGCAGTTAAAAATACTTACTGCCCTTGAAGGGGGTCTGGATTCAATTCCCAGTACTAATGTGACCACTCGTAATCATGGGCCACTACAGTACCAATAGATCTGATGCCCTTTTCTGACCTCTGCGTGTACCATACATGCAAGTGGTGCACAGAAATACATACAAAACACCCATAAGATAATACATATACATATATGTGGTTTTTCTCTGTCTCTCTCTGTCTCTGTCTCTATCTTTGTCTCTTTCTCTGTCTCTCTATCTCTCTTTCTCTCTGTCTCTGTCTCTCTCTGTGTGTGTTTGTGTGTGTGTGTGTATGTGTGTGTGTATGTGTGTGTGTGTGACTGCAGCCAGTCAAAGTTTAGTTTTGATTTTTAATAGGCAATGGAATTATGCCCAGCAATAGAAGGCTCAGAGCAGTATCATTATCTAAGTACTTTATGGCACACATAGATCAAAATCTGATGTTTTAGAGGATTAATGTGAACACTAAAAATTAAAATCAAGCACTTTTAAGAATATTTTATTATTTGTATTTATGTACATGTAAATGTGCCTATGTGAGTTTATGTGTAGCAGCTGTGTACAGGTGCCTTCAGAGGACAGTGCACATCAGATCCCATGGGACTAGAGTTACATGCAGTTGTGAGAAGCCCAATGTGAGTGATGATAACCTAACTATAGTCTTCTGAAAGAGCAATACATGCTTTTAACCAATGTGCCATCTCTCTGGTCCCAAATCATGCATCTTAAACTAAGATCACAGATATAATTTTGTAATGCCTGGAAGAGAATGGTGTTATCTCAAATTATAACTGACTTTGTTTCTGTTTCAACTGAGACCCCAAGAAAACAAGAACAGAGCTCTTCCATTCTGAAGTATAAAGCTGTCTATAAAGGTGCTTAGTAGGGCTAAAAGGAGTGGGAGGTGAGACTGAAAAGAAAATCTCACTGGAAAAGGTTAATGCATGGCAGAGTACTTTCCTTCTCTCCAACACACAGAAATTTCTGGGCAATGTACCTCCACCTCCTCTATCTCTGAACCACAGAGAAGGGGTCAAGAGCTCTGTATGGGCACCTAGAGTTTGTGGGACAGAATAAGCCTACATCTAACAGAAGAGAGATATAAATGGAGAAAACTGAGTAAACAGAGGCCGTCATGACATACCAACATTTCCATCATCCCCAGTAGATGAGAATCTTAATAAGTCAGGGATATGTAAGAAGATCAAATGAGGAAAACTCAGGAAAAATTAAAACAGCAGCTGTAGAAACAGCAGCACCATCAGGTGATCAGACACAAATATAAGAATATCTGTGATCGTATTCAAATAACCATAGGGAGAGTTGAAATGGAAACTTAAGTGCTCTTCGGAAAGTCAGTTGTATTGGATGGTGTTTTGCTGAGGCAAACATGTAAAGGAACATTTAACTGAAGTGGGCACAGGTGAAAGGATGTTCTGCTAAAGCAAGCACGTGAAGGACACATGTTAAGAATTCTTCACCTTCGGCCTGGTGGAGGGACCCCGCGCAGGGAGGGAGCCTGCCAGCTTCCCTTCCGCGACCTCTGTTCCCGCGGACTGCGCTGGAGAGACCGGTACCCAGGCTCTCCCCCCAATATAACATCACTTGGGACACGGCCTGTTGGGGCTTCCGTCTGTGCCCGAGGGCGGGTTGGCGCTGTGGTCGTCTGGGTGCCATATCGGCGGGCCATCGTGACCACAGGGTGAGCAGCGCCACGGAGAGTGCCCTCCGCCATCTTTGCTCCAGTGACCAGGTAGTTGGGACCGCCAGGCTCAGAGACAGACAGGCATAATATCGCTTCGGTTTCAGGCAGCTTGTGTGTAACCTGCTCCCAGGTGCTGGGCTGATCTGCAGTAACCAGCGCGCCAGCTCTGCGGTGGGACCTTCTGCCTGGTGGAGGGACCCCGCGCAGGGAGGGAGCCTGCCAGCTTTCCTTCCGCGACCTCTGTTCCCACGGACTGCGCTAGAGAGACCGGTACCCAGGCTCTCCCCCCAATATAACATCACTTGGGACACGGCCTGTTGGGGCTTCCGTCTGTGCCCGAGGGCGGGTTGGCGCTGTGGTCGTCTGGGTGCCAGATCGGCGGGCCATCGTGACCACAGGGTGAGCAGCGCCACGGAGAGTGCCCTCCGCCATCTTTGCTCCAGTGACCAGGTAGTTGGGACCGCCAGGCTCAGAGACAGACAGGCATAATATCGCTTCGGGTTCAGGCAGCTTGTGTGTAACCTGCTCCCAGGTGCTGGGCTGATCTGCAGTGACCAGCACGCCAGATCTGCTGTGGGACTTCTGCCTGGCAGAGGGACGCCCCCTCCCCCCCAGGAGAGATCACACACCCCTGCACAGGGCAGGAGCCTGCCAGCCTCCCTTTGGCGACCTCTGCTCCAGGAATCCACTAGGCTGAGCCTTTAGATGTGCAAGGCCTCCCCAATATAAGATCACTTGGGGCAAAGCACATTAGGGCTCCAAAGTCACTCAGGAGCAGGCAGGCCCCAGAAATCGGTGCCAGGGGAATCCTGGTAATCCAGGGGGGGAGAAATAGCTTTGCAGGCTCACAGGAGGTCCAACCAACAGCCAGTGGCAGCAGGACCAACTAACACCAGAGGTATCCAGATGGCAAAAGGCAAACGTAGGAATGTTACTAACAGTAATCAAAGTAATGTGGGACCATCCGAACCCAACTCTCCAACAGCAGCAAGTCCTGGATACCCCACCACACCCGAAAGACAAGATCTGGATTTAAAATCACTTCTCATGATGCTATTAGAGGATCACAAGAAGGACACAAATAAATCTCATAAAGAGTTACAGGAGACCATGAATCAACGGTTAGAAGCCCTTACAAAGGAAATACAAAAATCGCTTAGAGAAATGCGGGAGAACATGGATCAAAAGATGGAGGCGCACAAGGAGACAACACAAAAATCACTTAACGAGATGAATCAACGGGTAGATGCACTCACAAAGGAATCACAAAATTGGCATAAAGAAATGCAGAAGAATATGGGTCAACAGACGGATGCCCATAAGGAGGCAACACAAAAATTGCTTAAAGAAATGAATCAACGGTTAGATGCCCTTACAAAGGAAACACGAGAACAGCTTAAAGAAATGCAGGAGACGATGGATCAACAGATGGAATCCCATGAGGAGGAAACACAAAAATCGCTCAGAGAAATGCAGGAGAACGTGGGTCACCAGGAAGAAATCCTGAAAGAGGTAATGCAAAAATACCTTAAAGAAATACAGGAAAATACAAACAAACAAGTGAAGGATCTCAGCAAATCCATCCAGGAACTAAAAAAGGAAGTAGAAACAACTAAGAAATCACAAAGGGAGACAACTTTGGAGATAGAAAACCTTGGGAAGAAATCAGGAGTCATAGATGCGAACATCAACAATAGAATACAAGAGATGGAAGAAAGAATCTCAGGTGCTGAAGATTCCATAGAAAGCATCGACTCAACAGTCAAAGAAAATGCAAAATGCAAAAAACGCGTAACCCAAAACATCCAGGAAATCCAGGACACAATGAGAAGACCAAACCTAAGGATTATAGGTATAGATGAGAGTGAAGATTTGCAACTTAAAGGGCCAGTAAACATCTTCAACAAAATTATGGAGGAAAACTTCCCTAACTTAAAGAGAGAGATGCCGATGAACGTACAAGAAGCCTACAGAACTCCAAACAGACTGGACCAGAACAGAAATACCTCCCGTCACATAATAATCAAAACACCAAATGTTCTAAACAAAGAAAGAATACTAAAAGCAGTAAGAGAAAAGGGCCAAGTAACATACAAAGGAAGACCTATCCGAATCACATCAGACTTCTCACCAGAGACTATGAAAGCCAGAAGATCCTGGGCAGATCTCATGCAGACACTAAGACAGCACAAATGCCAGCCTAGACTACTATACCCAGCAAAACTCTCAATCACCATAGATGGAGAGACCAAGATATTCCATGATAAAACCAAATTTTCACAATATCTTTCCACAAATCCAGCCCTGCAACGGATAATAGGTGGAAACCTCCAATACAGGGAGAGAAACAACACCCTGGAAAAAATGAGATAATAACCTTCTTGAATCAAACCCAAAAGTAGATAACCACTCAAACATAAAGATAGCGTCAAGAATGGCAGAGGGCAATAATCACTATGCCTTAATCTCTCTTAATATCAATGGTCTCAATTCCTCAATTAAAAGACATAGACTAGCAGACTGGATACGTAAACAGGACCCAGCATTTTGCTGCATGCAGGAAACGCACCTCAGTGTCAAAGACAAACACTACCTCAGAGTTAAAGTATGGAAAACAATTTTACAAGCAAATGGCCCCAAGAAACGAGGTGGAGTAGCCATCCTAATATCGGATAAAATTGATTTTCAACCTAAAGTCATCAAAAAAGACACAGAAGGACACTACATACTGATCAAGGGAAAAATCCACCATCAAGAACTCTCAATCCTGAATATCTATGCTCCAAATGCAAGGGCACCCTCATTCGTAAAAGAAACTTTACTAAAACTCAAAGCACACATCGCACCGCACACAATAATAGTGGGTGACTTCAACACCCCGCTCTCTGAAATGGATCGTTCAGGAAAGCAGAAACTAAACAGGGACACAGTGAATCTAATTGAAGCCTTGGACCAAATGGAACTAACTGATATATATAGAACATTTCATCCTAGAGCTAAAGAATACACCTTCTTCTCAGCTCCTCATGGTACCTTCTCCAAAATTGACCATATAATTGGTCACAAATCAGACCTCAACAGATACAAGAAGATAGAAATAATCCCATGCCTCCTATCAGATCACTATGGAATAAGGGTGGTCTTCAATGGCAACAAAAACAAAAGAAAACCCACGTACACATGGAGGCTGAACAATGCTCTACTCAAGGATAACTTGGTCAAGGTGGAAATAAAGAAAGAAATCAAAGACTTTTTGAAAGTTAATGAAAATGAAGGCACAACATACCCTAATTTATGGGACACAATGAAAGCAGTGCTAAGAGGAAAATTCATAGCCCTGAGTGCCGCCAAAAAGAAATGGGAGACAGCATACACTAACAGCTTAATGGCACACCTGAAAGCCCTGGAACATAAAGAAGCAAATACACCAAAGAGGAGTAGAAGGCAGGAAATCATCAAACTCAGGGCTGAAATCAATCAAGTAGAAACAAATAAAACCATACAAAGAATCAACAAAACGAGGAGTTGGTTCTTTGAGAAAATCAACAAGATAGATAAGCCCTTAGCCAGACTAACCAGAGGGCACAGAGATAGTATCCAAATTAATAAAATCAGAAACGAAAAGGGAGAGATAACAACAGAAACTGAGGAAATTCAAAAAATCATCAGATCCTACTACAAAAACCTGTATTCAACACAACTAGATAATCTTGAGGAAATGGACAATTTCCTTGACAGATACCAAGTACCAAAATTAAATCAGGATCAAATAGACCATCTAAACCGTCCTATAAGCCCTGAAGAAATAGAAGTTGTCATTGGAAGTCTTCCAACCAAAAAAAGCACAGGTCCACATGGTTTTAGTGCAGAATTCTATCAGACCTTCAAAGAAGACCTAACACCAATACTCTTCAAACTGTTCCACAAAATAGAAACAGAAGGAACACTACCCAACTCGTTCTATGAAGCCACAATTACACTAATACCAAAAGCACACAAAGATCCAACAAAGAAAGAGAATCTCAGGCCAATCTCTCTTATGAATATCGATGCAAAAATACTCAATAAAATTCTTGCCAACCGAATCCAAGAACACATCAAAACGATCATTCACCACGATCAAGTAGGCTTCATCCCAGGGATGCAGGGATGGTTCAATATAAGGAAATCCATCAATGTAATCCACTACATAAACAATCTCAAAGAAAAAAACCACATGGTCATCTCATTAGATGCTGAGAAAGCATTTGACAAAATTCAGCATCCTTTCATGCTAAAGGTCTTGGAAAGATCAGGAATTCAAGGCCCATATCTAAACATAGTAAAAGCAATTTACAGCAAACCAGTAGCCAGCATCAATCTAAACGGAGAGAAACTTGAAGCCAATCCCACTAAAATCAGGGACTAGACAAGGCTGCCCTCTCTCTCCATATCTTTTCAATATAGTACTTGAAGTTCTAGCTAGAGCAATTAGACAACAAAAAGAGGTCAAAGGGATACAAATTGGAAAGGAAGAAGTCAAACTATCACTATTTGCAGACGATATGATAGTATACATAAGCGACCCAAAGAACTCCACCAGAGAACTCCTACAGCTGATAAACGACTTCAGCAAAGTGGCCGGATATAAAATCAACTCAAGCAAGTCAGAAGCCTTCCTATACTCAAAGGATAAGCAGGCTGAGAAAGAAGTAAGAGAAATAATACCCTTTACGATAGCCACAAACCATATTAAGTATCTTGGCGTGACGCTAACCAAACAAGTGAAAGATCTGTATGACAAGAACTTCAAGTCTCTGAAGAAAGAAATTGAAGAAGACCTCAGAAGATGGAAAAATCTGCCATGCTCATGGATTGGCAGGATTAATATAGTAAAAATGAGCATCTTACCAAAAGTAATACACAGATTCAATGCAATCCCCATCAAAATCCCAACTCAATTCTTCATAGAGTTAGAAAGAGCAATTCAAAAATTCATCTGGAATAACAGAAAACCCAGAATAGCTAAAACTATTCTCAAGAGTAAAAGAACCTCTGGGGGAATCAGTATCCCGGACCTCAAGCTGTACTACAGAGCAATAGTGTTAAAAACTGCATGGTATTGGTACAGTAACAGACATGTAGATCAATGGAACAGAATTGAAGACCCAGAAATGAATCCACACTCCTATGGTCACTTGATCTTTGACAAAGGAGCTAAAACCATCCAGTGGAAAAAAGATAGCCTTTTCAACAAATGGTGCTGGCTCAGCTGGAGGTCAACATGCAGAAGAATGCAAATTGACCCATTCTTATCTCCTTGCACTAAGCTCAATTCTAAGTGGATCAAAGATCTCCACATAAAACCAGACACACTGAAACTAATAGAAGGGAAACTAGGGAAGAACCTTGAACATATGGGCACAGGGGAGAATTTCCTGAACAGAACTCCAATAGCTTATACTCTAAGATCAAGAATAGACAAATGGGACCTCATTAAATTACAAAGTTTTTGCAAGGCAAAAGACACCGTCAAAAAGACAAAGCGGCAACCAACTAACTGGGAAATGATCTTTACCAACCTTACATCCGACAGAGGGCTAATATCCAAGATATACAAAGAACTCAAGAAGTTAAACTCCAGAGAGGCAAGTAACCCTATTAAAAAATGGGGTACAGAGCTACACAAAGAGTTCTCACCTGAAGAATATCTAATGGCTGAGAAGCACCTAAAGAGATGTTCATCATCCTTAGTCATTAGGGAAATGCAAATCAAAACAACCCTGAGATTCCATCTCACACCAGTCAGGATGGCTAAGATCAAAAACACAGGAGACAGCAGTTGTTGGCGAGGATGTGGAGAAAGAGGAACACTCCTCCACTGCTGGTGGAATTGCAGGCTGGTACAACCACTCTGGAAAGCAGTCTGGCGGCTCCTCAGAAAACTGGGCATGACACTTCCGGAGGATCCGGCTATACCACTCCTGGGCATATACCCAGAGACTTTACCTGCATGCAAGAAGGACACATGCTCCACTATATTCATAGCAGCCTTATTTATAATAGCCAGAAGCTGGAAAGAACCCAGATGTCCCTCAACGGAGGAATGGATTCAGAAGATGTGGTATATTTACACAATGGAATACTACTCTGCAATTAAAAACAATGAATTCACGAAATTCCTAGGCAAATGGTCAGAACTTGAAAATATCATCCTTAGTGAGGTAACCCAATCACAAAAGATCACACATGGTATGCAGTCACTGATAAGGGGATATTGACCCAGAATCTCAGAATACCCTAGACACAATTAGCATATCAATAGATTTCTAAAAAGATGGAAGGAGAGACCCCTGGTCCTGGAAAGACTGGATGTAGGGGAACGCCAGGACAGAGTAATGAGAGGGGGTTGAACGGAGAAAAGAGGGAGGGAAGGGGGCTTATGGGACTTTCGGGGAGGGAGGAAACGGGAAAGGGGAAGTGATTTGGAATGTAAATTAAAAAAATAAAATAAAATAAAATAAAATAAAAAGAATTCTTCACTAATGATTTCACTAATGATGCCTGTATTGGTCCACCTTAGATTGTGTGCTTGAGCTGCATTTGTCAGGACTCCATACAAAGAAATGCACTGAACAAAAACAAACAAACAAACAAACAAATAAACCAAAAACAAAAACAACAACAACAACTTCTGGTGCAGGTTCTTGCCACTTAAGCTGACTAGGGCTGATTGGCAGAGTAATGGTGACTGAGACAGACCCACACGCTGAGGCAAGACCTGTAGAGGACACATGACGTTAGAATATAAATAGGAGTCCACGGACAGTAACAAGGGCTGAGCTAGGCTTGCTTATAGTGCTATGCAAGCTTGTTGGTCTTGAGTCTTTTTTGATCTTCAAATCACTGAGAGAGGCACAGCTGAGAACTTTTCCTGGTGTTCCTGCTGGTCTCTCCTGCTGACATGTGTTGAGGCTGAGGCCTGGCTGCCTCTGCTAGGTTGTGGCACCACTGCTGAATGGGGTTTGCTACCCTGACTCTTCTGAACTGTATTGCTGGTGTAGCTGTGAGGTGCTGTGAGGCGCTTGCGAGTGGATCCAGCTGCCTCCACTAATCTGTGAACTGAGCTGCTGATTTCCAGACACGGCAGATGGGAGTTGCTCCAAACAATTAAACATATCCTTTCTTTTGCAATACCTCTGGTGGGTGGTGGGCTAGAAGGGAGGTTAAAGTGTTTAAGAATCATTCTTAAAAGTAGGCCTTGAAAAAGTAAAGTTACAGAGAGTACAATTACCAGGTAACTATGACTTTTAAAAGAATCAGATGGTGAGGCTGGTGAGAAAAGTGCTTGTTGCCAAGCCTAAAGACTAAGTTCTGTCCCCAGAATCCACAAGGTAGGAGTTAACAGACTTCTATATGCTGTCCTTTAACCTCTATCTGCATGCCATTATACATGCACATTCAAACATATGCACACATACAAATAAATAGGTGAAAGATTATCACATGGGCATTATAGAAATTAAAAATAAGGTACCTAAATTCATAATGTGGGTAACAAGTTAAACAACAGACTAAGTATGGTTGAAGAAAGAATTTGTGAACTAGCCATGGATCAATAGAAAATATTCAGTCATAAAGAGAAATAAGGAATTACAAATACAGGAAAAAAAAACCACATGCCATATATGGCATTTCTTTAAAAATCTGACAGTGTCAGGAGGAGAAAGAAGTAACATGTCATCAGTGGCATGTGACTACAGACCAACCAGAGACCTTGAAAAAACAACAAAAGATACAAGAACACAGAGTCACAATGATTCTGGAATCTACTGAGGCCAAATAGCGTGCACACCAAGCAAACCACACTATGGCAAACACAGAAATGCTTGATAGAACCAGGAAAACTTGTGAAAACTTGAGTCAATGAGCAAAGACTGCTTCCCTTCATGGGGCAATAAGAGATCGACTGACTTTTCTACCAAAACTAACACCAGGGAACTTGAGGAATGTTTTAAAGTCCCAGAGGAAGGAGTAGTACTAATTCAAAGTCTGACAGCTGAAGAAAATAGATTTCAAAGCAAAAGAGAAAAAAATGTTGTTTCTATCATGTTCTCTCTGTAGCAATCTATTACAAATTGATAGAAATATAAATGAAAATAAAAAGTAAAGGAGGCATAAAGAAAGCTAAATTCTAAAAGTAAAATTAAGAGATTATTCTCAAATAAGATTAATGTAAGCCACTTTTCTTGTTCATATAACACAAAGTTATTAATATGTAGGGAGAAATGACCAGTTACATTTTCTTGAATTGAGAACCCTGTACGTAAAAACAAAACAAAACAAAACAAAAGCAACCAAAAGCCAAACCAAACCAAACCAACCAACCAACCAAACAAAGAAACAAACTGAACTAGTGAGAACAAGCAGATGCTGTGGCCCATATCTACAGTCTGTGTACTTGGAAGGCTGAGACAGGAAGGATTTGAACTTGAAAGTAACATCAGCTATACAGGGAGACACTGTCCCTAAATCAAGCAAACAAAATGTTGAAAAATCCAAGTCCCAGCAAAAAGAAGATCCATGTGTCTAACAAAACTCTTATAAAACAGTGAAAATGAACCAACATGCCAATTTTAAAGCATTACTCAATTATTTCATCAAATATTCAGATAGTCAATAGATATCAAGATGGTGTGAATAGCTGGTATTGTCCACCGTCCTCTCGCAATTGACATTCTAACAGGTTGAGTGCAGAAACTCATCCAGACCTTAGTGGAGCCCATTGAGTTACATGTCATTCAAACTCTGAGCAGTCGTTCCCAACTTGGTGATGAAATGAACTTTCCTGTTTTAGAGGATTTTGTGTATCAAAAGGAGATAAAATACCTGAAGAGGTTTTGGGATTTTGGGGGGATGTTTGTGTTTGTTTGTTTCGTTGAAATTAAATGAAATCTCTCAGTATTCAGCCTAAGCCTGGCAAGACAGATACAGAGCAAACAGTGATGAGTAGTTCATTATTATCATCACAGACAGGCTATTTTTACTCTTTTATTTGAACAACTTCCATAAGAAAGCATACCACTGCTGCTTGAAATCAGTGCAGCTAGAAATAGCCCTCCCCTGTTCAACATCATTTTTATGCACAATTATGAACCCACGATGAGTGTGCTTTGTCCCTTTTATTAAAATACCCTTGAGCCAAAAATAACATTTAAATGAATAGCATCAGAAATAAACACACCCCAAGTGCCTGTGGCATTCAAGATGGATAGAGGGGCTTGGCACCTGCTATCTCTCCACCCCCTCATGCTTCAGGGCTTTTCTTATCCTTGTCTGAGAAACTCACTAAAAGACTTTTCATTTTATGTATTTAATCTGCTGTCCAGACTAGTGTTTGCTTTCTAAACTCTAAGAAAACACATTTCTCTTTGATGGTGATATTCACAAGGTGGCAGAAGTCAGTGCCAGGCAGTGACTGTGGAGGCCAGCCCAGGTGTCACTTGGGAGAAAAGCATGAGCCATGTCTGAAAGGATGAGTGAAGGTTCAACCAGGGGAAAGGCTGCCGAGAAGGCGGGAGCAGCATCCGCCCTCTATGGACAGGAAGTGATGGCGGAGTTTGCCACAGAGAGGAAAGGAGCAAGCTCCTCTAAAAGCGAATAGCCAAGTCTCAAGCAGCAGAAGGCGAACAGACCATGTTGAGGTGTTTGTACTTGATGTAGGAATGAGAGTAATAGGGAACAATGGAGAGATTTAAGTTTTGTCTGATCCTTCCTTCTGCTAGCTAACCTATTACAAAGCTCCCTTGGAGATAACGTGGGACTTAGCAAAGCTGAGGGGAAATCAGGAAGGAGGATAACATTTGAAATGTAAATAAATAAAATATCCAATAAAAATCAATATATATACACATATATATATGTATGTATATATATATATGTATGTATATATATATGTATGTGTATATATATATATATATATATATGAAATGCATTAATGACTTGCAAATAATTAGTGATTCTGGAGCTGTCCAGGAAGAATACATTCTGGAGGGAGGAGTTAGAACGGGCATGGCCTGTGAACAGAAGGAAAGAAACCACCAAGAATCAAGGGCTTCATGGCTGGAGACAATACAAAAAGCAAGAACTCACAAAGAATAGGATTTTCTTAGTTTATAAGCTTAATAATTTTAGTATTGGGCATGTTGAGAGAACAGATATATTTTCAAAGTTCCTAATTTCCAACAGCAACAAAGACACTGGGGAAGGGTCCCCAATGGGATGACAGGAGGATCCCTCAGCATTAGGTGCTGCTACTGCTGTGCGGGGTTCTGTGATAAAGAACCAAGTGCTGGATGGAAATTACAGCTCACCGGTGGAGTGTCTGCTTAGCACGTGTGTGGCCCTAGGTTCAATTCTCAGCACTAGAAATTGACAAAAACAAAACAACACTTGTGGGTTTATCAGAGAAAAATCATCTCTGGATGTGTGGAGAAGACCATTCCCTGGGGACACTGTTCACAGGGGAAAAATTAGAAAGAAAATTATGTCACATCTCTAAGGCAGAATATTATTCTGCTAGTAGAATTGTGTGTAATCCAACTTGTTACATGGAAAAAATGTCACCATCTGGGGAAAGACAGGCAGCACACCCAGAGGTTCCACCCAATTCTCCCATACCAACCTACCATCTCTTACCCTCTCCAAATATCAACTCCCTGCAGAAGCCTTCTCTGTCACAATATATACCTGATATATGAAGTCACAACTGTTTCACACAGTCTACTTCCTCACAACCCATGGAACTTCTCAATCACCCCAAATATTTCTTAGAGAGAAAATCCCATGTGAATGATGAAGAGTATTTGTGTGAGATAAGACAACATAAATGCATAAATATATCTGACTCAAAGTATGGAATAGCTGCCAATCATAGCTAATATCCTTCATCTCTCTTTAATACTGTCCTGGTTTACTTTCTGTTGCTGTGAGAAATACCATGACCAAAAGCAACTTGTAAGGGAAAGATTTCATTTGGTTTACTTGTCCTGATCATAGGCCATCACTGCCGGAAGCCAGAGCAGGAACTAGGGCAGAGGCCAAGGAAGATTGCTGCTTACTGACTTGCTCCCCAGGGCTTTCTCAGCCTACTTTCCTACACAATTTGGAACAATTTTCCCAGAGATGGCACCACCCACCACAATCTGGGCCCTCACCCATCAATCATTAATTAGGAACATGCCCCACAGGCTTGCCTATGGGCCGATTTGATGGAGGCATTTTCTCAACTGAAGTTCTCTATTCCCGGATGACCAAGGGTTGCTTCAAGTTGACAAAGAGCTAACCTCATAGCAAAGCAACTCTGTGCTGAGGATCTGGTTTTGTTTCTAAAATTGCTTTGAGAGCTCTCAAGCTCACAACTAGTAAACAGATATTTTTGGTTGCAAATGATGAATGCACAATAATGTAATTAGGAAACAGACTATTCTACCTCATTCTGTAATGAATATTAGTTATCAAGCATACACACACACACACACAAAGGATAGTACTAGTTGCTAAAAAAAAAAATCACAGGAATGATAAAGTCAATTCCTGGTTCAATGTTTATGTTCTCAATCATTTCAGAAGGATTTGCCCCATGGTGGTGATCATTGCATCCCAATTTTATTTCATGAATTCATTTTTCAATGCCTTTAATTCACTTTTCTGAGGGCTTGCATAGAGCCTAGTGAGCTTGTCAGGGTTTTGAACAACACAGACACATCCTTCTCCTTGTATTTTTCCTCTCTCGCCTCCTCTGTGACTCTCATATTCTTATGTATCTCCCCTATTGTGGAGAGATGAATGGCTAATTGTTCTCCCATAAGTGAAGTGACACCTTAATGAGAGTATGCTAAATATAAAGCATGCATGAGGCAAGGTTCTTTCGCTGGAATCCAGAGAGTTAAAGGCAGCCCCTGTCTCTGCAGAAGGAGATTGAATTCCAGCCTCAGGAGAGAAGCTTAATTACCAATCCACTGAAATCCACAAGACGCCATTTTGCCTTTCTGTTGCTGTACTGAGTGCCACAACCAAAACCAGGCAGGGGAAGGGGAGGGCTTATTTGGATTATAGGTTATCGTCAGTCATAGAGGGGAGACAAAGCAGGAACTCAAGGCAGAAACCTGGAGCCAAGAATGGGAGTAGAGGTGTGGAGGAGCAACCATAGTTGACTGGGCCTCTTGCATAAACGAACAATCAAGAAAGTGCTATCTAGATGTGCCTATGTGCCAGTCCCATAGAGGCAAGTCCCACATAGGGTTCACTCTGCCCAGGTGACTCGTGTGTGTGAAGTTGAAAACTGAAGCTGACCATGACACGTATTCATAGGATGACCACTCTGTAGGACTCCAGTAAAAAAAAAAAATGTTTATTGGGTCAAATTTCTGAAACATTGTGATGATGGCTGGCTTACATAATAACATAAATTTAGAGGAAGATTAACAGGCAAATGAGTGTTCTAATTTGAAGATCAGTTTTGTTAACAAACTAGGACACAAAGATTTCTCCTTCCCTGGGCTCAGTGGTTAAGAGCACTTGACTGCTCTTCTAGAACTCAATTCCCAGCAACCACATGTTGGCTCACAACCATCTGAAATCACATCAGATGCCTTCTTCTGGTGTGTCTGAAGACAAGGACAAACAGTATACTCATATACATAAAATAAGTAAATAAATCTTAATAAATATAAATTATCCTCCCCTTCCTAAAACACACAGCAGAAATAACAATGTGAAGCCTTTGGTAGCTTGGTTTGCGTTAAAGCCTTGCCCTCAGCACCAGGTCCTTCATGCTGGTGAGAGCCACGCATCAACTCTTCAAGCTCTTAGGAGCATGGTGCATTAAAGGAAGAACAAATTTCTTTTCTTCACACCAGATGGGAAAAGAGATGTGAGTGTTGTGTGCAATGAAGCAATATCTATAAAGCTTGCATTTTACTATCTTATTTCAGAGAGCTGTAGGGCTTATCGGTTTCACGAAATGGACCCAATGTGGTACACAAGGTCTCTATAGTGGGGCAGATACTGATGACAGCTAGAGAAGGGTGAGATTTAATTAGCATGGCCATGGAACAATTTCAGCCAGTCACAGGGTCTTCTGGGAATGTCAGTAGGGGGCAGGAGTCAGAATTATTAGGAATCAGCTTATGATCAACTAGGTAATACACAGGCTTTGTGAAGGCCTGATTTCCCAGCTTTTCCCTCATATAGAAATATTCTGTAACCTTAAAGTAATATTCAAAGTCTATTTAAAACATATTTTTATGATTAGAAAAAAAATTACTTTCCTTGGAGAGAAAAATGAGCTGTTTTTCTCATATTTCTTCTCATTCCTCTTTCATCAAGTTTCTAATCCTGACCCTCATTTACACCCTTTGGCTTTATGATTGTAATGACACATGAGATGGGTAAGGTGTTAAAAAACGCTGTGAGCAAGCCCCTCCCCTCTTCATTATCTCAATTTGCAATCAACCAGGAGGGGGAAGAAGAAAAGTTTAATGACATAATTATGAGTTGTCTGAAAATTCAGATATCCTGAGAAGCTTTTCAGTATTGTACCCACTTCTGTATGCTATGCTGTGGTATTTCTAACCCCAGTGCTTTAAAGATATTAGCAAACAAGGTAAAATATGTACTAGAGGGACTTTATTTTTAAATACATCACTCCCTCCTTCCCCTTTTAATGGAGCGAAAGCATATGGAACCCACTGGCCATTTCCTCTCCAGTTGAGTCACACTGGATGGCATCATGTGTAGTTACTGGACACCAGCATAGTGTACCCTTCCTGTCCTCAGGAAAGTACATACACAAATTAATTAGCTGTACATAGTAAATTTCTCCAAAACTTTGTAACATAAAGCAATGAATATTTATTGTCTTTGGCAATGTCTGTGTTTTAAGATTTTGAGAGCACCATAGCTAAGCAATTTGGCTTTGGAGAAATAGTTCAGAACTGTAGTCTAAAATTAGCCAGAACTTCACTTAACTAAACATTGGATCTGGGTACCAGAAGTACAACTCTGAGATGGCTCATTCACATGGTCATCAAGAAAGCTCTGGCTTTCAGTAGAGGCCTCTGTTCTTTCCCATAGAAACAACCTCACAACCATAGGAATATACCAAAGGAGCAGCACATAGAAGTATGAAGAACCCCTCAGAACCCACACCACCAGACAACATTCCCTTGAAGTCTTACTCAGCCAGTTCTACTGTTCCACAGATCACATCAGCCAGTCTGGATTTGGCATGGGTTAAAATCACATATGTGAAAAACCACTGGGCAATCTGAACTTCTCATGGGATTACCAAGAGAAGGTACTGCTGAATGGTGGTCTTGGCAATTCTAGACACCCAGCAGAGGGCAAGTGTCATATTGTACAACGCCTATACTTTCAATATCACTTAATGTCATGAGTTGAATGTGTGTGTCCTCTCACAGTTTATATGTTGAATTCATAAATCCTGTTAATAGTATTTGGAGATAATGCTATTGGGAGATGACCTGGGGGTCATAAGTATGGATAGCTTAGTATGAGATATCACAAGATAAGAAAGAATTCATATTCTTTCTGTCTCTGTCTCTCTTTCCCTCTCTCCCTTCCTCCCTTTGTTCCCTCCATCACTGTTTTCCCCAGAACTGTCCCTCAGACACATGACTGCCATTGAGACCACCATTCACTTACTTGTCAGCTTAAGAGTTAGCCTTTGATCCAAGAAAGAGAGGCATTTGGGGATTAGAAAAAGAACTGACTGTCAAATCTCCCAGTAGGGGCTGATAATGAGGGTCTCTCTACATTAGTCCTTACAAGAAAGAAGAAAACCAAAATAATTTTTTATTAATTCATTACTACCTTATTGATCTGTTGTGTCTGCCTGTCTTTACAAGGACAATAACTTTGAGATGACTACTCTTGTTCTGTGTTTTGTTTCATTATCTATGTATGAAATCAACCTCTTTTCCTCAGTCTAGAAGTATATTCGCAACTATTGCACAAAATGAAGTGTTAACTACATCTAGAATTTTAAAATGCCATTGAGATCTTTAAATGGAACCTTGGGAATTTTGTCCTTTGCCAATGTAATCCTTGAGTCTTAAACAGTGTAAGCCAAGGATGTCACTGAGTCAGTCAGCCAAAATGTCAATACTGAGCATCTGCATGGACTAGGAACTTGAGTGTAGTACAATCCCATCCTTAAGCTAAAATGTAACTGATACTTGTAAAAGGGGGCAGAGAAAGGGGATAGAGAGGAGGAGGAGGAGGAGGAGGAGGAGGAGGAGGAAAAATACAACAAATTCACTATGTTTCCAAAGAAAGGGATAAGGAAAATGTTCCCAACAAATGAATGTTGACAAAATCTTTAGGGGAGAAGTAAGGCATCCTCCAGTTCTAGAATTAATGAACCTCTCTCTTACCAAGTTTATGATTCAATTTATTAAATTTAAATGTTTGAACAAAGGGCCTCATGAAAAAAATTATATCCCATCTTATATTTATATTACACTGTTAAAAATGAGCAATATATCTAAGATTCTCATTTGTGTTCTCTTCAATACAAAATGCAATGAAATTATGTTGGAATACATAGGCAATGAGTCCGGGACTCAGGCATACAGCACACTGCTCAGACACTGGCAAAATTTTCTCCCAGGAGTTCAAGTGGTCTGTGAACTTCCCCTGTGTGACTTTCAACACTGTTCTACAATGGTCCCACTGAAGCTAAGGTGCATTGGTTCCAGAACACCTTGCAGAGGCCTACATCTGAAACTGTTAGGGTGTCTTATATAAAAGGGTGAAATACTTGCATGGATCCTAATCATCTAGTAGGCTTAAAATACCTGCTAAAATTCCTTCCCAGGGGGAGACATAAATAGCATCATAAGCAATCACACAATGACAATTGTTTAAGCTACCAGTTCTGGGGCTGACTTACTCCACAGCAACACATAACCTCAGTTCAGCCATTAATTTTGATGTATGTTAATGTGTGTGCATCTATGTTTGTATATGTGTGTGGATACCCAAGGAGGTTAGAAGACTTGTCAGATCTCCTGAAGGTGGAATTAGAAATGGTTGTGATCTGCCCAACATAGATGCTGGGAATGGAGCATCAATCAGGCTCTTGAAGGAGTATTATAAACTCCTAACTGTCTCTCCAGACCCGGTTCACACGTATTTCCTTAAGAACTGATTTTCCCAGTCGTTTATAAATGTCCTCATATTATTCCTTCAAAATACCTATACTATTACCCTTTGCAAGTTCAAAACTCAAAACAAAATGAAGTCACTGATTCTTTGGATTCCAGTTTTACTCTTCTAAGAATTCCTTGAAGCAAACATTTTGATTGGGTTTCTCCTTTAGAATAAGAGGTGGTTTTTGCTTTTACTTTGTTTTTATGCTTCTTAATTGCTGGATTATTTAACAGATAACTGACATCTTTAGAGACTTAATTATTTTAAAATGTCAATAATAACTCACCAATTGAAAAATACAAAAGAAAAATGACCAAACTTCAGTCAGTGGAAGTGGTTGAAATATATATGTTGACCTAGTCTCTGAGCAATAATGGATTTTTCTGGACTATAATTTTAACATGACAACTTTTAAAAAACAATGTTTTTACTAATTCTTTGAGAATTTCATACAATGCATTTTGATTATATCCACCCCTCCCCCAACTCCTCCTAGACCTACCCCTTTCTCCCTGACCACCCAACTTGTATTACCCTCACATATGTATATACATATGTGTATGTGTGTGTGTGTGTATTATATTATACATACTCTAAACCCATCTAGTCCAATTTGTGTTGCCCAACTACTCTTAGGTTTGAGGCCTGCCATGAAATGTGGCCAGCATAGCAGGGATCACAATATTAAAGAACACTGACTCTCCCTCTCACAGCAGCTATCAAATGCCAATCATTCCTCAGCTAGGGGTGTGGCTTTATGGTCATCTCCTCCCTCATGCCATGCTGAGATACTATCTGGGTTGAGCTTGCACACATCTTATACATGCTGTCAGAGCCATCGTGAGTTCATTTGTGCAACTGCCTTGTACGCCTGGAAAACCATTTCCTTTTCACATCTACCACCTCTGACTCTTACCATCTTTCCACTCCCTGTTCTGTGAAGACCATTAGTGTTGAGGGGAGGGGCATAATATATATAACCCATTTCGGGCTGGGCACTTAACATAAAAACATTGTTGCTCATTCCAACCTTGTCTGAAAACTGACTGCATGCATGAATGACAAGAAGAGATAGGTAGAATGATATTGTTGCTTACTGTGTATCTCCCACCCCACTTTTTCTGGAAAAATGACCACTTGAATTTAGGGAGAGACAACTTTAATGAGGTTAAGGGTAACTTTCTTCTACCAAGTTCTTTGGTCCGAGTTTCTGTTCAAACAATTATATTTTATAGAATTCCATTTAAAGCTATAACTCAAAGCAACACATCACCCAAAGTAGCAGAAAGGTATAAATGGGAAAAGAAGGGATCAAGGAAGGATGGGAGTTGTGAGGAAGCCATCACACACTAAGGAAAGCTACTATTGCAGAACTAACTAAAATATAAATATAAATTTAAAAAGAATTTGGACAAATATAGCCTGCATTACCAGATAATACTGCCTCTCATAGCCAGAAAGGTGTGTGTGTGTGTGTGTGTGTGTGTGTGTGTTCTCATGTGAGGCAAGAATATTTGAGAATTAACCAACTGCTACCCAACTGGATTGAGGTCTACTCCACTAGAGGGAATTCATGTCTAATACTATAAATCTGGTAACTGGTCACAAGACTATCTCATAGGCTCTAGGGAAGAATACACAGCTGATGCTTTGCTAAAGGGACATGTATGTAACCAAAGTGCCTCTTCAATGTTTATATGTATGTAGTACTGTTATTAACCGGGTCAGGAAAGTTTCTTACAGAGGGTGATAGCCAATGCAGAATCCCACAACTGGTAAAATACTGAGAATAAGTGACTATTGAGTGTTCATCCCTAAACACAGCATATGCCATCACCTTCAGTCCCAGAAAACATTATAAGAGGGAGCAGAAAGACTCTGAGAGCCAGAGGATGGAGACAAATGCTATGAAAGGATGTCTTCTGGGTAAGGCATGGCAATCATAATGACAAACATAGAAGCTTGGTTATCTGCACAAGCCCTGCACAAATGTTAAAAGGCATGAAGGAAGGAGGGGAAAATAGTTGAGAAAAAGGAAGGCAACAGGACAGGAGAGGATGAGAGAAGAAACTGGAAAACATAATCACAGTACATTCTGTGCATACAAATAATTTTCAAAACAGAGAGAAGACAAAATAAACCCATCTTCATCCTAATTCGTATTTGCCTGAATTATGAGTAACCTTGAAGGTCTTCAAGAGGTAAAGGTAAACTTGTAAATTTGATAAATTTGTAAATAGTAAATTTGATACATCTATTCAGTAAGAGTATTCAGTGGTAAAAGTCATTGAGTCATCAAGCTACAAAAGGATATGGAATGGAAACTGAAGAGATGACTCAGTGGTTAAAAGCACTGGCTATACTTCCAGAGGACCAAGGCTTACTTCCCATGTTCTACCCACACAGTGTATTACAAGTGTCAGTACCTCCACTTCCAGGGGACCTTACACCGTCTTCTGGCCTCCATGGGTACCAGGAACACAAGTGTTGTACAAGACATATGCACAGGCAATCATCTATATACATAAAGCAAAATCTTTTTTAAAGGTATGGGAAAATCTTCCATGTGTATTGCTAATGTAAATATCAGTCTGGGGAAAGATTTGATTACAACTGTAGGAAATTCTGGGAAAGAAACCCTACAGCAATGGATGCAGGGGCTACTGGGAAATGGGGAGAGGTGTGTTGTGCAGAAACAGCACCCAAGACTGCATTTGTGTGAATCAGGTAAATTGCACAGCACAGGCGAAACCTCAGTGTGGATGCCGAGCTTCTCTGATAGCCATGTACGCATATCCAGTGGCTACACATGCGCACTGTATATAACAAGTATAAACCAAGGATCAGGATTATTCTCCAGGATGATAGAGGAAAAGCAAATGAATACACGTTTGTTTATTTTATGTTGACCTAAAACTTTTCCAAAAATATAAATTTTTAAATCTGAAAACAGGAAGGGCCCCATTTCAGCAAGTAGTTGACAACCAGCTAAAAGACTGAATATTCACGGATGCTGTTTACTATTTAAAGTGAATGAACAGAAACAAAACCCTCTGAGATTTTTTTTCCCCGTGTACCAGTTTTCATTCAATTGTTTTCACTATCACATGATGACATCTGCAAAGATGCTGGACTGTCTGTTCTAGTCAGCATGGGTTTAAACAAAGACCACCTTCTCTGATCTGCTGCTAGAACTTAGAGGAAATGCTCAGAGGCCCCTGCCCATCCCCCTCCCCAACCAGAAGAGCTACTCTTTCCAGTCAAATTACTCTGGTGTGGATAAACTCAGTCCCTTCTGTGCAGACTGTGGAAGTCATTTGCTAGGCAGTAAGACTTAGAAGGGAGGATTGCTGGGAAAATTTTTCTCAATTTTAGAATTCTTTTTACCTTCATTGCAACCACCCCTGACTTGATAGAGAAGACCCCGAGTCAGTTCCTTTGGTTTTTAATCCTTCTACCCAGACCTCAGCTTTTGGGGTTGAAGGTGCTATTTGCAGAATGAGGCTGGGAAAATGAGCCAAAGTGAATTTCAGGCTTGCCAGAGCTTACAATCTTAATGTAAATCCAACAATTAGCAATGGCTCAGCTGTGAAAGCTGGAAAGGAGCCACACCTCAGATGGTTAGAGAGGTTGGCTGGGAAAATCACTTCTGTTTTCTTGTTGTGACCCTATCTATCCCAGCTCAGCCCACAACCTTGAGAGAAGGCCTGAGTCCTTGTCACTAAAGGAGCTCAATATTCACACAAATAGAATTTCAAACCTAAGTAGGAAAAGAGATTTAAAATGTGGAATTAGAAACAGGTAGCATCAGCTTTTGAAACAGTCTAGGTCAAGGGACACTGGAGGCCAAGGGGGGGGGAGTCCAATTACCCTGAGTTACCTCTAAACACAAGCTAGCAGCGCTAGCGTGTCCTTGTCAACTTGTAATGCACTGCAGGTATCAGTAATAAGGCTTTTTTGTTTTTTCTTTTGAGATATTTAAAGAAGACAGGAAACAGATAAATATCATACAGGCACCATAGGGTCAGTAAGTCCCTCCAGAACTCTGTGATGTCTTTGTCTTACTTCCCTCCCCCCACTCTTCCTGGATCTTCTAAAGAGAAGAAAAAACCTTAACTGTATAAATGTGTGTGTGAATACTTTTGAAAATGCTATTAAGAAAAATGTAATGTTATGAGAGCTAGTAAAATGGCTCCGTCAGGAAAGGTGCTTGCTACTCAAGTTTGATAATCTGAATTCAATCCCCAGAACTTGGGTAAAGTCAGGAGGGGAGAACAAGTATCACAATGTTGTCCTTTGACCTCCATGTGCATTCTATGTTATGTGCACACACATAGACATTCACTCACACACACACATACACACACACACACACACACACACACGTCAACCAATATCAATTAAACAATGATACAATGATGTGGAGCTTTGGGGAAAGACCAGTACTTGTAGAGACTCCATCTACTTACTTGACAAATTTACTTGTGTTTTCCCCAAATTCCCTCCCCTTATTGCCACTGTGGTTATTATAGGTAATATAAGTTTTATAAATTATGCCATTTGCTTTCTTACTTTCACCAAAAACAATTCAGGGGAGGAAAGGCTTATTTGACATAGTCCATCATCCAGGGAAGACAAGAAAGGAACTCAGAGAAAGAACTTGGAGGCAAGAGCCAAAGCAGAAACCCTGGATGTACACTGCTTACTGCCTTACTTTTTCAGGCTCACTCAGCTGCCTTTGTTTACACAGCTCGAGTCAGAAGCCTAGAGATGACACTCCCACAGTGGACTGTGCTCTTGTATACTAATTAGTGATCCAATAAAAGACTCACAGGCTAATATGATGCAGGCAATATGTCTGTCTGTCTATGTCGGTATCATTTCAAACTGAGTGATAATCTGAGCTCAAATCCTCTTTCCAAGTGAGTTAAGATGACAGCCAAAATAATCCATCACAAGGAATGTGTTCAAAACTAAGAACCAAGCTGCATTCTAAAATGTTAATGAAATAACATTCAACAACTGCTCTGGGAGACTTTCCACTTCCCTCAAACATCTCTCTACATGACACATCTTCACATCCCTAAGATATTCATGTCTCCTATTAAGCTCTATTCTTCTGAATGTACAGCAAACAAAACCAATATCTTTTGAGTAAAAAATTCTTTCAAGATTTCTCTGTTAAACATCATTTATATTCTGTCTTTGGAGTCCCTCGAAAGTGAAGCCTGAGAAAGAATCTGGGTTCAAGTGTCCCCAAGATGCACAGTCCAGCTCTGTAGAATTCAGACAGAAAGGGAAGAATTCTAAGTAAAGTGAAGTCACTCTAAGTAGTGAGTGACTACCATTCTATTACCCAGCACTGTATCATCCCAATATGTCTGCCATAGTGCTGTGGCCTGAAAGTTCCCACCCAAACTATTGTAGAAATTTAGATTCTATTGTCAAAGGATTCCAGAAGGTAGAAACTTTAATACAGCTGCCGTGTCTGGAAGTGGGACTTTTAGAAAATATTTAAAGTTAAATTTAATCCAATCACCCCATACTTTTATAAAAAGAAGTGAGAGCTGAACTAGAGTACTGCCTAGCTGGGGCTGGAGAGATGGCTCAGGGGCTGGGGAGATGGCTCAGCAGTTAAGAGCACTGACTGCTCTTCCAGAAGTCCTGAGTTCAGTTCCCAGCAACCACATGGTGGCTCACAACCATCTGTAATGGGATCCAATGACCTCTTCTGGTGTGTCTGAAGACAGTGTACTCACATACATAAAATAAATAAATAAATCTTTAAAAAAACCAACAAAATTATTTTAAAAAAATAAATAAAAGACTACTGACTAGCTGTGTACTGTCTTGAACTGCTTCAAGACTCTGTGGTACCTGCCAATTGGAAGAAAGTTGCCCAACTTTGAACTTTCCAATCTTTAGAACCATGAACCCAATAAAACATTGTCTCCTATAAATTGCATAGTCTCAGACAATATCTCTCAGTGTTTAAGCTACTTCTGAGATTTTTCTTGACTTCCAGTGCTGCTGGCTGGCCTGATACTCAGAGAAGAGACATAGCCTATGGCTAGATATAACTTGAAGAAAGCCCCAGTTGTCTGCTTGTCACAGTGACCAAAATCCCTGACAAGAATGCCAGAAAGGGAGAAGGGGGAAGAGTTTCTTATTTCTAAGAGTTCAATCCAAAGTTACTTGTGAACTTGGACAGAATATCGTATGACTGGAGTATGTATTCAAAGGATTTCTTTACTTCCAGGTAGCCTAGAAGCAGAAGCAAAAGAGCTGGTGTGTGTGTGTGTGTGTGTGTGTGTGTGTGTGTGTGTGTGTGTGTATGCGTGTGCGCGCTCTGTCTGTGTTTCTGTCTGTCTGTCTGCCTGTCTGTCTGTCTGTCTCTGTGTGTAAGCACTGTGGAGGATACTTTCAAAGACGTAATCTTAGGACCTATTCCTGCCTCCGTAAGTTTCAATAATTTTCGAAATATTTCCACTAGCTTCAGACCAAGTATTTAACACATACTCAAACCATTGCACCCACTAAAACGCCAAGAACTTCAGAGAGGCATTGGAGACACAGGAGGCACTCACAGCAGTGCTATAACAATCTATAGCTGAACCTGTGGATGCTCAACAAAGCACACAGTAGGCAGTTATATTTATTAAATTAATATCCAAATATCCCCTCATCATATGTTCTGCAACTGAATTATGTATGTGTTTCCCAGAGAGAACCTTTGCCCTAATCATTCATTCGCACATTGTTAAATCTGTACAAAAGGCTTCTTGTCTCCGTTCAGCAAACACTTGTTTTAAACCCAATTATCTCAGAGAGCTACTCCCTCTCATGCACTGTCAAGGCAATTTACTTCAAATGAGCAAAGAGCTTCAGCTCGCAGCCTCTGCTTTTGAATCTCAGAAAATGAGAGCATCTCTCTCTAACATGGGGACTGTGCTAAGGGGTTTTTGTTGTTTCAAATATATTTAATTATTTCAGATGTACATTACTATTCTCCGCATGCTCTATCTACATAAGTAGAAAAGGTAAAGAGTATTTATATGTTAGCTTCTTATTAAGTCAGCAAATGTGAGGTCAGGAAATTTCATCCCTGAAATTCCTTTTGGTTTCATAGGTAAGTCCTGACTGATGTTCTATCTACGAAACAACAGCAACCTCGTACCAAAAATCACAAGCAGCTAGGAAAAACACATACTTGTACCCCCCAAAATGTGAGTTACTGTGAACTTATTTGCTTTAAATTCCATATAGACTATGGATGGTTTTGCCTGGTTCTCGTACACCTTTCTCTTGTAACAGATGGTTCCTTTAGACCATGGGTGTTACCTGTTCTCTGAAGAGTTTCCAACTGACTGTTTTTCTGCTGCAGCGTCTGTAAGAACTTCAGTGCTGTAAATATATGTATTGGGGATCTGAGGGTATCACTCCTCACCTTCTGGCAGCTGCAAAGCACTGGGTTTTCTTAAAGGCTAGAGAAATGGCCTCCTGGCTATTGATGGGAGTTACTATCTCCAGTCAGAATCACATTTGTAATGAACCTGCCTTTGGACTTCAGCAATAAAAAAAGAAGACATAATCTTTAAGAAGGTCTCTCCAGAGCACCTCTGATTTATGCAGCAGGACTCAATCTAGGGTGAAGGTTTAATGAGAATGGCGTAAAGGATAGTGTGCCCTCTGTCTCTGAGACAGCAGAGGGAAGCCTGTGAGAACAAGGTAGGTTCAGAATTAATAACTGACAAGGAGGACCTGGGGAGAGACCGGAGAAAGTGGGAAAGTATTTTTAAAGGAAAAAAAAAAGAAAACCTATATGATAAATATTGATCCATTATATTCCTTCGAGCAATTTCTGAATGTTTCCCCAAAGAAATACACCATGTGGATAATTTATGTGCCTATTGAAAGTAATCTTGCTTCATGAGCAAGGATAGTTGAAGGGTTATCATTCTTTCTCCCTGATGATAGGTCTGGAAGTCCTGCAAATAACGACCATCCTTTCCTCCCGACCAAGATGAAGCCCAGGTTGAGAAATGAGCCTATTAAAATTCGGTTTAAAAAAGCATTTTGCTGATGATCTCATTTATTAATTGCTGACTGCCTGGAAGACAAAGGGACTTCCCAATCCTTTCTCTGAGAACTAAAGCTTTTCATTGAAGGACTCCAGATGGGCTGCATTTAAATACTAAAGTTCTCGTGTTAGTGCCACAAAAAGATGAAAGGAATTTTACCCAATTTTGTTCCACAATTACCACCCACGAGTTCTTCAATCCTGGCCAAATTGAGCATCAATTTAAATGAGATTTACTCATGGGACCCTCTGCAATCACAATCAACACAAGATATCAGAGAGTTTAGGAAATGGGTCTATTAAATGGCAATTAAAGCTGTCAGCCTTCCCAACCTTGTTTTTGGTTAATTCAATCCTACCAGACAGTTGAATTTGCCTGCCGGAAGCAACCAAAAAAAAAAAAAAAAAAAAGAAAAAGGTTCATTTTACTTCAGAACTCAGAGTTCCAGGACTGGTTGCTTGAGCTCCAGTGATAGCCCACATTTAACACTAAGGTAGCTTCTATTGCTTCTATAAATAAATGACTTGCTGTGTACGTGTATGTGAGTCCTCAGGGATGCCTTGTCTCTCTCTTCACAAAGAACTCAGCCACACAACTCAGTCACACATTTCAAAGATGCCAGAGGTACCAGCAAGGTGGTCTTTGATCTTGATCAGTGGCTTTTCCTTTGTTGGATGTTTCCAGATAATTATTCATGTCTTCATGGATCCCATCTAGCATTAATCGTGATTTTCACATAGAGGATGTCTGACATAGGCCATCAAATATAAGTCAGGTGTGCTCAATATGGTAGCACCTTGCACTGATCTATGTTAAAAAAGGCAGAGGTGGAGGCAGGACTATCATGTTTCATACATAAGAGACCAATCTGCAATTGTTTGTAAGAATACATCACAAAGCAAAACAATTAAAAATCACATAAAACATTGATTTAGCACAATGATAGAACATTTCTTTAGCTGGGTCTGATCCCCATTATTAAAATAATATAATAAATCATCCTTAGGTATCTATATCCTTTGATACACAATTTTCAAGTCAAGGGCCTATTCTGAAGATACTACCAGGCATTGGTGCCAAGATGTATCATCCATAGCTTATTACAATGTCAGATTTGCTCAGGAGGCAAAGTAATTTGAGAAGCTGGAGAGAAGTGGCTCAGTGGTTAAGAGCACTGGTTACTCTTCCAGAGGACCTAGGTTCGGTTCCCAGCACCTACATAGTGGGTAGCAACCATCCAGGTCCAGGGAATCTGATGCCCTTTTCTGGCACCATGGCACTGTATATACATATGGCATATAGACATAAGTATAGACAAAATAACCAAACATATAAAATAAAAATAAATAAAATGACAAAAAGGTAATAAAATTTTTGGCACCCCTGTAAACTACCACATTCCATCTTTCTCCTTCATAAAAATGTCTTTCATGTCACCACGTCCTCTAAGGTATGTAGAACTCTAAGAAATGTGTCATACACAGGCAAAACTAGGGACTTTATCAAACCCACCTGTGCCCTCACACCCTTGGATTCAAACATTTTGCAACCTGCCAGGCTAGGGAATCAAGCACATTTTCATGCTGAGGTGTTTGTGGATTAACATTCCCTATATTATGGAGAATTTCATATATTAAAATGAGATTTTTCCAGAAGGCAAGATTTTCAACCACAAATGAGATTAAAATGAGAATTTCAGGCTTCATATACACCCAGTAGTTAGGACTTTAGTGGCTTAAGATGCTTTTTAGAAAGATATTTTCAGAATGTATATATTATGTATGTGGGTATTTCTAAGTTTTAGTAATTAGTTTCATAACAAAAAATTTCAAGTTTATTATAGGAAACGTAGAAAATAGAAAGGGAAGGCAAAATGTATCTACATCCCAACCATGCAAAAATAACATTTTTAATATCCTATTGTTTTAGACATATATACCGTTTTGTGGCTTTCTTCTGAGCTTTGGTTATAGTCTATGTTCAATTTGATTTCTTTCCCCACTTTGCACATTTACTGAAAATGTTGTAATGACTTCAGCTAAACAAGGCCCTATGTGGGACCACACTGTACAGTCTTCACTTTCACTCACGCATCTGTTTACTCACCAAGACTATGTTAGAGACTTGCTGGTCTTCCCAGGTTCTTATCGAGTTCAATTCACAGATTAAATGGAAGATCATTCCAGTATCTAGTGAACGTCTACAAATAGCAACAGTCACACCCTGTCCTGGCACAGTTAAAGGCCTGTTATGCGCTAATACAATATACAGAAAGACATAGCTTCTGAAGGGCCACCTGTCCAGAGGTCAAGGGCACTGTCTGCCATTAGCTATGAGCCTCTATGGAAACTGACCACCTTTATTTCAGGAGGGTAGGTTGCTGACCTGCCTCTGCTGCCAGCAGCTGCAGACACCACACCACAGAAAACCCTGAGGATAAGCTCATACCAAAGGAATTGAGTCCTCATACAGTCCTGAGGAAAGATCACTGCTGCCGCCAAAACATAGCTCCCTTTCCTTCCCTCCTCCTGATTCCTGCAAGGCCTTTGTTCTGTTTCTCCACACATGTCCTGGCTCACAGACTAAAGGTGTGAAGCTAGAGTGGGGCTCTTATTGTTGTTTATGGTTTGGTGAATGCATCTGCATTTCCATGTGGGCTACTGCTTTCTAGTTTAGCTGATGAGATGACCAGGCTGCAAAATGCAAGCACCTAGCCTGTATAATTCTACATGGGAAAGTGCCAGGGATTTGCAGAGAAGTTTTAGATTAAATGGAGATGGTGCCCACAGCCAACTGTTTCTGAATGAAGTATAGTGGGGGCATCGAACACTTTTTTGAATAAGGCTAATTATTCATATATTTTGAGTGAACAGAGGACGTTAAGACGAAAAGAAGATGGAAAGGGATGGGGTGGGGAGAAAAGGTACATCACGAGGATGTCCTTTATTTGTTATAGCATGCCATTCTACTAAAGGAGTTGAATTGCACCTAAGATTTCGATAAATGTTGGTTTGTATTAAATATGTTAGGAAGAGCCTTTTGCTCTTTTTGTCAAGCAAGACAGCCCAGAGTGCAGATTTAATAATGTTTAATGAGCACTGAAGGGAAATATCACATTTCTAAACACTAACGATGCAAGTGTCTAGCCATCAACTCAGCAGATAAACCAGCCATCTATGTTGACTGGCAAGTTAGTGTCTTTCACATAAGATTCTCCACAGCACAGTGATGGTAGGGCAGAGAAGAAGACTTTTCCCCACCAGGTAGCTGTTAGTTCTCTCAGTCGCAAGTGAGGTGCCCAGAGCTGACTTAGGAATAGGACTCAGAAGGCTGTTTCAGAAAAGGGTAAAGGGTGTGGGTGCTGATAAGGTCCACAGGAAGTCAGTCTTCTTCCAAAGCCTCGGCTGTGACTGTGCTGTGAGCCACTTACCTGACCCCATTGTTTCTACTGATCTCCAATGCAGGGCCATTCAGTCTCCTAATAAAAACAGACAAAACAAGTGACTAAGTCCAGATAAATCAGAGTGAGCTGAATCATTGAGAATACACATTATTGTCCTAATACAAGACTGGACAGGCTCTAGTTCACAGAACAGAATAAACAGCACACTGCATTGTTCATCCATTTTCCTGTATCGACAAAAGAAATCCAGAAAACTAGAATCTCTGTTCTGAAAACAATGTTTTTATTTATCTCATTATTTATAAATACACAGAGATGTGTGTGTTTTCCTGCTTTTGTGGGTTTTTCTCCATAAAGAGTCTCCTGGAGACAGTGCTATGTGTCAGAAGGGTGACTGAATCATGTCAACTCCTAAGAATCCATACTGGATAAATTGACCCCTTCAGTTAGGGGGAAATGATGCACTTGCATATTTTCCAACTATCAACATTTCAGAATTAAATAAAGTCTGAAAAAACAAGAAAGAATGCCCAAAGCCCTTTTCAAAATCATGAGAAACCAGAGATTTGAAGAAATTATATAAACCAGAAACAGACATATCATTTGCTGGTTAAAATCTGGCATGCTTTAATACTGTAATGAGGTTCGTAGGCTCTGAGACCTTTCGCCGGCCTCTTCAGTGGTATGAAGTATGTTCATGATTGTACCTTCCCAAACTTCTAAGGACTAAAAGAAGAGCCAGCTTCTTCTTTGGGGGGGGGTTGGCAGGGAAGGGTATAATGGCAAAATAAAAGCTAATACTAGTAATCACAAAGTGAATTTAGATACTAGAAATCTTTGTGTGTGTGTGTGAGTTTGTGTGTGTGTATATGTGTGTGTGTGTGTATACATGTGTGTGTTCACATATCATGTCTTCAAAATGAACATAGCTCTGGCAGCCATATCTTCCATTGTGAAGACACTAGTTCTCTCTTTGGACCTGAACAGTATCAGACAGAAGTATGTAATCCTACCATTTCCCATTGTACTTTCTCCTGTCTTGGGTTTTTGCAAACTAAAAAGTCAAGGTGGATCTCACCATTATTATATTGAGAAATTCCTGCCAAAACACATGGCTTGATTTTGGCCATGAACAAAATGCAGATGGACACAAAGCAAGGGAAATTTCACAAAATGACAGACAAGCTCTTTTCAAAAGTTCCAAAGCCATAAAAAACACATAAAGACTCTTCTAAAACTGGGGATTCTGGGGTTTTAGAAAATTTAAATGCAATGCATTGCTTTGGGTTGGAGAAAGCACATGAGAGAGATGATTGAAAAAAAAACGAAGCCTGTAAATCAGTTGCTAGAATTGTAAAATAAAAATTTCCCAATTTCAATATAAGATGATGAGGACTAATGTAAGATTGTAGGAATAAGAGAAGCTGGGTGAAGGTGCATCGGATTGTTGTGTAGTATTTTTTAGGTCTAAGATTATTTCCAAGAAACAGATAAAACTAAAATCCTAAAGAAACTATGTTTCAGTACATTTTTAATGGACATTTAACACATTTTAGAACAAAAGGAAATCAAGATTGCAAAATTGCTGGATTTTTCCTTATATGGAAGGGAACTTGAACAGTTTATTATTCTAATTAAAGATAGAGAGAGACAGAAAGACACAGAGAAGGAGCTTCAAAGCCAACCCCCTTCATCTTACAGTCACACCAAGGAGGCCTCTTTCCCTGTCGTAACTAGCATTCTGCTCCCAGAATCAAAGGCAGGCTCTACTGTGATCGGATGGGTCAGGCTGCTAATGGAGGGGAGGTCATGGATTAGATGTGTCCCCTAGCACTTCACTGATCACAAGAGAGCAATGTGATTGAGCCTCGGAAGCATCTACACTACTCTATTGAAGAAAGTAACTAAAACATCCACCATACCGGGATGCGGGGGTACTTTAAATACATGGACAAACTTCAATGGACCACCATCACCTAAAAAGAAAACCTCTAAGAATGGGCCTGTAAAAGAGCCAATTAGTGAGCTCTTTTCCTCTCTTGAGCCTATAATTAAGAAACTTGGAAAGGTGAAGCTGAATGACCTCCACAGAAGACACAAATGCCCAGAAATTCCGAAAAGCTGTGTTACTGCTTTAGCAGATGCCTATGACAGCTCTGAAGACTGCTCTCTTTGATTTCATGTTGCTTAGGCAGACACCAAAGCCCATCACGAATGAGGCTGCTTGCCTCTCTCCTGACAATTGATGTTGTTCAACTTTCTGATTTCAAAGCATTATGGGGGTTGGGGAAGGTCTTTTGGAAAGACAGTTCCCCTGAGACTCAGTGTTTACTAGGAGAGCTTCCCTGATGTACTTGGGATTCCGAGGTGAGAGGTGAACACTCTTCAGGAAATTCTCATTTCTAAGTATCAGCAGGATTTTAGAGGCAAAAGCAGTAAAGGGAGAAAAGGTTCCAGTCTATGATCAATTTTGGATCACAGACAAACACAGCAATCCAAATATAACTGTACTCATGGGGTGAGATAGAAAATGAAGGTAGCAGGCTCCACTTGCTTCCACCTTCAAGCTACAAGAGTTACTTTAGAAGGAACAACAATATGAACCAACCAGTGCCCCCAGAGCTCCCAGGGACTAAACCACCAACCAAAGAGTACACATGGAGGGACCCATGGCTCCAGCTGCATGTGTAGCCGAGGATGCCCACAGTAGTGGGCGGTGAACAAACCCAAATCTCCCTAGACCAGAATAGGAAACAAAGAGCAAGATAGTGATGAGTTAAGCCACAATCAGAATATGCTTGTAGGTAGGATGATGGGTAGCAAGGGTCTGTCTGTATTTGGGAGAAGTATTTGTTCATTCGGTTATGTTAATCCTGAGATTTGAAAGAGAAAGACCAGTTCCACAATTATGAGCCAAATTTGAGGCAAACTTTAAGTAAATACTGGTCAGCAAAAGGGTCTCTGGCTAGCTCCGCCTCTGGGTTCTCAAGATATGACCACAAAACATGTTTTATAGGCGCCTCAAAGGGCAAAACCCACAATACATTGCATTTCTCATTATGTCCAATCAGGGGCAAATATACATCTAGACATACTTCCTACCAGCATGTGGTGTTGTTGGTTCAAACAAATTTGTTTAGGGAAATAAAAACAAGTACCTTGATATTTCCCAAGAACTATGACTCCCAGCATTCCAGGAAGCTACCTTGTGGGGGCTTACCAATTAACTTTGGCTCTTACAGTTAGGGTGAGTTTCTTTGTGTGTAGATTCCCAGCCTAAATTATCACTTTTGTTCTACGAAGACTGAGTAAGGTTTACTTGGTTAAAAATTCTGGAGGTTAGGAAGTCACAAAGTATAACATGCCATGAGGATCTTTCTACCACATTTTAACAGGGCAGAAGAAGAGCACGTGAGCACAGAGAACAGGAGATGAAACTCACATTTCTACCATGCCCAAGCTCTCAGTAGCTACTACTCATGGTGCAGTGTTAATCTGTTCATGAGAGGAGCCCCCCAGGACCTAATCACATCATGTAAGCCCCATTTTCCAAAACCCTGAGGTTTCCAACACCTGACACTTACTCAGAGCATTACTAAAGTTAAGAAAAAAGGACCCCAGATTGTGTACACAGCTCCATCCCTCAGCCTTCTTTACTGAAATAAGGATTTGCAGACCTTCCCCAACACCTCATGGACAAGGTGAGAACTGTATACATAAGCAAACAAACCAGTGGACATGTTTTTAAATCTCTCTTGCTTCTCTTGATACAAAGGGCTCTGGGGAATGTTTCACAAGGCTGAGATCTGCCAGAAGCTTCTCATGATAAGAGAAATGAAATAAAGTCTACACACACACACTCTCCATCTAAAATTTATGAAACTATATTCCACTTCTGTGGAGTAAAGCCAAGCACAGCTGAAGAAATCGATGTGAGAAAAACCAACTACTGTGGGATTAGAGAAAACTAAAACCCCTTAAGACTCCAGTATCAGTGTTGTAAATATTCTTATACTCAAGCTTGTAAGAGAAAGATGTCAACCCATATTATTCTAAAATGGCTATGGTGTTTTCAGATGAAAGAATTCACATCTGACTACTCATCCTGATGCATGTTTTACCAAGTATAGACACTTCCATGTTCTCTCCTTTTTACTGTCCAAAATAACAGAGTGTTTTTATATTTGTACTGCATGGTTCCATTATCAGCTATAAGAAACACTTATATCTCTCCCTCAGGAAATCTTTATTAAAGCTTATCTCACAATACATACACAGTTAGCAGGGAAAGGCAGGAGAAAATATTGCCTATAATAAACTGATGTGTGAAAAAACACAACAGTAGTCTTTGAAAAGAGAATGAAATATAAGGGGAAATTAGCTCTTCATGACAGTCCTATCTCCACATGCTGTAGACTGAGTTTATGTTGTGTGCAAAATATCTACCCACTCCAGCTAGGGAACTGATGGCAGAGCCAAGGAGAGATATCACCAAAGTCCAACTTGGTGAGCCAAGGAGTTTTATTGGGGTTGCTTATAAGAATGTATGTAAGGGATTACTTGTGGGAGTAGAAAGGATTCAAAGAAAGCTGAATTACCAAAAGCCCACCCAGACATGCATGACAGCTCATGACACCCAGACATGTGGGACAACTCATGACACTCAGACATGTGGGACAGCTCATGACAACATTGTCTCTTCCAGGCATCTCAGTTGACCAGAGCCCCATCTTAGACACAACTAATCTTAAGAGTCTCCTGGGATGTTCAGTTCATCTGAAAGTGTCTCTTGGCAGTCCTTGTGGCTTATATAAGCTTGAGAAAGGGGAGAATGAGTGAATCTGATCTGTTTCAAGGACTTCCTGAAGCTTGTGAGTTGTTTACTTCCTGAGATTTACAAGTTTCACTGCAGGACGGAGTGTATTCCCTTGCTTGAACACCTTGTGTCTTAAGGAGCTTCTTTCCAAGATGGACAGCTTCATCTTAGAAGGAGTTGCCTCATGATAGATCAGAGTACGGGAAGGGTCACATCTTTCATTTAAAAGCCAAAAAAAGGGTGACAAGAACCATCATCGGGATTAAACCCCTTCACTCACTTAACCCTCTTTTGTTTACTTGGGTTTGGAAATCATGAAGAGATGGTTTTTTTTTCTGAGTTTTCCAGCACACTGGCACACATTTTATCTCAATGTGTGCAATCTTTACGACTATCATTTTGTAAATGACAAAGCTAAAACTCAAAGGCCAAGGCAGCCACAATGACACAGCCAGAGCCTAGAGACAGATGCATGCCTTCATCAATGTTGCAGTCAAGTTCTTTCTCCCAGTGAGAGTTGGCTACAGGTCAGCATCTTTGTCAGCAAAAATTAGGCATCATCTGTTTAAGATTCTCTGTGTTTATGTTTCCAGTGCCTTCTATCACCTCTCTTCTCTCCCCAAAATGCATGTTTTCACAAAGAGCTACTATTAATCATATTTAAATGCCACTTCTAACTGAATGTGAGATGTCCTTTGCATCCTAAGATCTCATCTCAATGACATAATGACTCCATTTGCAGTAGGAGTGATTTTAAAACCTTACTTTCAGCCACAAGAACCAATAAGCTAAAAGACCCCAGACACTCAGGGACACACAAGCTTTAAGAAATCCATCTACAGATGAAGAATTCACATGCAATATGCAACCTGAGTGAACAAATTCCGTATCTCCAATTTCTCAGGAAGCTGGTGACATTCCAGAAAGCTGAATGCAGATGGCTCCAAAGATGTGTCGCTTCTTCCTTCATAGAGTCCAGCCCACACCTGGATGCTGCTTTTATAAACCCAGATCCTGAATGCCTTCTTTGCATCTGCCAACATACAGATACCCTCAGCTCACAGGATCTGCTGCCAGGGAAGAACCTATAGCATTGAAAGCCCCTCGAGGGTTTTTGGTGAGTGGCATCAGAAAAGATTATCCCTACATCAGCAATAGCCACTAATGACTGAAACATTTCTCATTCAAACCACCACAAGGTGGAAAAGACCTGAGTGTATACAGACTTATTCATGGAAACTTGGGGATGATAGAAACATCCTACATTTATGCTATCCAACATGGCAACCATTAGCTACATGGGGCTCCAGTGAGCATTTGAAATGTGGATACCACAACTGAAGAATGTTTTCGTTAATTTAAATTTAAATAGCCACCATGGAAATAAACAGACCCACCAAATATGAACAAGCAAAGCCTGTTTGTTCAGTTATTGCTGTAGCAGGGAACTAACTGCTATTGTCTATATTTTGGCAGAGGCTCGTAGGCAGGCATTACAGAGGGAAAATATTTAGAGTAGAAAAATGAAAGGCTCAGGTGTGTCCTAGTGAGGTTGCTCGAATGGAGTGACTGCAGATGGATCAACTAGAAATGGGTCATCTTATAGGTTAGTTGGGAGACATATTTGACTTTTTCTGATTAGTCCAAACTTGGGAACAGGAAGAAAAATTAGGGGAAGCTGTCAGTTATGAGTCAAGTCCTGGCTGCTTGAGGCTGGTTAAAACAGGAGTTGCTGATGGCTTCCCATCAGGTTGTTGTTAGAGATGTAGCTGAGTGACTTCTCACCAATCTGACTCATTAGGTAGAAAACTGGTATCCAGTCTGGTTACTGTAAGCAATGGGTTGTTTTTCTGGGCTAATGGGTGTAATTTTGTGGAGCACAGGTTCTAATTCATACACGATCTGTGCAGTCCCTGTCTGTGCACTCAGTTTGTGAACAGTTGCTCCTGGGAGCAACATGGAGCAAGGAAGTCATGCAGTAATAATAAGAGATCTAGTAATAATAAGAGAACCATGGAGTAAGTCTCAGGAAAATGTCAATGATGGTGACAAGACTGAGATGAGAGACAAGGGCAGAATGTGTAAATCTGGGCACTGAACTATGAACTCTATTCGGGGGGGGCATATATATGAAGCAGGGAACAGTTAAGGGCAGGAAACTAAATGATCACATCTTTGCTTTATAATAATTCAGTCAGTTTTACTACATAAAACGGAACCCAGAAAGAAGCTACTAGAAAAAGAAAGTTCAGGTAGGAAGAAAGTTCAGAGGAAATAGGTACTGTACTATATATAAGAAAGTGTGGATGGGAAGACAACGACCAGGGGGGAAACAATATTGATATACAATAAAGTCTGGGAACAAAACTGGATATAAGGGATGTCTTCACAAGTACTTTTAAGCCTAAGCTAGGTGACAGAGTCTGGCTCTTTAGAGGGCTGGGAGTAAGGACTTAGCATGGTAAGAACAGGGGAGGAGGGAAGATGACCAACTCGAGTTTTCAACTAGAAAGCATCAAGAGAAAGGGCTGGAGAGAAGGCTCTGCAGTTAAGTGCATTTGTAGCTCTTCCAAAGGGCCTGAGTTCAATTCCCAGCACCCACCTGGTAGCTCACAACTACCAGGAACTTGAGTTCCGCAGGATTCAAAGTTCTTTCCTGGACCCCTGGGTGCTTGCACACATGCAGGAAAATACACATATACATAAAATAAATGTAAATAAAGACTCAACAGATTAGAACAGATGAAAATAGGAGATAAATCAGAAGAAACCAAAAAGTATGTTCTCAAATGAAAGGATCCAGAAGAAATTCATAAGAGGCAAAGCCAATAATAATTTATATTTTCCACTTAGTAATAATTATATTTTTCCTAAAATCAATAAATTGTACTTGACAGATAATTTTTCAGAGTCACATTTTAACTAAAACATTACTATTTATGTAAGCAGTGATCTCTGCTGTCTGTCTGTCTGCCATCATTGTCTTCTTCCTTTTAAAAATTTTTTCCTGATTTGCTCTCTGATCAGCTTAGGTTTTATTATCTAACTAAGCTAAACAAATCAAAGCAAGAGTCCCCAGTAGTATGGCCATCATTGATTAGTGCTAGCTTTCTAAGAGTAGGACCTATGCACTTGCCCAGAGGTTGAAACACGCTCTGCTTTGAGGCATAGACCCTGAATGTCCTCCCAGGATTCACCTTCAGCATCTCTTTAGGGTCAACAGGGGTTAAGAAAATGTTCTGTTCTCATTTCATTATCCTCTCCTCTTGTTAGTTTTTTTCTTTTTTTTTTCCTATCATTATTTTATATTCTTTAATAATCCCTTTTTACAGTCCATTCTTTATCCCCCTTCTCATCTGCCCCCTCCCCCCCATGAGCCACCAACCATTCCCCATCCCATACCTCCTCCCCCAACCCCAGTCTCGAAGAGGATATCCCTACTCCCACCCCTATCTCATCAGACCTCCCCACTCCCTGGAGTCTCAAGTCTCTCAAGTGTTAGGCGCATCTTCTCTCACTGAGGCCAAACCAAGCAGTCCTCTACTGTATATGTGTGGGGGACCTCATATCAGCTGGTGTATGCTGTCTGGTTGGTGACTCAGTATGTGAGAGACCTCTGAGGTCCAGGTCAGTTGAGACTGCTGGTCTTCCCATGGGGTCGTCACCCTCTTCCTCATCTTCTTCCAGCTTTTCCCCAATTCAACCACAGGAATTCCCAGCTTCTGTCCATTGGTTGGGTGCTGGTATCTGCATCTGACTCTTTCAGCTGCTTGTTGGGCCTCTTGGAGGGTAGCCATGCTTGGCTTCTGTCTGCAAGCACATCACAGCATCAGTAACAGCGTCAGGGCCCCAGGCCTCCCCTTGAACTGGTTCCCCATTTGAGCCTGTCACTGAACCTCCTTTCTCTCATGCTTTTCTCCCCTTTTGTCTCTGCAGTTCCTTCAGAAAGGAACAATTCTGGGTCAGAGCTTCTGACTGTGGGATAGCAACCCCATCCTTCCACTTGATGTCTTGTCCCTCCACTGGAGGTGGACTCTACATGTTCCCCTTCCCCACTGTAGAGCACTTCATCCAAAGTCTAACCCTTTGAGTCCTGAGAGTCTCTCACCTCCCAGGTCTCTGGTACATTCTAGAGGGTCACCCTACCTTCTACCTCCTGAGATTGCCTGTTTCTATTCTTTCTGCTGGCCCTCAGGGCTTCAGTCCTGTTTCCAATACCTAACCATGTTCCCCCCCCCCTTCCCCTTGCTATCCTGTCTCCCACCCAGGTCCCTCTCTCCCTCTGACCCCCATGCCCCGTGATTGCTTTCTTAGAGGACTAACCCCCTGGTTAACTGATAACTCAACTCAAGATCCACTCCAAAAGAACTCCTGAGAACGGCTACCAATCAACTGCCATCATAAACGAATTTAAGAGGGGGGGCAGTTAAACTGGTTACAAATATGGAATAGTTGATGTCCTTCATCTTTGCGCTCCTTTCTCTCTACATTCTAAATCTCACAGAGAGCAAAGCAGCCACACACAGATTTAGTTCAAAATCATTGCCTGACTTTACAGCAGTGTCACCAGGGTAATGATATACAGTGATTTGAAGGCCAATCCAGCCTCAGGTGTCTGGTTCTTAGTCTAAAGGAATGGCGTTAATTCTGATTCCCAGGGCACCAGAGGAGTGTCTGTGCAACAGTGACTCAGAAGCCACTCTTCATATCTGAGAATTTTCAGAATTCCAAATAAACCTGTGAAAATGGCTGCAGTTGACAATGCAATAATCTAGACTAATTTTTGGTGGTTTATTTTCTCACTAGGATTTGGGCCTACCTAGAACAGAGACATCAGTACAGCATTCAGATAGACTTATTTTCAATCTAAAAATCACATATGGAAGGTCACCTAATGCGATCTTGAGGGCATGCCCTCCTTCCTTTCTGCTCCCTTCTCCTATCTTTCTTGGAAGCAGGACAGGCCTTAAGGGATGTCTCTGGAGCCCTTGCATGTCCCCTCTGTGCCCTCTTCTCACCTTGACTATATTCTGTCCTCACTCTCCTGGGGGTCCCATCACATAAATACATGCTTATCTATCCCCTAAGGAATGAGGTTAGCACTTTGAGGAAACAGCTTAGGCAGTGAGCCGAAAGAAGAACACATTAAGTTCTTTTTCATTTCATGTCAGTAAAGCTCCGTATCAGTGCAGAGATTTCCTGCAAGTGAAATGACCCAACACAAGCTAACATAGGCAGAAGAGATTTAATCAAAGCACATGACAGAGCTCACAGGGCCAGGAAGATCAGAAAACCAGGCCTGGAGTAAGCTCAAAGGGAAAGAGGGTCCCCTTCTTATCTATGAAAGATCTATCACGAAAATAGCAGCAAGGGGCAAAAAGAAACAAGCCTCCAGGCCCACAGTACCTCAGTCAGAGCCTTGTCAGGCCAGTGAAACAGGCCCTGACTCATGATGCTCCTACCTCTATCATGACCCCAAACAATAGTGGCACTGATATCCACAAGTCGTGTTCAAAGGAAAAGACAAGAGTCTTCCCATATTCATCCAAGTATGCACAGAAAGGGCATGCCACGGAGAAATCTGCACAAAGCTAAAATGGAATGTGTAATCATTTGGGTATGGAATGGACTCCACAGATTCCTTTGGTAAAGGCTTAGCCCAATGGTACTATTTTGGAAGATTCAGGGCAGGCTCAGCTGGAGGAAGTAGTGTGTCTTTAAGGGTTACACCTGGTACCCAGTCTCTTCCTCATTTCTTGTTTCTTGTCCATTCTCAGAGTAGATTCTTCCTGTACATGTTCCTGCCTCTGTAATATTCTACCATTCCAGTTCCATGGAACCAAAACCAATGACTCTTGGTTTTGTTTATTTTCAAATATTTGGTCACAGAAACACAACCCAACAAAACAGAATGACATACACAAACTTGAAATTGTCAAAAGCAAAGCACTTCAAGACAAACTTAACAACAATCATTTGTTCATAAATGTAGATAAAAAGGGGCGCCCCCTCCACCTTCACTTTAGTTTCAATAGAGTGTTCAAATCTGTTAGGAAGTTTATGGAGAGAAGTACAGTGTAGCAAGCTTTTAATGGGTAGATTCCTGGAAACAGACATTGTGTTGACATTAAAATAGTTATGGCAATCCTTTATAGGCTATAAGGGGACAAGCTAGCAGTTTGGGGACATTTCAAACAAGAAGGGGTCTTCCTCTACGTCAGGACAGAAAAACTTCTGCACCAATCATTTTTTTTTTGACAAGATGGGATCAAGAACGGGTTTTATAGAAATGGTTCTTATGTCAAGCTGTCAGGACAGACTTTCTGGATGTCTAAGAGAGATGGGCAGGAAAATGAAAGTATTGGTTGGCATAGATAAAAAGCCAGAGAGGGCTGGTGTAGGGGCACTGACAATTTTTTCTGGTAGCATTCAGCCAGCTCAGCTGGATTTCCCCAGTTCAGTGGAAGAAACAAGAACTTCCTGTGCACCTCCTTAATCCTTCACGCTCTGCCTGACTGTGGGCATGCTGAAGTATTGTGCCATGCATAATTCGTGATTATGGGCCAGCTGCCTTTTCCCAGTTGCCCTCCATGTAATCACATGGAGCTGTAGGGGATGCAAGTCAGAATGCTACCTAAAACCTCTTCAGACATCAGGGGGCTGCCATTAAAAAGGGATAAAGAGGTTGGGTGCTCCCTGACAGTGGTTCCATAATACAAAATTACATAGTCATTCTCAAAACTGCCCAAGAGACTCTCAAAGGCTTTTGCATTAATAAATATACTCTCTATCACCCCTTCCTAGAATTTATATGCCAGAGTTGAGGATCAAAAACTGAAATAAACAGGAAAAGATAGACGTTGAGGGTGTTAAATGATAACTAGAAAAAAAGGCAACACTTCTACCCAGCCTGTTGCAAGATTTACATAAATATATGTACTTGAGTCCTGCTTAGCTTTCAATAAAAAACAAGAGACACCCTTTATCTTAATCGCCCATTAGATTCGTCCTATACTCCTTATGAATTGACCCAGTCAACTTTCTCACACCTTGTTAACCTGGAATGCTAAGCACTAATTCCTTTGATAAATTGCCTCCTTCACACATAAAAAGGGGGAAATGGAGCAAAGGCAACTTAGTTTCTCCACATGTTTTAGTTAAAACTCAAACTTCTACAAGGACTATCTTAACAAAAGACTCATTACATTGAAACTTTTAAATAAACATCAAATATCACTATCTATAAACCACTCACAGCTTTGAAAAACAAAGGGCTGAGAAGGCCCCCTTTTCCTGGATATCTAGTTATGAATCCAGCCAGGACGCAATTCATAACGTGAACGGCATGTGTGTGTTCTCTGATATTCCAAAGGTAGAAGAGGGAGGATATTAGATTTTCTTTAAAAACAAAAACTTCCTTTCTCCTACAGAAAAAGTTAGCTTGAACAAAGCAGCTTTTCATCTTGTTTATTAAATTCACATCTGTACACAAACTGTCCTTGTTTATAGAATTTTGGTCTTCTTATGATTGCTGTTTACTTCACGTTGTTTTGCAATTCCGTGTGCGACTGTTGCCTTGGTAATGGAAAAGTGGGCTCAATCCTTTTAAAATGATAACCATCTCCATTCTACATTATTTACTGGATTTCATGCATATTTTCCTTTCTATTTTTCTCTTTTATGAATTTAAACTTACTCTTTCCTTTGTCATCCTGATTTCCATTTCTTAAATACTTTCCAAACTGCCAGTATTTTTTACTTATTCTATTGAAATGGGAGGAAAAAAAAAAACAAGCCCAAAATTTTTTATAGGAACTAGAAAAATAGACATTTGCATTTGTATTGCAGTCAGTACTATTGTGACTCACCATCTTCTGCCTATACAGAAAACTTTCCAAAAGACTGTGTGAGCTCCCTGGCCTGGAGATTCCAGGTTGAAACAGGAATGGCGGAGCTGCAGAAGATGCAGGTACACAACAAGGGTGGCGCCCGGACCTGGCACTCTGTCTTTGTGCTCAGAGTCCTTAAGTGAAGCTGGCTTTAGTGGCTACCTAATGAACTAAAGTTACCATAGTGGCTGTCAAAGTGTCTCCCTTTTTCATGGGTGACTACTAGGGGAGGCTACACACCCAAACAGTAAAGTGTAGAGATGCTTAATTGTTAAAGGGATGTAGGTGCTAATTGGTGATCCAGAGGGAGAGAGAAACTACCCAGAATGACCTGAGCCAATGACTTATGGGGTCATCTAATCAGCATTCTAGATTTATGTAATTATTTATGGAATCACAAGGGTCTCATGAAGAGGAAATATGAAGTAGTTTTACTCAGAACTTTTTGTATGGTCCCACAGGCAAACCAATGTTGGTCCTCGACCCTTTGGGGCCTATAGAAAGTTGAAGGAATACAGATTTGTGGGTTTCTCTAAAGAGAGTCTAGGATCTTTCGCATGCTCAAAGAAGCCTGCAACTGAACAGGACATGTTCCATTTTGCTTGGCATGTGACCATAGACATGTCTACTGTCCTAAAGTATTAGAAATATTCTATTTCATTTTCACAAGATTCCAGTCTCACTAACAAACTGTCTGATCTCTTTGATTTTACCTACTAAAAGAATAAGAACTTATTTGCCCAATAATGTAACTTCTCAAAGCACTTTTTCATGTAATGTTGGTTTATAAATGATACATAATAGAGTCATAGGCAACTGGCTTGTTCAGATAAATGATAACCATATTTCACAAAAAATTGAAAACTAAGAAAAATTCTCTAGAGTTCATTAAGATATTAATTTTAATTATCAAAATAAGTTTTGTCACAGTATAGACATATATAATCCTGGGAAACAGCTGGTATTCTAAGTTCCATTTTAGATGAAAGGAATACACTTATTTATTGCAATTTAAAAATTATACTTTTCAAATCATTCCTCTTCTCATTCATATAATTTCAAGAAATAGGAAATTCTATGATGGACAATTAGCATATTTAATTCAAGTTGCCAAATCATTTGAGCTTTGACTAGGTCCCAGACATTTTGCCAGGTGCTGTGAGACACATATAATAGATAATAGGGAAAGTAGATAAATCTGTATAAGATTATAGGGAGCTTCAAAGACTATAGGATCACAAGAGCAGTAAAACACAACATAAATACTATCATAATATAAAAGACATCATCATTTATGTAAGTATTTTAGCTTTCTGTAATTACACACACCTGGGATAATTAAATTCTGAAGGAATCCTCTGACTGCTTTATGTCTAGACATTATACTAGATGGGACAGACACAGTTTAGTTGAAAAGGTTATACATTACTTTATTCTGAAGTGATTTTAACTTTCTTATTTCATAGAAAGATATCTTAAATGCTTCTATAGTCAACCCTGGAAGCAGTTCTGAGCAACTGTAAATTGCCATTGAGCTACAGTTCCTGAATCGTTGCTCTACAGTGTAACTATATAAAAAAATCAGGACAAAAGTCTGATGGAAACATGGGTGACTGACCTTCATAGACATTTCCCAAAAGGGACTTCAAAAGTAGCCAAGTAGAGCATAAGGAAAATGTCAAATGTCATTAATCATCAGAAAAATGCAGCTCAAAAAGCACAAGGAGATATCAGTTTTCAAATAGCTATTATCAAAATAACAGCAAGTGAATGCTAGCAAGAATGTAGCAAAAGGGAACATCTCGCACATTGTTGATGGAATTAGAAGCAAGTACTATCTCAAAGAAAACAGTATTGATATACTTTGCGAAACAAAAAAAGCACTACCATAAAATCCAGTAATCTCATAACTAAATAAATTTACTAAGAATAATTATTTGATTTTCATAATAGCCAAGATACATAATTAACCAGCTGTCCACTGATGAATGTATGGACAAGAAATGGTGGTATTTATACACAATTGAGCATTATTCTGCCATAGAAAGAATGAAATGTTATCATTTCAAGTAATGTGAATGGAAGTGGAAGGCATTATGTTAAGTTCAATAAGTCAAACACAGAAAGATAAAATCTGCATGTTGCCAAGTGTATATACAGAAATGAAAAGGTTCATCTCAAAGAAATAGAGGCTGGAGTCATGATTCTGAGAGAGGCGAGGAAATATAAGAAAATGGTTAATTAATGTAGACCCTCAGCTGGGTGGAAAAATAACTTCAAATGTTCTACAGCACACTAAGAAAACAATGATTTATGCATTAATTACTTTTCTGTTGCTGAGATAAAGCTCAATGACCAAGACACCTTGGAGAAGGGTTTATTTGGGCTTATGGTTCCGGAGAGATAAATGTCCATCATGGTGGGAAGTCATGACTTACATGGTAGGCATGACAGCAGGAAGAAGAAGGAGCTGAATCACATGCACAGAGCCTACAGGGTTAGCTGAAAGTGATATGAGGTCTTTTACATCTCACAGACTACTGTGTTGGTTGGTTTTTGTGGTTGTTGTCATGGTTGCTGTTGACTTAACATAAACTAGAGTCATCTGGGCAGAATCCTCAATTGAGAAAATACCTCTGTTAGATTGTCCCATAAGCAGTTTGTGGGGGCACTTTCTTGATTGACCATTGATGTGGGCCCAGCCCACTTAGAAGGTACCCCTGTGGGCTGGTAGTCCTGGTGGTATAATGAAACAGGCTGAACAAATCCTGGAGAGCAAGTCAGTGCACAGCTTGTCTCCATGACCTCTGTTTCTGTTCCTCCTTCAGGCTCCTGCCCTGCTTGAGTTCTTAACTTTGCTTCCTTAAGGATGGACTATAAGCAATAAGATGAAACCACTCCTTTCTTTTGGTGACGATATTTTTCACAGTAATAGAAACCAAACTGATAGATTTGACTCCAGTGGCATGCTTCCTCCAACAGGACTCCACCCTCTAAGCTTCCTCAGACAGAATCACCAACAGGGGACCCAGGACTCAAACATCAGAAGCTATTAGGGAGGGAGGGATTTCTCACCCAAACTACCAAGTTATAAAGAGTTAACTGAACATTTTGAACAGCTAATAAAAGGGGTTTCAAATATTTTCAACAGAAAAAAATAATAAGCATCTGAAATGATGGCATGCTAATTATGTGAATGATCATTATATGTTGTATAAATGCATTGTGATGCCACTCTGTACCACATAAATATGTACAATTATTATGTGTCATTACAAATAATTATCACAGGAGGTTTAAAAACAGTGTTGGCACTTTTAAGTACGTATTCATAATACACACCCTGTATGGATGGAAAAGATGTTGTTACCACATCACTTAAAAACCTGAGTCTTTGAAGTCCATTGACATACTTAGGAACAAGCCACCTTCATTGTTCTAGAAGAATCTAAGTGTAACAAGGTGCCCCAATTGTAAAACTGCTCCCACCTTATGATCTAGGTATGATGACATTTAGAAATAAACATATATTTTGCAGAAAACTCACATAGTTTATTTCAATAGTTGATAAAAAATATATTTTAACTAATTTTAATGACACTAATAATTCTGTTTCCTCTCCAAACCAACTAGTTATTCATCCTTTCCTGCCCTGCTTACCTTTTGGGGACTTCTGTCAATCACTTCAGCAGACCTGACAACTGGGACTGGTGTCACTTTGGGTTGATATCTGAAGGCCCTGGCTGGGGCATGGCAACGGGGCTGTATGCTACCTGAGATCACACCTTGCACAGACGGCTCTTACCTCGTTGCAGACATGCGTCACAGCAGAGACCTATGACGGAAGTTCCCTTTGCCCTTAGAAAGAGCAAAAAAATTAGCGTTCTGCTCTGCCAGTGCTTAAGTGCCTCAGTGTTCCAGAGAGATGGGCTTAACCTTACCCAGCTCTTCTGTAAGTAATCATTCCTTCAATGGTCCTTTTAAAACCTCTGCATTGGGGTTAATTGGGATTAATTCACCCTGCTAGACCGGAAGGATACTTACACTGACTGTTCTACTAATAAACCCAGTTTCCCCAGCCTAATCAGAAGCAGGTTTCGAAGACCTTTGTAATAGGCTCAGCTTCTGAGCTAGGAATAACCAGATATAACATCCTAAGACGTTCATCTGAGTGAGGGCTGAAGCCACTCCTGCAGACCTAAAGCAGAATCTGAAATTTTTAGTATAAGAATGGTTTCTGAGAGTCTCTCCCATCAATCCTAACCCAAAATGTTGTTGGTCTTTTTGCTAGTTATATTTTGTTCCTGTGATAAAAGACTATGACCAGCACAATTTACAGAAGAGTTATTTAGGGTTATGGTTTCAGAGGAATAGTCTGTAATGGTAGGGGAGGCATGGCAGTGAATGGCCAGAGCAAGAGTAATTACATCTTCAACTGCAATTATGAAGCAGAGAGAATAAAACAGAAAGTGGGGTAAGGCTATGAACTCCCAAGGCCCACCCTCAGTATGTTCCTTCTCCAACAAGGCCATATTCCACCTACACAAACAGCACTACCAATGAGAGCCAAGTGTTCAAACACTTCAGCTTATAGGGAAATTTTCTCATTCAAAACCAGAGTCTTCATAGCCAGGTCTATATGGTTTGGCATATCTTGATTTTTGTCTAGTTTTACTGGATCTAACTCCAAGCCAAGTTCCTATACCCTGGTCCTGACTACATATCTGTATCTCCCTAGAGGTTACCCTGTGCTCTACCAAAGCAACCTATGTATCTCTGAAGTCATAGTCACATTTGAAAGCAAAGAATCATATGGCCACCAATACAACTATGTGATTACCTAATGGAGGATTCCTATGCAGCTCGTGAAGCACAAATCACATTTTCTTGGAGCATGAACTAAGTATATCCAATTAGGTTTGTCTTAAGAAAAAAGTGGTTCTGCAAACACAATCCATTGGTCATATACTCCTATGTCCCAAGGTGACTTCCTCTTTCCCATCAGTTTCTTCTTCATCTACTCATCTTGAAAAAAGATCATCAGTTCTGGGTCAGAATTATTTCTATTTAGAGTGTTTATCATAACTAACTTTCCCTTCTGATACACTGGTCTTCATAGAGCTGTTAAAATAAAAATGAAAATCTCAACTTTTATTTTATGTGTTCTGGTACTTTCCCAGAAAGAGTACTATAAAATACTGTTTTTATCAAGTCTCTCCTGTTCTTGAAAGTCCTTTTCTCAATCTTCAAAATGTCCTGAGTCAAACTTAAACTTCTTCAGTTAAGATAAACCATCAATTATGCCAGCGTTCTTAGTTATTCCTGATGTGAACTTTGCAATGAAGCCATTTACAAGTACATTGCTCAGTAACATCATAGCCAACTTAGGTTATATGTGTGTGTTCTATGTAATGGTCACAGTAGGCCAAACATCACAGGAAGATGCATTTCTTAGAAACTATTCTCGTTAGGAAGCATCATGCAACTTTTTTGTGTTCTTAAGTTCTTCTTTTGTTCCTTGTAGGCTTATGAATGGTATCCCTTCTGCTCTGAATTCCTGTCTGCTGGTTTCCATGTGAAATCTAAATAGCCTTCAAGATTAACTCTAAGAACTCCTCTAATTGGGAATTCCCTTCTCATTCTTTAATAATTGAAAAAAATATGTATATCTTATATATATATATATATATATATATATATATATATATATATATATATATATATATACAGGCACAGGCACACACACAACTTCTGGTTTCTTTGAAAAGTCAGTTATGTAAAATGATGTTTTGTTTGCTGGGGCACACAGGTGAAAGGATGTTTTGCTAAAGTAGACACGTGAAGGAATATTTTCCTGAAGCAGACATGTGTGAAAGGATGTTTTGCTACAGCAAACACGTGAAAGGACACATGATGTTCAGAAGGAATATGAATATAGCCCCATAGACAGTGGGAACTTGAGCATTGGTTTGCTTTGCTCTGCCTTGCCATTCTTCGTTAATGACATGCATGTATTTGTTCGCCTTATATTGCATTGCTGAGCTCCACTTATGGTGGCCACCATAGAGAGAAACTAGTCAAAGAACTTCTCATGCAGTTCCTGTGGCTTCTTGACTCTTCCATGGCCTAAAGCCAGTTGGTAAGCCTTGCATGTTTTTTTCTGGATTGAACTGCCCTTGCTGGTTCATGTGTGGTAACTGCCAAGTGGACCAAACTATAGCTACTGATTCATGTATGGTGTCCGCTGGAGGCCCCAACTGCAGCTGCTGATTCTTATTTGGTGTTTGCTACTGGGCTTAACTGCTGACATCCTGACAACGAAGATTGGACTCGTCTCCAAAAAACTATTTCTAAATAGGTCTACTTCCCCTATATCCTAATAAGTTTTCTCTTCTGCTAGATCTGGTGGGCAGTGGGCTAGAGGAGAGGTTGAACCCTTATTAAAGTAGGTTGGGAAAATTTATGCCTACATATATATGTAACACATTAAACTATCAAAATTCATACATTAGCCACTATTTATCTACCTCAATTACTAGCTTATAAAATTGTTGGAGGAATTGTTCGTGCTGATAATCCTAGATCAGATTCAGAGTGTGAGTAGAAATTAGACAGAGGGCTGAAAAAGCAATAAAACGGTGAGGAAAAGCAGATTTCTGAGGCTAAAGAAGGAATTGTGAAGGGCATTTATCTTGGAAAAGGCAGAATGTAAGAGAGCTTTTCACGCGCATGATGTATTATCTCAACTATAAATAGACACACTTAAGAGACTTGCTAGAATTATATCCAAAGAGTACACTTAAGCAAGAAGAAATATTTTTTGCCATAGCTGGGACCGTAAAACATCTTTCCTAATACATTAAAAATCCTATGTCTAGAAATATATTTTAGATGAGAGGAGAGAAGCATCTTATTTAGTAGTTTGAGAGGAACATATGCCTAAAGGAAAATGGAAATGTGGTCATCAGTGTAGGGGCAGAGATGTCCTGTGACTATCTGCTATTTACAAAGCAGTGTCGGGAAAGCTTGATGGTAAAGACACTGGGGTGGGCTGTATGACACTATTCCAATTCTGGCTTCAATTTTTGCTATTTTTCTCTTACTCTTTACCACTTGCAAGCCATATGATTTGGATCTAAGTATCTAAAATTCACATGCTGTCTTAAGGATAATAATAGTGTTTTCTGGAGCACCTAACAGGATCAAAGAGATAAAATGTTTAACTATTAGCAGACAAGAATTCAGTGATGTTAACTTACCATCACTGCTGTTATATTGCACAGAAGAAATCTGTGATCTATACCCTTTCAGCAACATCTCGAAGAGTCATGTAAACAATTACTATCATAGTTAATACTGGAGCTGGGGAATTCAAAACAGAGGACACATTGGTCAGTGTGAGCAAAATACCTGACAGACACAACTAATGTAGGGAAATCTTTATTTCAGCTCACAGTTTCAGAGACTCTCAGTCCACAATATGCCTCAGATTATGGCAGTTGAAGTGTGCTTTAGATGCTGATCACATGATGAAAGACCATTAAACAATGGAACCAGAAACAGAGGCAGGATTCCCTTCCAATAACCACCATATTAACTTGCTTCTACCAGGCAGGTTCTGTCTCCTAAATAATCCACAGCTTTTAAAATAGTGAGATAAGCTGAACACTAAGAATTCAAAACAAGAATCTGTGAAGGATATTTTAGATTCAAACTGCATCAGAGGAGCTGGAAACTGCAGGAACCAAACATCTCCTGATCTTGTGCAGTAGTAGGAACAAAAACTACAGAGGATGAGTGGTAGTGGGGGTGACACTCAGAGGGTGCTCCTCTTCTCAAAAGAAAAGGGAAGATGGACTTGCATGAGGTGTTACTGGGAAGAGGGTTATAAAGAAAATAAATAAATATTATTTTAAAAAGAAGGAAGGTGGGAGAGAGAGAGAGAGAGAGAGAGAGAGAGAGAGAGAGAGAGAGAGAGAGAGAGAGAGAGAGAGAGAACTGAACATAAATTTATTGTACAATCCAAGTATTTCATGTTAGGATATTGACTTAAGAGGCTCCATGTTATATCACAGACATACTTTCACATGAATGTTTATTGTGGCAGTACTCATAAAAGCTAATTTATGGAACCAACCTAAGAGTACAACAACCGAAAAAGTACACAAAGAAAATATTCTTTGTGTGTTTGCATGTGAAAGCTTTCCAATCATGTAACTGGAGATGATCATATTAAGTATATTGAGTCAATTTCAAATAAATAGATATCAGATATTTTCTGTCATTTGTGGCTCCTAGATTTTATATAGACAAATAAAATTAAATATGTATATATAACATGAAAATAGAAAAGAATTGTCTACAGGATCAAAGGAGATTGATTGGAAAGGGAAGGGCAAGAACAGTGAAGATAATGGGTAGGAGTGATATGCCCAACATGCAGCATATACTCGAATGAGTTATATTTTGTTTTTGTTTTTTAAATAAATCCAAACAAAGTATAGAAGAAAAATCAAAACTGTCTTGCCCCAAGGGCATTGCATGTGTGGCCACTGTGTTACATGTTCATCAGTAGGTGGCAGAAGGGAGAAAGGCTGTGTCTAGGCCCAGTGTCCTAACCTGTAAACATCTGAATGATTAGTAGTCCAGCATTCCCTTAAAAAAGCAGGACAAAGATTACTGCCACTCAGCACCAGGGGGTCCAGACAGGGAGCTAGCCTGAGATGACTACCAGTCCTAGGTGATGCATGCATGGGGGGAGGGGTGACAGACTATGCCCTAGATGACCCCTATTCAGTGCTATAATACATGAGAGAGGCTTATGTTTATTTCAATTTCCAAATGAACATTAAGATTGCATTTCGTTGTATTCTTAAGTTTTTTGTTGGTTTAGTTGGGGTTTGTTTTTTTGTTTGCTTGCTTGTAGAAACAGGGTCTCTCTATGTCACCCTGGTTGTCCTGAAACCCTGTATAGAGACCAGGCTGGCCTCTGCCGCTAGAGTACAGGATTAAATGTATACACTACAAGGCAAGCTACAGAATGGGAAAAGATTTTTACCAACTACACATCCTATAGAGAGCTGAAATCCAAAATAGATAAAGAACTCAAAAAAAAATGGGCAAGAAAAAAAAACAAATAACCCATTTTTTAAAAAATGGATACATATCTAAACAGAGATTTCTCAAAAAAAAAAAGGAAACTCAAGTGTCTGAGGAACACTTAAAGAAATTTACAGCACAGTATTAGTCATTGGAGAAGTACAAATCAAAATCACTTTAAGATTTCACCGTACACCTGTCAGAATAGCCAAGAGCCAGACAAGAAGTGACAGCTAATGTGGGCATGGGTGTAGAGGAGGGAAGCACTCATCCACTGCTGGTGGGGTGCAAACGTGAATAGCCGCTATGATGTCAGAGTGGCAATGCAGCAGAAAGACAGGAACTGATCTGCCTTAAGATCCAGCTATACCGCTCAAGGGCGTATACTGAAAAGGTGCTGCATCTTACCAAAGAGACATGTGTTCACTGCTGCTGTGTTCATAAGAGGCAGAAAGTGGAAACAACCTAGATGTCAATGGATAGATGGATGGATAAAGAAAATGCAGTACATTTAAACAATGGAATATTACTCAGCCATTTAAAAAAAATAAAATCTTGAAATTTGTAGGTAAATGGAAGGAACTAAAAACACAAAATTATCCAGAGTGAGGTAACCATATGGCTACATATAGACCTGTATGGTATGTATTCACTTTTATGCAGATGTTAGCTGTTAAGTCATCAATAAGCAAGCTACAATCATCAGAGTTTAGGCGAAAAGTAAGGTACTGGGGGTGGGAGGGATCTCCCTATGAAGAGGAATTGTAATAATAGTTACAGATGGACAAGGATGGGGCTTCAGGATGGGAGGAACAAAAGAGGGGGGACATGGGAATGGATAGCTTAAACTAAGTGCCACTTGATAAAAATCCCTTCCCTCGGGGCTCAGGAAGCCATGCAGAAGAGGACATGGAAAATGTCTAAGAGTCAAAGGAGATGGAGGAAACCAAGGGATCAGGGCCTTCTGGATACAACAGGGCTAGCATACAAATGAACGCACAGACTGGCAGTATACATGGGGCCTGGGAAGATCTGCTGAAAGAAGTGGGCACATGACCCTATCTATAGGCCAAAAGTTATCTCCAGTCAAAAGCTACTTTCAGATGAGAAATTAGGGTTTTTTTTCCCCAAGGGAGTCTCCTTGGGTAAACAAAGCACTCTTTTTTTTTTTTAATTTACATTCCAAATCATTTCCCCTTTCCCGTTTCCTCCCTCCCCAAAAGTCCCATAAGCCCCCTTCCCTCCCTCTTTTCTCCATTCAACCCCCTCTCGTTACTCTGTCCTGGCGTTCCCCTACATCCAGTCTTTCCAGGACCAGGGGTCTCTCCTTCCATCTTCTTAGAAATCTATTGATATGTGGATTGTGTCTAGGGTATTCCGAGATTCTGGGTCAATATCCACTTATCAGTGACTGCATACCATGTGTGTTCTTTTGTGATTGGGTTACCTCACTAAGGATGATATTTTCAAGATCTGACCATTTGCCTAGGAATTTCATGAATTCATTGTTTTTAATTGCAGAGTAGTATTCCATTGTGTAGATATACCACATCTTCTGAATCCATTCCTCCGTTGAGGGACACCTGGGTTCTTTCCAGCTTCTGGCTATTATAAATAAGGCTGCTATGAACATAGTGGAGCATGTGTCTTTACTGCATGCAGGTAAAGCCTCTGGGTATATGCCCAAGAGTGGTATAGCCGGATCCTCTGGGAGTGTCATGCCCAGTTTTCTGAGGAACCACCAGTCTGCTTTCCAGAGTGGTTGTACCAGCTTGCAATTCCACCAACAGTGGAGGAGTGTTCTTCTTTCTCCACATCCTCGCCAACAACTGCTGTCTCCTGTGTTTTTGATCTTAGCCATCCTGACTGGTGTGAGATGGAATCTCAGGGTTGTTTTGATTTGCATTTCCCTAATGACTAAGGATGATGAACATCTCTTTAGGTGCTTCTCAGCCATTAGATATTCTTCAGGTGAGAACTCTTTGTTTAGCTCTGTACCCCATTTTTTAATAGGGTTACTTGCCTCTCTGGAGTTTAACTTCTTGAGTTCTTTGTATATATTGGATATTAGCCCTCTGTCGGATGTAAGGTTGGTAAAGATCATTTCCCAGTTAGTTGGTTGCCACTTTGTCTTTTTGACAGTGTCTTTTGCCTTGCAAAAACTTTGTAATTTAATGAGGTCCCATTTGTCTATTCTTGATCTTAGAGCATAAGCTATTGGAGTTCTGTTCAGGAAATTCTCCCCTGTGCCCATATGTTCAAGGTTCTTCCCTAGTTTCCTTTCTATTAGTTTCAGTGTGTCTGGTTTTATGTGAAGGTACTTGATCCACTTGGAATTGAGCTTAGTGCAAGGAGATAAGAATGGATCAATTTGCATTCTTCTGAATGTTGACCTCCAGCTGAGCCAGCACCATTTGTTGAAAAGGCTATCTTTTTTCCACTGGATGGTTTTAGCTCCTTTGTCAAAGATCAAGTGACCATAGGAGTGTGGATTCATTTCTGGGTCTTCAATTCTGTTCCATTGATCTACATGTCTGTCACTGTACCAATACCATGCGGTTTTTAACACTATTGCTCTGTAGTACAGCTTGAGGTCCGGGATACTGATTCCCCCAGAGGTTCTTTTACTCTTGAGAATAGTTTTAGCTATTCTGGGTTTTCTGTTATTCCAGATGAATTTTTGAATTGCTCTTTCTAACTCTATGAAGAATTGAGTTGGGATTTTGATGGGGATTGCATTGAATCTGTGTATTACTTTTGGTAAGATGCTCATTTTTACTATATTAATCCTGCCAATCCATGAGCATGGCAGATTTTTCCATCTTCTGAGGTCTTCTTCAATTTCTCTCTTCAGAGACTTGAAGTTCTTGTCATACAGATCTTTCACTTGTTTAGTTAGAGTCACGCCAAGATACTTAATATGGTTTGTGGCTATTGTGAAGGGTATTATTTCTCTTACTTCTTTCTCAGCCTGCTTATCCTTTGAGTATAGGAAGGCTTCTGACTTGCTTGAGTTGATTTTATATCCGGCCACTTTGCTGAAGTCGTTTATCAGCTGTAGGAGTTCTCTGGTGGAGTTCTTTGGGTCGCTTAAGTATACTATCATATCGTCTGCAAATAGTGATAGTTTGACTTCTTCCTTTCCAATTTGTATCCCTTTGACCTCTTTTTGTTGTCTAATTGCTCTAGCTAGAACTTCAAGTACTATATTGAAAAGATATGGAGAGAGAGGGCAGCCTGGGCTAGTCCCTGATTTTAGTGGGATTGCTTCAAGTTTCTCTCCATTTAGATTGATGCTGGCTACCGGTTTGCTGTAAATTGCTTTTACTATGTTTAGATATGGGCCTTGAATTCCTGATCTTTCCAAGACCTTTAGCATGAAAGGATGCTGAATTTTGTCAAATGCTTTCTCAGCATCTAATGAGATGACCACGTGGTTTTTTTCTTTGAGATTGTTTATGTAGTGGATTACATTGATGAATTTCCTTATATTGAACCATCCCTGCATCCCTGGGATGAAGCCTACTTGATCGTGGTGAATGATCGTTTTGATGTGTTCTTGGATTCGGTTGGCAAGAATTTTATTGAGTATTTTTGCATCGATATTCATAAGAGAGATTGGCCTGAGATTCTCTTTCTTTGTCGGATCTTTGTGTGCTTTTGGTATTAGTGTAATTGTGGCTTCATAGAACGAGTTGGGTAGTGTTCCTTCTGTTTCTATTTTGTGGAACAGTTTGAAGAGTATTGGTGTTAAGTCTTCTTTGAAGGTCTGATAGAATTCTGCACTAAAACCATCTGGACCTGTGCTTTTTTTGGTTGGAAGACTTCCAATGACAACTTCTATTTCTTCAGGGCTTATAGGACGGTGTAGATGGTATATTTGATCCTGATTTAATTTTGGTACTTGGTATCTGTCAAGGAAATTGTCCATTTCCTCAAGATTTTCTAGTTGTGTTGAATACAGATTTTTGTAGTAGGATCTGATGATTTTTTGAATTTCCTCAGTTTCTGTTGTTATCTCTCCCTTTTCGTTTCTGATTTTATTAATTTGGATACTATCTCTGTGCCCTCTGGTTAGTCTGGCTAAGGGCTTATCTATCTTGTTGATTTTCTCAAAGAACAAACTCCTCGTTTTGTTGATTCTTTGTATGGTTTTATTTGTTTCTACTTGATTGATTTCAGCCCTGAGTTTGATGATTTCCTGCCTTCTACTCCTCTTTGGTGTATTTGCTTCTTTTTGTTCCAGGCCTTTCAGGTGTTCCATTAAGCTGTTAGTGTATGCTGTCTCCCGTTTCTTTTTGGCGGCACTCAGGGCTATGAATTTTCCTCTTAGCACTGCTTTCGTTGTGTCCCATAAATTAGGGTATGTTGTGCCTTCATTTTCATTAACTTTCAAAAAGTCTTTGATTTCTTTCTTTATTTCCACCTTGACCAAGTTATCATTGAGTAGAGCATTGTTCAGCCTCCATGTGTACGTGGGTTTTCTTTTGTTTTTGTTGCCATTGAAGACCACCCTTATTCCATAGTGATCTGATAGGAGGCATGGGATTAGTTCTATCTTCTTATATCTGTTGAGGTCTGATTTGTGACCAATTATATGGTCAATTTTGGAGAAGGTACCATGAGGAGCTGAGAAGAAGGTGTATTCTTTAGCTCTAGGATGAAATGTTCTATATATATCTGTTAGTTCCATTCGGTCCAAGGCTTCAATTAGATTCACTGTGTCCCTGTTTAGTTTCTGCTTTCCTGAACGATCCATTTCAGAGAGCGGGGTGTTGAAGTCACCCACTATTATTGTGTGCGGTGCGATGTGTGCTTTGAGTTTTAGTAAAGTTTCTTTTACGAATGAGGGTGCCCTTGCATTTGGAGCATAGATATTCAGAATTGAGAGTTCTTGATGGTGGATTTTTCCCTTGATAAGTATGTAGTGTCCTTCTGTGTCTTTTTTGATGACTTTAGGTTGAAAATCAATTTTATCCGATATTAGGATGGCTACTCCACCTCGTTTCTTGGGGCCATTTTCTTATAAAATTGTTTTCCAGCCTTTTACTCTGAGGTAGTGTTTGTCTTTGACACTGAGGTGCGTTTCCTGCATGCAGCAAAATGCTGGGTCCTGTTAAGTATCCAGTCTGCTAGTCTATGTCTTTTAATTGGGGAATTGAGACCATTGATATTAAGAGAGATTAAGGCATAGTGATTATTGCCCTCTGCCATTCTTGACGCTATCTTTATGTTTGAGTGGTTATCTACTTTTGGGTTTGATTCAAGAAGGTTATTATCTCATTTTTTCCAGGGTGTTGTTTCTCTCCCTGTATTGGAGGTTTCCACCTATTATCCATTGCAGGGCTGGATTTGTGGAAAGATATTGTGAAAATTTGGTTTTATCATGGAATATCTTGGTCTCTCCATCTATGGTGATTGAGAGTTTTGCTGGGTATAGTAGTCTAGGCTGGCATTTGTGCTGTCTTAGTGTCTGCATGAGATCTGCCCAGGATCTTCTGGCTTTCATAGTCTCTGGTGAGAAGTCTGATGTGATTCGGATAGGTCTTCCTTTGTATGTTACTTGGCCCTTTTCTCTTACTGCTTTTAGTATTCTTTCTTTGTTTAGAACATTCGGTGTTTTGATTATTATGTGACGGGAGTTATTTCTGTTCTGGTCCAGTCTGTTTGGAGTTCTGTAGGCTTCTTGTACGTTCATCGGCATCTCTTTCTTTAGGTTAGGGAAGTTTTCCTCCATAATTTTGTTGAAGATGTTTACTGGCCCTTTAAGTTGCAAATCTTCACTCTCATCTATACCTATAATCCTTAGGTTTGGTCTTCTCATTGTGTCCTGGATTTCCTGGATGTTTTGGGTTACACGTTTTTTCCATTTTGCGTTTTCTTTGGCTCCACTTCCTGACATACATGGTCTTGTGGGTAATTGTAATGTTTGAGTTTGGGGAAGAGAGGTAAAAAGATATGCAGACCAAAGCAAAGAATATCTTAAAGTAGGCAGTTGAGAAGATATTGGAACCTAAGTGCTGGTTTAATGAAAGAAAAATAAATATGTGATTAATAGTCATAGTTCTTCTAGTAAGAAAACAGGAAAGATGACAAAAATGTGTTTGATAGTGAGGTGGGCAAGCAAAGGAGATAGTTTCATATTCTAAGGCCCCCATTTCATTTGTGGCTATACACTTGGCAGTCTAGCTCCTTCAACTTTATACTCTATGCATATACTCTCCTCTCTAAACAATGCAACTTGCAACCTCAGAATCCCTCAACACCCTCCCCCGCCACACACACCTGCAATGGACTAGACACTCCCACTTCTGAACAGGAATGCAAGTTTCCCTGTTCTATAATGATCAAACTTAGGCAGAATCTATTCAAGTGTATCCCCACCAAATGGGGGAATAAAAGATGTTCCATCCAACCTGAGTTTGTTTCAGGTGCATACACAGTATGGCAAAGTCACGTCCTCTAGTAACCTAAGGAAAACTCTCTATATGTCATCTGTGTCTATGCATGATTTCATGTGCATGTAATTAAAAAGAAACACATTATGGGAAAAGACATGTGCAATAAAAAATGAATATATAACTTGATTTATCAATCAAGATAGAAAAAAAATTGTACTCCTGAGTAATCAGCTCTTCCTTTTTTATAACCTCATAAAAGAAACAAGAATAATCAGGAACTTTGAGAATCTTCACTCACGTGGCTTGACATCAATCTTGACAGTGTGTCTCTCTTTAATCTACATTATGCTTTTTTTTAAATTTCGTGTTTGAATTCAAATCTGTGTTTGAATTCTTTATAGAAGAAGCCAAGAACCTGATGACACCTGGCTCAGACCCTGCCCTGTCACAATAGCCTCGACCTTTCTCTCCTTAACCAGTAATAAAGCAGTAGTGTTAAGTCTATAACAATTGAGAATTACCAAACTCCCATGAAACTTGAAAACAAAAATGTAGCGCTCATTCATCTAAAGAAGTTTCCATATGTTTCACCCCTTGATTCACTAAGGTACTTCATAGTTTGGAGCCTTTATTACTGAGCAACTTTTCATGACTGCTCTCAGGTAGACCAAATATTGGTTAGGTCTATGTTCAAGTTCCTCTATGGAGTTTATTAATTACCATAATAAATAGATGGTTCCCCCCAAAAAATCTTGGTAAACCTTACTCTGAATTTTATTTTACCAAATACCTTATTCTAAGAACTTAAATTGTTTTATTTATAAACTAAAACAGGTGTGATTTCTCCTCAACCATCATTAATGGCTATTAATTAATTTCAGGTAATGTTATTAATAGCACTTAAGATTTGATAGTCACAGAGTAATCTCTCATGCTTTACAGTGTAAGCAAATTTAGGTATAACTTTGGATGTTTAAAATGAGTAAATTATGAGAAGAGGTCTTCCATTATGGACAACATGAGATCTGAATGAGGTTTAAAAGCTAACTAGTCTAGTTAAGAATGGAGCTGCTTGAGCAGTGGTGACCCGTCCTGCACATGGCAGTCTCCCCTTAGCAGGCAGATGCTGTTGCAGAACCCTGGAGCATTTAGAGTTGCCTTATTCATTCACAGCAACACAGAATTCTATTTTTGGTCCCATTCAAAACAAGCACAAAAATTCAGTGAGACGTGAGCAATCAGAAGTGCTTCCCGTTGTCCACTCGAAAGTTGAGCTCATGATGAAAGCAGCAAGGTCAAGTTTCACAGCAAGTAGGAAGCTAATGACTCCAGAAATATCTAGCACAGCTCCAAGTACAACAGGACCTGAAAATCTGAAAGCTCCTCACTTAGGTTTTTGGTTTCTGAAGACCTATTGAGAGCATCATGATTTTAGAATCACTGGATTCTCAACTCATGAGTAAGATTCCATTAGCAACACTGACCACATCACATGTTCACCCATCGATCACATTAATAAGGCAAATACTACCGGCTGGAGAGATGGATCAGTGGTTAAGAGCATTGGCTGCTTTTGCTGCAGATTTGACTCCCAGCACCTACATGGTGGCTCACAGTCACCTGTAACTGTAGTTCTAGGGGAGCCACCGCCCTCTTCTGGCCTCACAGGCACTGCATGAATATGGTATACAGACTACCAAAACCCCATACATATACAATAATAAACTAATAAATTTAAATATAAAGGCAAATATTAACCTATTAAATAATAAAAAAGTTCCATTTACATTAGAAAGATTGTTTGAAAATACCAGAGATGATTGTTGCTGATAGTAACCTCAAAAATGTTCCTAACAAGTATTCTATTGGTTTCTACTTAGATGTACCTCCCTGGTACTCCTGCTCATCCTCCAGCTGGCTTGTTGGCTCACCTCTCTTCTAGCTCCAGGGCCTGACCCTGATGGCGGAAGGGGGCTCCATTTATAGACATTCTTGGGAGGTAACAACACTCCATTGCTCCATGTGGGGTGACCATTAATCAATTCTAATTCACTTAGGCTCAAACTCCTTCCCTTTGGGTGCAATACTCTCTGTAATAGATTCATACTCCAGAGTCTACTGTGGAATTTTACTCAGGTCAAATTCCTCCCAATGTAAAATTATATCTAGGTCATTGTACTGTTCTTTCCTGTTCCCTCTCATTTCTTACAGGTTACTTCTGAAAGCACACCCTTAGTAAAACAAAAATTCTTTTCTAAGGAGGTTTACTAAGAAACTACCTTGGACACTTGAAAAAAGTCATTGAAAACAATAAAAATTGTCACAAAGATATTAAATGGCATAGGTCAGCATACCAAAATGGGCCTAAGGGGGTGGGAACAGGATTCACACTTGTGACTGGTTGAGAAGGAAATCCAAGACATTCAATAGAGAAAGAATGATCTTTTTATAAAATATGCTGGAGCAGCTATATACCATTCAAATGACATGGTTCATTCACTTTTTATCTCAGATCATACATGAAAATTAACCTAACTGTAAAAGGAATACTTAGGCTAAATATAGGAGTGCTATTTCAAAAAATCAAGAATAATGAATCTTTGGTGAGAAAGGAAGGGGGAATAATAATAATAATAATAATAATAATAATAATAATAATAAAGGCAGAATCCTGGCAGTTGTTGAGTAGGGTGACAGGCATGGACTCGCCTATCCTGTCTTTCCATAAATTAGATTTTCAAGAAAGATGCATTCAGAATGAATAATCTTCCAAATAGTTTACAGTTACAAGTTTGGAAATCAATATTTTGAAAACTGAACTATGTAAACAATACAGATATTAGTAAACATCACACATGTTAGTGTGATACTTGATATATGTGTATTACATTGTGCTCAAATCAGGTCAGACATATCTATCTCCCCAGACATTCAACTATTTGCTTTATTTTGAATTTCATTAATTTTACTGCAACATTTTAGTATCAGAGAATAAAATCAATAACAGCTCAGTGGGCCAATATAGTACCAAGCAGGATTTGTTATACAGTATTTTGATTATTTTTTATATCTAATCAGTCAAGTTTTTCGTTTGCTTTTCCTTCTAACCAATGTAACAGAAAATACATTTGTCAGTCCCAACTCTCTGCCCTGAAAACTTATGTTGAAAGTCTCTTTACATTGTTGTACTTCATCAGAATTAAACTTTTAAAATCTAGTTTTGCCTAAGTCCCTTGCCAAATCAAGTAAACTGCAATCTCCCAGGACTGGAGCAATGGCCCAGAGGTTAAACATCCTAATGGCTCTTGCAGAGGACCTGAGTTTGGTTTCCACAGAGAAACTCATGAAAATCTGTAACATTCAAATAGATCCAATGCCCTCTCCTGCCCTCTGTGGTCACTGCAATCATATGGTGCACATATACAGACATGCAGACAAACACTCATATACATAAAATGAAAGCAAATATCTTTTTAATCTGAAACTCTCTGGGAAAGCCCAACTGATCCAGCAGCAGACTGATAGGTCTCTCTTTTTTTTTTCTTTTTTTTTTTTTGATCTATATTTATTTAGGTATTTGTTGAAGTTTCCAGTTTCCACTTGTGAAGTTTCATGTCCACAAAACCTTTTCTAGGGGAAGGGAATGAGAAGATAAGCAAATGTATTGACCTAGATTCTTCAGTGAATGATTCCACAATCTACAGTTTCTATTCACCCTTTCATGTTCTGCACTTGCATGTTCCAGATGAGTTATCACAAGCCAAGCACAATTGGAAGACAAAATCAGTCATATTTGCCAGCCATCCTTTTCATCTTTCCTTATTTCACAGAAATTGATGGAGTTCACTCATGAACTCAGTAAATAGAAGTTCTCAGAAAGCAAGTGGAAAACCACAGGCTTACAGTACAGATGGTCTTCAGCACAATGGAGATGGGAAAAAAATGCCAATTTTCCTAACTGGGTTCCTTAGGCTAGTCTTTCAAAAGTTCAGTGTTTGAGTTCTTATTTCCATGTAGAGTTGAGGTGACTTAAAGGGATGAACCCATGTTTTAGCATCCCCCTCATTTCTCCTCTCCAAGTACATGGGGATGGGGTGGCTAGACAGCTCTTTCCCCTGCCTGTGTGAGCACAAGCAGTTGGGAATACTGGGGAGTGATTGCGGGGAAGGCGGGGATGGTAGCTATTTAGCTCACCTGCTACAGTACTTACATTACACATGCATGTGGATGCCTAATAAGCCATACAGTGAAATTAGCCTGATTCTGCTCAGCTTCCTTGTTTCATCAGCCTTCAGGGAGACAATGATAATTAGTTGAAATATCTGGAGAGCAACACTTAATCATAGAAAACCAATGCAAAAAAAAAAAAACCTAATATCAAAAACAAATTATCTTTGCCTAAAGTACATTTCTGTCCGGGAAGAGACACAAAATGAAATGATTGCGGAGTTCTTCAAACTTTGTACACAAAAAATGCTAACTTTCCCCTCCTTCTTAACAAAAATCACACTGGACAGACATTTGACTCAAATGCTCAGATGGGTTCAGTCGCACTCTGACCTTAGCAAACAATTAATGTGAAAATGTCATAGAAACTGTCACAGTTTATTTAACTTGTTAACATAAAATATAATTAAATGCACAGCGCTGACCCACAACTGCTAAATCCTCTCAGGTTTAGATAAGTACTTTTCTTGTGTAAAGACAGGCAGCGCTTTTGATGCGCTGACCTCCATAATGTTCAACAGGGTAATAGAAAGCAAAAGAATGAAAAGAACCTTTTTTTTTCCCCCTAAAAGAAAGAAGCCAGTTTTGGCTGTTTGAGTTCAAATCAACCACCTTTCTAAAAATTCATAGTCTGATCAAGTAAGAATATAGTTAGCGGGTGTGGGTGGTTAGATAATCAGAATTGCAGAATGGTTACAAGCTGTGCTTTTCCCATCCCAGACAGCCCTTTAAGGCTTGTGAATGATTAACATGTTAATTAATGGAAATTTTTTCAAACAAAACTTAAGACTCCAGGCAGGAAACTTTTTCTGTACACTTCAACATTGTAGCACAAGCCCAAAGAATATAGCTGTGACCACTTTGAAATTGCTTCTGCTCTTTTCCACGCTGTCATTTTTTGGCAGCAGTGCAGGGGCTGGGGTTGGTAATCCTGGTAATGCTGCCCTGTGGAGGCCTGAGGTCTGAGGGCTGCTGCTGCTAGCTGCAGAGGCATTCTTAGGAGGCTGCATCACAGAATCCTAGAACAAGGCCTGGATAGCTTGAACTGTCCCCACCCCCTTTCACTTTTGGAAAGTGTCTAAGCAGGAGTAATGGCTTCTTCAAACCAAGGGCTATGCAAAAAGGTTAGATTGGCTCTACCCATCATTGCCTTTGTCTGTGTCTCCTGCTAAGGCTGACCCACAGAAGAGGAACATCTTCACCAAGGTAGAAAAGCAGGTATAGGAGGACTGCTAACCAGAAGGGGAGAAAATGAAGACTACAGGCAGCCAGCTGCCTTCCCGGAACCTGCATCCACGTCCGCAGGAAAAAAATCTGAGGTGCCATCAGCTGACTTCTTACAAGCAAAGATCAGCATTGATTCCCCTGACTTACCTAGTTTAAAGTAGCCCCCAGTAATGTTCTTGGATGCCTATTCTCTATATATTTGGCTCTGTACATCATCGTGACATTGAGATACAAAATAGGCTGCCTTACCTAAGGGCTGGCTTTAAAGGAGAAGATCTGAAGCTCTCGCTACTGTGGTGTGCAGGTTAAAAGTATACATACACATTTGCCTGTTCAGAGATTTCTATCCAGTGTTGTATTTAGAATTTAAAGTATTGATTCTATGAACAAGAAATGCCTTGACCTAGACTTGATAAATGTTAACCAGAGTAGGACTAAAATTTGAAACCTAAAACAGCCAACTAAGTTCTGTAAAATCCGGATAATCTCTGACATGGAGTAGCTGTCCCAAAAATATGCTTATTAAGGATGCTTAGGTATGAATATGAGAGGAAGAGAGCAAACTGAAGAGAGGAATTACCTGTCACCATTTCTAGCTGTCTCAGGGTTCACCTATACATTGGATTATTTCCAGATTTTCTTTCCTGTCTTTTCCAGCTTCATGATAGGTCTAAGGCTGCCTCCCTCTGAGGCCTGAGTTTCCTCCCTGGATTTCTCATTCTTTCCCATACAACCTATGTGCTTCCACAAGGTCTGTGGCTCCATTCATGATGCTACCCCAGTTCACCTACATGATGGCTCTCAGGAAGATTGTGAAAATCTGGTAACCCTCTGATTTAAATGTTTGAAAGACAATCCAAAATAAAGGCGGCCAAATCTTTTTATTTTTTTTTATTAAATATAATCTACATTTCAAGTGGTAAAACCCTTCCCAGTTTCCCCACTCCCCAAAACCCCCCAACCCCTCATCCCACTCCCTGCATCCAAGTATATGCTCCTCCACCCGACCCACTCCCACCTCCCGCCCCCTCAATTTCTCCTTGTTGGGGCATCTATTTAGCCTTCACCTGACCAAGGACCACTCCTCCCACTGATGCCCGACAAGGCATTCCTCTGCCACATTTTTGGCTGGAACCATGTGTACCCCTTGGTTGACGGTTTAGTCCCTGGGAGTCCTGGGGCATCTGGGTGGTCAACATCATTGTTCTTCCCGTGGGGCTGTAAACCCCTTCAGCTCCTCCAGACTGCCCTCCAACTCCTCCATTAGGGACTCCACTCCCAGACCAATAGTTGGCTACTAGCATCTGCCTCTGTATGTGTAAGGCTCTGGCAGGGCCCCTCCGAAGACAACCATTGCATGCTCCTTTTGATATGTGCTTCTTGTCGTCCATAGTAGTGTTGGGGTTTGGTGACTGTTTATAGGGTGAATCCCCAGGTAGGGCAGTCTCTGGGTGGCCTTTACTTCAGTCCCTGCTCCATACTTTGCCTCCATTATTGCTCCTGTAAGTGTATTGTTCCCTTTCTCAGAGAAACCCAAGCACCCCCACTTCAGTCCTCCACCTTCTTGAGCTTCCTTTGGTCTGTGAATTATAACTTGTTTATTTTGAGTTTTTGGGCTAACAACCACTTATCAGTGAGTGCAAACCATGTGCGTTCTTTTGTGATTGGGTTACCTCACTCAAGATGACACTTTCTAATTCCATCCATTTGTCTAAGAATTTCATGAATTCGTTGTTTTTAATAGCTGAATAGTATTCCATTATGTATATATACCACAGTTTCTGTATCCATTCCTCAGTTGAAGGACATCTGGGTTCTTTCCAGCTTCTGGCTATTATAAATAAGGCAGCTATGAACATAGTGGAGCATGTGTCCTCATTACATGTAGGAGCATCTTCTGGGTATACACCCAGGAGTGGTCCTTAGGTAGTGCTACGTCTACTGATTTCCAGAGTGGTTTTACCAGCGTGCAATCCCACCAACAATGGAGAAGTGTTCCTCTTTCCCCACATCCTCTCCAGCATCTGCTGTCCCCTGAGTTTTTCATCTTAGTCATTCTGACCAGTGTGAGGTGGAATCTCTGTTGTTTTGATTTGCATTTCCCTGACAACTAAGGATGTTGAACATTTCTTTAGGTGCTTTAGAACCATTCGAGTTTCCTCGCTTGAGAATTCCCTGTTTCCCATTCCTCTGTACCCCATTTTTAATAGGGTTATTTAACTCTCTTGAGCCTAACTTCTTGAGTTCTTTGTATACCTTGGATATTAGCCTCTATCAGATGTAGGATTGGTAAAGATCTTTTTCCAATTTGTTGGTTGCCTTTTTGTCCCACTGACTGTGTCCTTTGCCTAACAGAAGCTTTGCAGCTTCATGAGGTCCCATTTGTCGATTCTTGTTCTTAGGGTGTAAGCCATTGATGTTCTGTTCAGGAACTTTTCCTCTGTACCCATGTGTTCAAGATTCTTCCCCACTTTCTCCTCTATAAGCTTCAGTGTGTCTGGTTTTATGTGTAGGTCCTTGATCCACTTGGACTTGAGCTTTGTACAAGGAGATAAGAATGGGTCGATTTGCATTTTTCTGCATGCTGACCACCAGTCGATCCAGCACCATTTGTTAAAAATGCTGTCTTTTTTCCACTGGATGTTTTTAGTTCCTTTGTCAAATATCAAGTGACCATACATGTGTGGGTTCATATCTGGGTCTTCAATTCTATTCCATTGATCTTCCTGCCTGTCACCATACCAATACCAAACAATTTTTATCACTATTGCTCTGTAGTAGAACTTGAGGTCAGGGATAGTGATTCCTCCAGGAGATCTTTTGTTGTGGAGAATAGTTTTTGCTATCCTGGGTTTCTTGTTATTCCAGATGAATTTGGGAATTTCTCTTTCTAGATCTATGAAGAAATGATTTGAGATTTTGATGGGAATTGCATTGAATCTGTAGATTGCTTTCGGCAAGATGGCCATTTTTACTATATTGATCCTGCCAGTCCATGAACATGGGAGATTTTTCCATCTTCTGAGATCTTCTTTGATTTCTTTCTTCAGAGGCTTGAAGTTTTTATCATAGATATCTTTCACTCGCTTCATTAGGGTCATACCAAAGTATAAAATATTATTTAGGACTATTGTGAAGGGTGTCATTTCCATAATTTCTTTCTCAGCCTGTTTATCCTTTGAGTAGAGGAAGGCTACTGATTTGCTTGAGTTAATTTTATATCCAGTCACTTTGCTGAAGTTGTTTATCAGCTTTGGGAGTTCTCTGGTGGAAGTTTTGGGGTCGCCTAAGTATAGGATCTTATCATCTGCGAATAGTGATATTTTGACTTCTTCTTTTCCAATTTGTATGCCTTTGACCTTTTTTTTTTGTTGTTGTCTGATTGCTCTGGCTAGAACTACAAGTACTATATTGCATAGATAGGGAGAGAGTGGGCAGCCTTGTCTGGTCCCCGATTTTAGTGGGATTGCTTCGAGTTTCTCTCCGTTTAATTTGATGTTGGCTACTGGTTTGCAGTATATTGCTTTCACTATGTTTAGGTATGGGCCTTGGATTCCCCCTCTCTCCAAGACTTTTATCATAAAGGGATGCTGGGTTTTGTCAAAAGCTCTTTCAGCATCTAATGAAATGACCATGTGGCTTTTTTTCCTTGAGTTTGTTTATATAGTGGATTATGTTGATGGGTTTCCATATATTGAATCATCCCTGCATCCCTGGGATGAAGTCTACCTGATCATGGTGAATTATAGTTTTGATGCATTCTTGAATTCCGTTGGCCAGAATTTTGTTGAGTATTTTTTTCATGAGGGAGATTGGTCTGAAGTTCTCCTTCCTTGTTTGGTCTTTGTTTGGTTTAGTTATAAGCATTATTATGGCTTCATAGAATGAGTTGGGTAGTGTTACTTGAGTTTCTATTTAGTGGAATAATTTGAAGAGTATTGGTATTAGCTCTTCCTTGAAGATCTGATAGAATTCTCGCTAAACCCATCTGGCCCTGGGCTATTTTTCTTTTTTTGGATGGGAGAATATTAACGGCTGCTTCTATTTCCTTAGAACTTATGGGACTGTTTAGATGGTTTATCTGATCCTGTTTTAACATTGGCACCTGGTATATATCAAGAAAGTTGTCCATTTCGTCCTGATTTTCAAACTTTGTTAAGTTCTTTTAATAGGATCTGATGTTTTTCTGAATTTCCAAAGTTTCTGTTGTTATGTCTTCCTTTTCATTAATGATTTTATTAATTTGGGTGGTGCTTCTTGGCCCTCTGGTTAGTCTGGCTAAGGGTTTATCTATCTTGTTGATTTTCTCAAAGAACCAGCTCCTGGTTTTGTTGATTCTTTGTATAGTTCTTTTTGTTTCTATTTGGTTGATTTTTGGCCCTGAGTTTGATTATTTCCTGCTGCCTACTCCTCTTGTGTGTAATTGCTTCTTTTTGTTCTAGAGCTTTCAAGTGCTCTGTCAAGCTGTTAGTGTAGGCTCTCTCCATTTTCTTTTTGGAGGCACTCAGAGCTATGAGTTTTCCTCTTAGCACTGCTTTCATTGTGTCCCACAAGTTTTGGTATGATGTGTCTTCATTTTCATTGAATTCTAAAAAGTCTTTAATTTCTTTATTTCTTCTTTGACCAAGCTATCGTTGAGAAGAGCATTGTTCAAAGTCCACATGTATGTGTGTTTTCCATTGTTTTTGTTTGTGCTAAGACTAGCCTTAGGCCGTGGTGATCTGATAAGGTGCATGGAATAATTTCAATATTTCTGTATCTGTTGAGGCCTGTTTTATGACCAATTATATGGTCAATTTTGGAGAAGGTGCCATGAGGTGCCGAGAAGAATGTATATTCTTTTGCTTTTGTTCTATAAATATCTGTTAGATCCATTTGTTCCATAACTTCAGTTAGTTTCACTGTGTCTCTGTTTAGTTTCTGTTTCCATGATTTGTCCATCGTTGAGAGTGGGGTGTTGAAGTCTCCCACTATTATTGTATGGGATGCAATGTGTGCTTTGAGCTTTAGTAAAGTTTCTTTTATGAATGTGGGTGCCCTTGCATTGGGAGCATAGATGTTCAGAATTGAGAGCTCATCTTTGTAGATTTTTCCTTTGACCAGAATGAAGAGACCCTCCTTATCTTTTTTGACAACTTTTGGTTGAAAGTCAATTTTATCCGATATAAGAATGAGGCGGCCAAATCTTAAGTCACAGTCTCCCTTGGTATCAATTTTATTCTTAACAATCATGTGCCTTTTGTATTACCCCATTCTAAACTACATAGTTTGTGTCTGAGATATAATTTAAAATCTGAAAACTTAAAAAATAATGGTAGGACTTATGTTTGAAACCTAGAGTCTATGTGGTTGCTATAGCTAGTTTAAAACTGTCATTGGGTGTCTATTTTCTGTGGTATGGCCTCAGTTTAGGGACTCTATGGTATGTAAATATGGGAATCTGCATTCATTTGAAGGCTAAGAGATGGATAGAGTGTGACCAGACAATTGAAAACAACTCATGTTCCCCACCTTGTAACACTGCAAGCAACATCTTCACCTTCATTGAGAAATTGTGCTTTAAATGCCAGACATTAAGTGATACAAAGAATACTATAGATTCCTGGACCTCCTTCCAAATTTCATCCACATGAATCTATTGTGTGGTATTTAATGTTCACGAAGGGAGGAAGGAGATAATAGACCCTGAATGCAGATACTTTTAAGGCAATGTGTTTTGCTTCAAAGAAACCTGATTAAAAATGATTTAAAAATGTTCAGTAGTGGTCTTGTTCACATTTTGTGGTTGATTGTGATGCTTCGTAAGAGAGTTATAGATGACACCCTTATTGGTTGAAAACATTCATGATTCGTTCAGTAATTTAAGAGCTTCTCTCCTAAATTTAGCATTGACCTCAGTTCTCCACTTCTGGAGATGTTCTAGATTAAGCACAAAAATTACTCTGGCATGTCTTAACAAAACTTGAGTCAGCACAGGGCCCTAGATACTCTTTGCATTAAGATTTAAGGAGATCAGGAAACAAAGGATGTTAACAATATTTGGGAGAATGAAGAAAAGGTAGGAGGGGCAGAAAATTGATGCAAGGCTAAGACAGTCATTTAATAAGAAGGCATCTTGCCTGGAGTCTACATGCCCAGCCTTCCAGGGACTTAGTCAAAGGCTTGCAACCAACCAAGAGACTGGGTGACTTTTAGCTATCATGACAACAGGTATGGTGATGGCCAGTTGTATTTCCTATATTTGTTCCACAAAAATCTTCTATAAAATAAGAATGACAAGAAGCACTATGCTTTTTCATCTCAGGCAATGTGTTGTGTTTTAAGCATACAGTACCTATACAGCAAGAATGTCAGTCTCAGCACTGAGCACCAAGGACATACTGATGATCCTTGCCAATCAGAAAATTCCCGAGTAATAAGACACCTGCAATGAATGTTAGCTTGACTGTAGTGAACTGCTAAGACAGCCACCTTTGAACCCCACCTCCTGAACTGCATGCCTTAATGCAGTCCCCTCCTATCCTGAACAAGGTTGATCCAGTGTGATACTGTGCAATTGCCAATGTAGGGCCTCCCAGGCTAGGTCAGAGGATACACTGAAGCCACAGTTTTCTCCTGTTTTGAATCATTTGCTTGGTGAGAAGTCAGCAGCCACAAACCTCAAAAGCAGCCTTGCCGCTAAGACCCATGGTGAGGAAGTGAGGGCTCGAGCCAGAAGCCAGTGACGAATTGAGGCTTCCTGCCAACAGTCTTGTAAGTGAGCCATCTTGGAAGCCATTAGTCAAACCTTTAGTTGACTTCATTCCAAATTTTTGTTTTAACCTGTGTGATTTTGAGCCAGAACTACTCAGTCTAGTTAGTCCCAATTTGTGACCCACAAAAATGGTGAACATAGGCTCTTCTTAACTTTAGTTACTAAGACCTGCAATCATTTTTGCATAGCAATAGCTATATATTTTGGTGTTTTGGCAGTTGGAAATGAGTACTCTAGTAACAAATAACTAAAAGTACTTAGAGGCTTTAGCAAAGGCAGTGGTCAAAAGCTGGGAAGATTGGGGAAGTGTATTCATGAGACCTTAAATAAACCATAGACATTTCCCCAGGCCAATCTGATGAAAGCATCTTCTCAGCTAAAGTCTCCTTTTCTCAGGTGTGTCAAGGTGAACATTGAGGGTTACCTATGACATAAATTGAAGAGTCCTCTTATGAAATACACAAATCACTTCTGTTAACTATCCTTTTGCTGCTGAACACAAGGCACTTAGAAATTCTTGTTTGCTTGCTCGTTTATTTGTTTGTTTGTTTGTTTCATCAAAATAGTAGAAAGAATGACCTTTCTGTTTTTTGAGAATTCGCAGTCTGTCCAAAAGTGCCAAAACTAAAAAGTAGCTTCTCTGTTTAGTCTCCCATACTGTCTATGTCCCTCTCTAAGGAAATACATTTGTTACAAATGATCAACCTACACATCCTAATCAAAGCCCATGTCTGACATTCTAGTTCTTTTCGTTTGTGTTCATTCTGTGAGTCTGGACAAATGTACAGTGGCAGGTACCCACCCCCCAAAAGTGACATGGAACAGTTTCATGGCTCTAGAATCTGCCAGCTGCCTACTCGTCCACCTGCTACTGTCCACTTAGTTTTCACTGCTCTTCCTAGTTTACTAATTAAGTGGAATGAAGTATCTAACAAAAGTAAGCTTCTGAGGTTAGTAAATATAAACATTCAGACACTACATTTTAAGATTTATTGAAATTCACTCATTACACCTTCTCAGGTTTGACCCGGAACCTCTGGGCTCCTCCTGATCTGCTTGATTGCCTTATGCAGTATTAAAATATTTCCAAGCTCTTCAAATTACTCATTTTAACAGCTTTTCATAAGTACTTTGAATGGATCGTAACAGGGCTTTGTTTTCCAGATGTCAGTTCATGTGTGGGAATAATTCTCCCAGACTTTTATAATTATGACAATTTGGGAAAGGAAAGAACAAACATCATGTTTCATTGAAAACAATTTTAACAAAGTCTGTCTTTGCTTATCTTCTGAGTCCTTCACTATTTATGAACTTGGCACAATCAGTACCATGGTGGGGCTTTATGAAAATGACCAAAAAGCTGAAAAGACTGGAGCAGAAAAGGATGTATTCTGGCACCTTACATGAGAAATAGAAACCACATGGCCCACCATGAGAGGAGTGTTGTAAACATGGTGATCAGAGAAGCAGGCTTTGCTCAGAATATCAGAAGGTGCTGACAAATGAACCATACTGACTAAGGTGTTTTCTCAGAATGGCATAAAAATTATCTAGATCAAAGGAAACTGCAGTGTCCTAATTTTCCTACATTCCTTGGGGAAAAAAATGTGCCAGTTAGGTTAGAAGGGACTGAATAGTAGTTTGGAAAAAAGCTGGCGTTTCGATTGGGGTTTCTATTGCTGTGATGAACTACCATGACCAAAAGCACCTTAGAGGGTTAAGAGTTTATCTTACCTTAAGAGCTTTTATAAGTCCATCACTCAGACAAGTGAGGGCAGGAACTCAGAGCATGAACCAGAAGGCAGGAACTCAAACAGAGGCCATGGAGGAACACTTACAGGCATTCTCCTTCATCACTTGCTCAGCCTATTCCTTACAGCATCCAGGACTGCCTGGATCCTGGTGTTGGCACCACCCACAGGGGTTTTGGATCACTCACATCAATCATCATCCAGAAAATACACTGCAGGACAATCTTGTAAAGGAATTTTCTCAACTAAAGATCTGTTTTCCCAAATGACCTTAGGTGGTATCAAGTTGACATAAAACTAAACATCACAGAAAAGATTTGGGTAAGTAATCCAGTATTTTAGGCTATTTCTAGCTTCAAATACCTCTAGACAAAAGTTGGTAAACCCTCGAATAATGTGGTCCCACCTTTCTGAGTTAATGACCTTCAAAGGATGCCTTTTTATATTTTTGAAAATTACTTAAGATTCCAAAGAACTTCATAGTGTATGTCTATTGAGAATACTAATCAGAAAGTAAAACATTATATTGTGTGGTACATAAACATTTTATACTGTGTGGCTTATTACTTCTGAGAATGATGGCACATATCCCCATGCCTCTTACAACTCCTTACTCCACTGCACACTAATCGTTGAGTATGAAGGGGAAACCTCTCAATGTGCTTATTTCACAGACAGCCTCCCCACAACACAAGTTCCCAAATATTCCCAGAAGTCCTTGGAATGCAGTGCAGGAACTGAAGGCATGAACTGAAGCAAAGACCATGGAAGAACATTGCTTACTGGCTTGCTCCCCATGGCTTGCTTAGCTTGCTTTCTGATACAGCCCTGGACCACCTATCCAGGGACAGCATCTGCAGTGGGTTAGGATCCAACATCAATCATTATTCAAGAAAATGCTCCACAGAAATGCTCACCAGTTAATTAGATGGAGGCAATTTCTCAGCTAATATTCCTTCCCAGGTGACTCCAGTTTGTGTGAAATGACAAAACTAACCAGCAAAGTCTCCACGTTCTTAGATGAACATTTAGCATAGAAACCATTAGCTATTAAATGCAGTTAGAATGAGAATCTTAGATTTGTAGAATGATAAGGATCATCAACACAATATAGCTAAGTAGACAAGGTAATTTGAGTATGAATAGAGAGGCTATCTGAATCTATGTAACACTCACCCTAACCACCCTAACCATATCATATTGGCATGAATAAAACCAATGACTTTGATCCACTAGAAATTATTTCAAGGGATTCTTATACTGCAACTCTCAGAAGACCAGGAAAAGCTAGATTTTAAACACCTATGAATTTTTGTTGTTGTTGTTATTGTTTTGCTTTGTTTTGTATAGCCTTAGTCTGAACATTTACAAAATCTCCCATCTATCAAGTTGCTTCAGTTACTTTTTTCAGAGAAGCAAAGTATTAAGATAGACTATATTAACAGCCATATCTTCAGCAGTAAATTTTGTACATGAAGAAGTCTTTGAAAGGATGAATAAAATTATTTTCAACATACAAGTATCCCCTTGTGATCATGAGTTCTATACCCTTGGATTCTGTGGCTTTTGTGGCCATACACATTCTCTTCTCATCATTACTTAAGCAGCACAGCATGTCAACTGTTTACGTTGTGTTTGGTATTAGAAGTGACTGAGAAATTATGTAAAGCACACAGGAAGGTGTGCCCAGGATGATGCAGAGAGCATGCTGTCATGTATAAGGGACTTCGATATCTAAAGATTTGGGATCTCTGGTGGGTTCAGAAACTTTTTCCCATGGAAATGTGACCACACTTAAGATTTCACTCTGTGTCTTCATCCCTAGGGGGCTATTTACTTGCCCCATTGGTGATTCTGATGATGCAGACCTCTGAATTCTAGCAGAAAACAGCTTCATTTCCATTGGTAATCATTTCAGTTAGGTTCCTCCACAGCCATCGGAACATAAAGTTGAACTCAGAAGCAAGTCTTTGATATTCTTTGATAATTTCAAAGTGGAAAGAAATTTAGAATCTAAGAGCTTTTCAACTGAAAAAAAAGTGTCAGTTAGAACTACATAAACCCTCTTTGACCTCCTGTAACATTTAAGTACTGTTCTTCCAACCTGACTCATTTTATCTCTACCGGGCAGAGACTTGACTTCTGAGATGGTGGGGCGGGGCAAGGCCTACTTCAGTACTTGCAGGAATACCTACATTCTCTTTAGTTCTTCCTCTCCTTCTCTCTCTCCCTCTCTCTTCTCCTCCTTCTCCCCTCTACTACAGCCTTCTTTTCTTCATCCTCAGTGGTAGTAAAATTTTGTCCTCACAATTTTACTTAAACTTATAAAAGGTGTTCAATTCCTCCCTAGAGAAAAGTTAGGGAGTTGAGCTATACCTCAAGTCCCAGCAACCTAAAAGATTTCTTTTAAAGTTGTTTTGATAGTTTGAATGATGAATCACTCCCCCAAGCCCATGTCCCCAACAAATGCTTGTGATCCCAAAGACATTTGATCCCAACTGGAAGTTCTTTGAGTATTATGGCCTAGCTGGAGATATAAGGTATCATGTTATAAGCTATAGGTATCAAGATATAAGCTATCATGGAGATATAAGGCTCCAGTCTATGTACTGGAGGCTATCTGAGGAAATCTCTGGCCTGGCCAGGTGATAGGAGTCAAGAGAAGGGGAAAGGGCATGAACAGGGAGGGGTAATTACCTCCATCATCACCTCTGCTGCTGCTACTGCTGCTCTGGAGATGCTGCCCCAGCAGTCACTGTAGCTCTGAGACACTGCACTGGCTGCACTGAGCCCAGTAGAACCAAGCTGAACCAGGGGGCATGGTGGGGGTGGAGATGGCTAGCCAGTGAGCAGAGTGCAGGGAAGCTTTGGGTGGTGAAAAATTTGGGAGAGAATTCTCTTCCCTGGCAGGGTTACAGCTCTTGTGACAGATGCTCTCGGATGGTGGAGTAATTCTCACATACCTTTATTCCTTCTGGATAGGATCTTATACACAGTTTGGGGGTTTGTTGGAGTCTGATAGCAGATGCTTCCTATTGGCTTGGTCTGAAATCTTAGGAATGCCTCATCTACATGTGGAGGGACTTCAGGGCCCTGCCTCTATGTGACTGATGGCCACAATTCTCTTAATGGGGGGCTGTGGTTATGTGACAGAGGGCCTGATGCCAGGAGCAGGTGAAGCTCCTGCCTACCATCCCATCAGGGTTCCTGGGGCTTCTGGCCTTAACTTGACCTTGCCAGGCTTCCTCTCACAGTCCACTGCCCATACCATATTACATGTCTAAGGATACATAACAAATTACTCAAAATGAGATGTTCAAGATAACCAACTTTTATTGGTGTCTGTAGCCTGCAAGTCCAAAATCTGAGAGCAGCTTAAATGGCTAGGAATTAACTCAAGATGTCTGAGAAGCTTACAGTGCTGGGACTAGCTGGAACTAGCTGGGGTTAGCTGGGGTTAGCTGGGGCTAACTGGGACTGTGTCTCTTTAAAAGACTCAACTACAGGAAAACTTGCTTCCAGTCTCAATCACACAACCACTGCCAGGCCTCAATTAATCCTGGCTATTTGGGGGACAGCTGTTCCATACCACTTGGCTCTATCAATAGATGAGTCATCTTATGACATGGCATTTCACTTCCTTCAAGGAAAATAATAAGTCAGGGGAGAAGAGAATGGGGAAAAAGAGAGGAAGAAAAGGGGAAATGGACAGAGAAAAAGAGAGAGAAAAACACTGAGGAGATATAGTCTTTTTATTAACAAATATTAAAACTTATTCTCTAAACCATTCCTTTGTCACACTCCATTAGTTGCACAGATCAACTTACAAGAGTGAAAGTTTATAACAACTAGGAGCTGGAGGTTTTCCCCTATAGAAAACAAGCATACAAGTCCACTGTTAATTATGAGTGACTCAGAAAGCACATCATAGATGGTTAGTGGAGGATGCCCAGGAAGCTGGTAGAATTTCCAACAGGCTTTGAATGATGGGAGATCCTAACAGGTGAGCAGAAGATGGAGAACATTTCAGATAAGGGGGTCAAAGGACCAAGGAGGAGATGATTGTCAAGGAGCTGAAGAAACTAGTTCCACTTATATTTTATTGTGACAAACTTCTGCTTCCTGGAACCAATAAATGTCTCAAGAGAAGATAACATTGAGTTTTACTGCCTCAACTTCTGATTTGTAACTCTCTGACACTGCAATCTATGATGCACTGGTGTCTCTTGAAAAATTGCTCCACAGATAATGTGCAGATATCAACCCCAAGATAAGGACAGTCACATCAAGATCACTTGTAACACAAGCCAGGAAACTATCCTGGATGTACTTACTCACTGCTGTCATGCTTACGTGCAACACAGCAGACAGCTACCAGATAGTAAAGCCATGACCATTATTTTTCATATTAAAGAAGTCATCACAAAAGATAGGATTAATAAAACATTAAGGAGTTTTGGTGAGCTGTTTTTATGGTGTCTATTATATAATGATTAATAGTCTTATCAATGAGATAATTCTCATCTCATTTAGTCTCCTAAATTATTTAGATTTGAAATAAACAAAATAAAATGATCCATTCATGTTGAATTTTTGTTTGTTCCCTCTCTAATAGGATGTGGGGACCCACACTCATCAGGCATGAAGTACTATTTACCTGCAATCCCATCAGTAGATCTGAGTACTGAGTGACAGTAATACTACGAAGTACTCATGCTAGGTCAAATTTGGCTAAATCTGAACTTCACTATCTTTTGTATATAGGGTAAAAAAACACCTTCACAATGTTGGCAACCTTCACTACCATATAGCTCAAGAACTTTTTATCTTCCCAAGCTGAACTCTCAACCTGTTAATCATTAAGCTCACATCTCTCTACCCTCAACCCCATTATAATCACCATTCCACATTCTTTTTCTATGAATTTGACTAATTCATGTACTGACTATACATGCAATCATACCATACCTGTGCCTGCTTTATTTCACATACCACAGTGCCTTCAAGGGTCATTCATGGCCTATCACTGCCTTAAATATATTTTGTTCATAAAAAAAAAAAAAAAAACCCCAGATCCTTGCCTAAGGAAGTGGAATTTGTTTAGATCTCAGAGAAAATGTATAGTTTCATTTCCCAAAATATGATACATGAAAAGATGGATAAGAGCAATATACTCTTATCCCTGAAGTAAAAACAGAAAGGTATATGCTGCTGGCATTGTCTCTGATGATGTAAGCAAGATTGTATTCATGGAATCCACATCTGAATTCTATGATATGAGACAGGATGGAGTAAGAGCTGTGTCTCCTTATCCATGTGGCCTTAAGTCTTGTTATAAGCTTCTGGAAGTTTTGACTTCCAAGACCACAAATACACCCTCCAATCAAATATGTGGTATGAAGCTATCCCAGTCTTATGCATTTTTCCTTCATTGACTAAAACTGGATAAAGGATTCCAAGCATGTTTAATCTTTAATATATTTTACTATTTGTGAAGAGCTCTGTGTATGTTTTGGCAGTTAGTTAAATCCATGTTCTAAGCAGCGGTGTTATGATCTCATTGTGATATATACAGATATAGATACAGGTATAGAGATAGAGATATTTGTGTGTGTGTGTGTGTGTGTGTGTGTGTGTGTGTGTGTGTGTGATTCTAGAAGATTATGCATGTCAGTGAGGATCAATGTCTCAGTAACTTACAATGTGGGGAATTACCATCTAAACTATTCCCACCTATGATATTAAAATGGCATTGTGGAGGATACCACCTTAGCTTTCTGTTGTAAGATGCAGAAAAATTTAGAAGATGTAAAAAGGATTCTTTGATAACTGTTAGATATAATTTAAGCTTCCATGAAATCTTGCTTTTTATTATTTTATTCCCTGAGAATTTCATAGAGTATATTCTTATCAATTCTTACCTTTTTCCCAACTCCTCCTAGATATTCTGCCACACACACTTCATATCTTCCTGGAATCTCCTTGAGGCCCAAACAAAACATAGAAATGCCTTTGGAAAGAATTTTGATTGTTGGACTACTGTTTACATGCAATTCTATGGCAGAAAATATGGACACTGTCTTCTCTCTCTCTCTCTTTCTCTCTCTCTCTCTCTCTCTCTCTCTCTCTCTCTCTCTCTCTCTCTCTCTCTTTCTCTCACATGAACATGCTCATACTGCATGGCCTCAACAAAGCTCATTTTCAAGTGACAATTTTCTAATGACAATAGAAATATTTTTCACCAACATCAGGTCTTATTTATGGAGACTCTGCATTTGTAACATAGGGAGATTTTGTTGGCTTCGCTTTGCTTTGTTTGCTTTACTTTCGGTGAGTTCATCTAAGTCTTGCCTTCTAAAGTTTCTACAACAGGAGAATAGAGACATGAAAGAGATCCATGTTCTCATCCTGTGTTGAGGAAGTGAGTCACTTCCTTGTTTCCAAAGTCCATTGTGCCACATTAAAGGACTCTGGGAAATGCAGGGAAACACACAGCAACCAGTGAGCGGCACTTATTTGTGTCATGCCCGTTGTGATACCCCTGCCACCCATGGAAGACCATATCCAACTTTCATTCAAACCAGTCTCTGTTTTTCAATAGATGAAAGTTCATCACAATGACATCAAGAACTGAACCTGACTATCTTCAGGCAATAAATTTGCCAACCTTAAGATGCTTCTGACAGGAAATCAGAGAAACAACACCCTTCCCAATAATTAATTAATTATAATATTAATTATAACAAATAATATAAAATAGCTTGAGATAACTCTAACCAAGAAAATACAAGACTTATATGACAAAAACTTCAAGTCTTTGAAGAATGAAATTTAAAAAAATACCAGAAGATGGAAAGATCTTCCATGCTCTTGGATTGGTAGGATTAACATAGTGAAAATGTACTTACATGAGTTCAAAGTGCAACTTTCACATAGAATGGAAGATGATCATCTCCATGGCACCTGCTACAAAAGTATTTTAATCAAACTGAGCTTTGAGTCATTCCAGAAACAAGCATGCCATAAGAATTCAGACCTCTATATGAACTGTAAAAATATTTTATGTATTAAATGTTTGTATCAGTCCTAAAAATGAATTTATACATACATTTTGATGAATGTATGCTTATAAGTATAGTCAAGTAATATTAAAGTATTTTGATTAAAAAAGTAGTAAAAATGTCCATCCTACCAAAAGTAATATACAGATTCAATGCAATCCCCATCAAAATCCCAACACAATATTTACAGACCTTGAAAGAACAATACTCAACTTCATATGGAAAAACAGAAGACCCAGAATAGCTAAAACAATCCTGCACAATAAAAGAACTTCTGGAGATATCACCATCCCTAATTTCAAGCTGTACTATAAAGCTATAATAATAAAAACTACATGGTTGGTATTGGCATAAAAACAGGTTGATCCATGGAATTGGATGGAAGGCCCAGACATAAATCCAAACATCTATTGTCAGCTGACTTTTTTATAAATAGCCAGAAATACACAATGGAAAAAAAAGAAAGCATCCTCAAGAAATGGTTCTGGTCTAAATGGGTATCTGTGTGTAGAAGAATGCAAATTGATCTGTACTAATCACCCTGAATAAAACTCAAGTCCAACTGGATGAAAGACCTCAACATAAAACCAAATACACTGAACTAATCGAAGAGAAAGGTGATAACCTTGAACTCAGAAGAAAACTTCCCAAACAGTCACTTATATCACAGGCACTAAGAACAACACTCAATGAATGGGACCTCATGAAACTGAAAAGCTTCTGTAAGGCAAATGACACCATCAGTAGGGCAAAAGGACAGCCTATAGAATGGAGAAAGAGCTTCACAAACCTCACATCCCACAAAGGACTAATATCCAAAATATATAAAGAACTCAAGAAACTAGACATCAACAAACCAAATAATCCAATTTAAAAAAAAATGGGATGTAGATCTGAACAGAATTCTCAACAAAGAAATCTCAAATGGCTGAGAAACATTTAAAGAAATGTTCAATATCCTTAGCCATCAGGGAAATGCAAAACAAAACTACTTTGTGATCCTATCTTCCAGCTGTCAGAATGCCTAAGATCAAAACCACAAGTGACAGCTCATGCTGGTGAGGATGCAGAGTAAGGGAGACATTCCTCCATTGCTGGTAACAAACTAGTAAGGCCACTATGGAAATCAATATGGTGCTTCCTCAGAAAATTGGAAATCGATCTACCTCTAGATCTTGCTATACCACTCTTGGGCATATACCCAAAGGATGTTCAATCAACCCACAAGGATACTTACTCAACCATGTTCATTGCAGATTTTATACTATTAAGAAATTGGAAAGAACCTAGATGTCCCTCAACTGAAGAATGAATAAAAAAAACTGGTACATTTACATAATAAAGTTATTAGTTGGCTGTTAAAAAACAATGACAAAATGAAATTTACAGGCAAATGGATGGAATTAGAAAAGATCATCCAAAGTGAGGTAACCCAAACCTAGAAAGACAAACATAGTATGTATGCACTTATAAGTGACTGTTAGCTGTTAAGTAATGGACAATCATACTACAATCCACAGACTCAGAGAGGCTAAGTAATAAGAAGGTCTGGAGGGGAGATGCATGTATCTTCCTGGGAAAGGTAATCAGGATAAATTTGGGAGAGAGATTGAATGGGAGCAGGTGGGATGAATGTGGGAGAGGGTGCCAGGAGAGATGAGGAGAACTGGGGAGGGGGCATTTGGGAGTGGGGTGATGTGGAAACCTAGAACAGTAAAAACTCCCTAGAATCTATGAGAATGGACCTAGTGAAGATGCCTCCTAGTAACTGGCCATCTTCTATAACCAGACAAGTCTCCTAGATGTGGGACTGGGACAGAAATCCAGGCACAAAACCTTCAACCTATAATCTGTTCTTCCTTCAAGAAGTGCTGGGGTAATGGTGGTGAAGAACTTGTGAGAGTGGCCAACCAATGACTTGTCCAACTTGTGGTCCATGCCACAGAAGGATCCCATGGCTGGCATTGCCTATATGGCCAGGAACCAGAGTTAGGACATCACCAAATATCCCAGATAAAAACCAAACACTACTGGCAGAAAGAGAGAGAGAGAGAGAGAGAGAGAGAGAGAGAGAGAGAGAGAGAGAGAGAGAGAGAGAGAGGATTCAGTGAAATGATTCCCAGTGATATTCTGCCGTACTTACATATCACTGCCTAGCCCAACTGTCATCACAGGAGTGTCATCCAGCAACTGATAGGAGCAGATGAAGAGAGCCACAGCCAAGAACTAGGCAGAACGAGGGGAATTCTGCAGAAGAGGAAGAGGAAATATTGTAGGAGCCAGAGGGGTTAAGGACAACACAAGAACAAAGGCCACTGAATCAACTAAGCGGGAGCTCACAGAAACTCATAGGAGCTCATAGGAGCTCACAGAAACTGAAGCAACAACTTTGGACCCTGTATGGATCTGAGCTAGGTTCACTGTATACACCTTATATTTGAGTAACTTGGTGTTCTTGTAGAACTCCCAACCATGGGAGTAGGGATATGTCTCTGCCTCTTGCCTGTGTTTGGGACCCTTTTCCTCCTACTGGGAAGCCTCATCCAGCTGTGATATGAGGGTTTATGCCTAGTCTTCTTGTATCTTGTTAGGCCATGTTCCATTACTATCACTAGGAAGCTATTTCTTCCTTCCTTCCTTCCTTCCTTCCTTCCTTCTTTCTGTACCCCATCTCTCCCTTTCTTTCTTTTCTTTCTTTCTTTTGTTTGTTTTGAAGGGAAACAGAAGAGGAATTAATCTGGATGAGAGACTGGGAGGAGTGAAAAGAGATGAAACTGCAGTTGGGATGTAATATATGTAATAATAATAATACAAAGATACTTCTGGCAGTACACATAATGATCTGAGACTGTAGGACCGGCAGAGATGGAGAGAGTAACCAACTAACCAAACAAATAGCCAACCCTTTCTCACCTACATTTTTTCAAGACTTTAAGTTGAAGAAGTAGAAATGCCAAAATTTAATTAAGTTTAAAAGTCTAATTTATACTAAATACTCATATTCTTTAAAATACTAATATTAAGTTATAATTTAGAAACTAGATTTGCAATAAATTCAGATGTGTAAATTACATTTAAGGGGCGATTTAAAGATTAGGAATGAGATTTCTTTCTCTGAAATAGTTATTTCTTGATTAAAAATAGCAACCTTTCATTAAAAGTAATGCTTAAAGGTTAGAGCTAATGTGATTACTCTAGCATATTGATACATTTCCTGAGTCAGTATTCCCAGAAAACCAGAATAGTAGAATTTCTTTTAAAGATACTTTTTCACTTTATAGTAAAAGAGATAGTTTTGATGTCAGGAAGTACTTTATAGTATACTCAGATGTGAAAAAATAAGTATGTAAGGTATTGGATATATAAATTGATTTGCTTTAATGACTCCACTATTTATTTCTATATTGATACATTATAGATCCTAAATATAAATACTTTTTATTTGTCAATTACACTTTACTAAAGCTGGTAAGAGAACAATGCTATGTTACATCTCAGTTTATATATGCACTTGCTAGATAAAAATGTCTTGTCAACAGAAGTTTCCCACATAACTTCAAGATATAAATCAAAAAGAACTTTTTGAAGGAATAAAAAAAAATTTTTTGTCATAGGCTAGTCTCCTGCTCAGCTAAATTCCTGTCCAAAGACCTTATGAAATAGAAAACCATGGTTGAGATACCAATATTTCTAATTCTTAAAATTCTTGGAAATTCTATGGAAAATTCTTACAACAGGTACACATATACATATGATGCAAAGTTTAACATAGACCATCTCATGCTTAGCTCATCACATGCTGGCAGACACTCATGTAAAGGAAGGTATTTTCTTAGTGTAATTACTCATTTTTCTGCACTTCTCTCCTGACACCCTGACTGAATGTATCTCCCCATGAGCTATTCATTGAAATCTTAAAACAAAGAGGAAAGCGGATTACTAAGATTTATGAGACATTGATATAGTCATCTCTCAAGGAATGAGACGATCCATCACATTTCGAAAGGCTGAACAATCAAGCTCTGACTATATTTATATGATATCATAAAGCTGTTTGCTTGAAGAATGACCAAGCAACCAACTGAAAGATGGAGATGGCTTTCTCTGGAAAGACATTTTGAATGAGTGTGTTTTAGAAGCCAGGGAATCTATTTGCATGGCAGTCCTAAGGGCCTTATCTATGGAAAAGAAACTCAATACCATAATTATTTTGACCCAAGACTGTAGCATTAAGTGATTAAGTCCTCTCAAATCACCTAACAGTGCTGGCACAGTTCATAGCTACCAGCCCCAATCTTCTGAGTTCCCAAAAGAAACGAGTGTGTGTGTGTGTGCGTGCGTGCGTGCGTGCGCGCGCGCGCGCACACACACACACTGCCTTATATTTAAATATGCCTTAGCTCAATGGCTTGACCACTTCAATCCTCCACATTACTAGCACACTCTCCCCATCGATATGCCTGAACTATTACTTCCTAAAACCTATATTCCATCCTGGCCACCCTGGACTCAGGACTACAGACCCTGGACCACAATCCCCTACTCTTATATGTTGGCAGTCTCTCTGTCTCTCTGTCTCTCTGTCCTACAGTTCTCAGACCTGAACCTTCTCCCTCCCAGGCATGGCAGTTCTTCTTCCTCTGTGTACCACTCAGGAATGCTAAAAGTCCACCTCTGTCTCCCTGCCCAGCCATTGGCCACTGACAACTTTATTTACCAATCAAGGCCAACTGGGGGCAGGAACCCTCAGCATCTTACAGGCAGATGAGCAGGTTCCTGTGCAATTTTGGGAGCCAAATTAACATAAGTAGCATTAGATCCACTCCACAACACAAGACAGCAAAAACCTTTCTAAATTTGTATGGAAAAAGATGATTAGAGAGCAACTATGACTAAATACTTAGCTAGAGGCATCATGACTTTTGTCAACCAGGGCCTTAAAAAGGCCCACATTATAATAAAGAGAAATATACATGAATAAATAATTATAACAAGTTGTTAATTACTAAAATTAAAATTGACCCTAGCCAAACTGAGAATTTTAGAATCTTTCTACACAAGACCAAAATCATGGGGTGACTTCTGGCTGCTGTCATGGAAGTATTTTTAGCTTTTTAAAGTAAATCCTAAATATTTGAAAATACATTTTTTTACCATATCAATAAACCAGGAAAATAAAGACTAAAGAATGGAACTACTAGTCAACTTTTTCTCTCATACTTTTTTTCAGAATTTACCAGTTGCGGGTTCTCTTCCAGCTCAGTTGGACCTTAGGTTGGGAAACAGTCTGATATGTAAATCCTTACCAAGGTATTAATGCTGTGCAAAGTGGAATAGCAGTAAGCTAAGAGATTTAAATACCAGTTGGACACTTAGAAATAAAAGCCTTAACTCACTTTCAAAGAGCAGGTGTGATTACAGGACTGTTATCTCTACATCCTAGAGTTCTGCTCTGACTTCTTCACATCAACATATTAACGCATTCCCCAACTCCAGATTGGAAAAAAAAAAACAAAAAACATTGGCCCAATCAACAGGAGTTTAACAACAAATCTTTTATTGAAGTAGTATTAATATAAACTTCTATGACATATGATTCAATAAAAGCAATCAAAATTATCACTTGCTATGACTATCCTTAAAAAGAATGGTTCAGTTTGAACATCTCTAATCCAAAATCAGAAATGTAAGTGCTTTTATAAAGGCAATGCTCGTCAAAACTCGAACTGTTTTAGATTTTAGAGCATCATGGATTTTAGATTTTTTTTTTAAATTAAGGATATACAAACAAGTGTACATAAATATCCCTTCCCTCAAAGAAACATTTGAAAACTGAAACCAAAGGGCTTTTTTATTAGATATATTCTTTATTTACATTTCAAATGATTTCCCCTTTCCTGGATATCCCCCCCTCCCCAAAAGTCCCATAAACCCTCTTCCCTCCCCCTGCTCCCCAATCAACCCATTCCCGCTTCCCTGTCCTGGTTTTCCCCTACACTGCTGCATTGAACCTTTCCAGGACCAGGGGCCTCTCCTTCCTTCTTCTTGGGCATCATTTGATATGTGAATTGTTTTTTGGGTATTCCAAGCTTCTGGGCTAATATCTGCTTATCAGTGAGTGCATACCATGTATGTTCTTTTGTGAATAGGTCACCTCACTTAGGATAACATTCTCCAGTTCCACCCACTTGCCTAAGAATTTCATGAATTTATTGTTTTTAATAGCTGAGTAGATTCCATATTGTAAATATACCAGGTTTTCGGTATCCATTCCTCTGTTGAGGGACATCTGGGTTCTTTCCAGCTTCTGGCTATTATAAATAAGGCTGCTATGAACATAGTGGAGCATGTGTCCTTATTGCATGCTGGAGAATCCTCTAGGTATATGCCCAGGAGTGGTAAAGCAGTAATTCCAGTAGAATTATGCCAAGTTTTCTGAGGAACCTCCAGACTGATTTCCAGAGTGGTTATGTGCTTTATGTGCTTCTCAACCATTCGATATTCCTCAGGTGAAAATTCTTAGTTTAGCTCTGTACCCCATTTTTAATAGGATTATTTGGCTCTCTGGAGTCTACCTTCTTGAGTTCTTTGTATATCTTAGATATTAGCCCTCTGTCGAATGTAGAGTTGGTAAAGATCTTTTCCCAATTTGTTGGTTGCCATTTTGTCCTTTTGACAGTGTCCTTTGCCTTACAGAAACTTTGTAATTTTATGAGGTCCCATTTGTCAATTCTTGATCTTAGAGCATAAGCTATGGGTGTTCTGTTCAGGAAATTTTCCCCTATGCCCATGTGCTCAAGACTCTTCCCCAGTTTCTTTTCTATTAATTTCGGTGTTTCTGGTTTTATGTTGAGGTCCTTGATCCACTTGGACTTGAGCTTAGTACAAGGAGATAAGAATGGATTGCTTTGCATTCTTCTGCATGCTGACCTCCAGTTGAACCAGCACCATCTGTTGAAAAGGTTATCTTTTTTTCCACTGGATGGTCATAGCTCTTTTGTCAAAGATCAAGTGACCGTAGGTGGGTGGATTCATTTGTGGGTCTTCAATTCTGTTCCATTGATCTACCTGCCTGTCACTGTACCAATACCATGCAGAAACCAAAGTTTTAAAACACTCAAATATGAACTTTTTTCAGATAAGACGTAATTGACACATTCTCCTGGGAAATTATGTCTTTTTAATGGCCTGGGCCATATTTCTGCTTTCTGTTTTCATTTTACACAAGAAAATTCAGGACCACAATTAAGTATATATTAAAAAGAAATAATATGTATATATTATTTATCATATATATATAGACCATATGGTCTATATATAGTAGTTAACTATAGCCCTAACATATAATGAGGGTTCCATTAGTAAACAGCACGATACACAACTATCAGTGAACAGATAGTTTGAAATTCATACCACTGTGGAGAAGAGAAAAAAATGTAATAATCCTAAGAAGATTCTACCAAAGTAAAAAATCCATGTCTTGTTTAGACGAGCCTTTTATATATAACTCAAAATGAAAGAGGCAGTTGTAGGGGCAGCTCACACAAGCCCCGGAATTACCTAGAAACCTTCCTCTGCCCCCATCAGAGGAATTTCTCTGGAGTTTTCAAAGCTCACTCCATTGGGATTCTGAAAGCTGAACCCAGGGTTATGGAAAACAGACTGGAGTTCTCAAAACAACAATGCAGAGGAGAGCAATAATATTGATAACTTCCAAGCAAAACCAGAAGTGTAAAACAGTCCAAATCAAGTATCAAAGCAAAGGTTTAGTCACAGACGTGGAAAATATGCCTAGGGTGTTGTCCTGGCCCCCAAAGCAGCTAGAGTGGGGAAGGGAAAGTGAAGGGAAAAGAATTTGGCTTTAGTGTTGGCAGTTTCACTGGGTGAAGAAAACAGAGATTTAAACAGAGGGATCCCCTTCACAGGAGTCATGACAGCATGATCTTCAGGTAGAAATAAGAGCTTCTGGAATGGACACACAGGTTAGGCAGCAGTGAGCAAGGTTAAGGAGCCAGAAGAGATGAGTGTATATGAAATTCCTCTCAACTTTATTAAAAAGATTTTATTTCCCAAAGTGACAAAGCACTTGGGTCTCACCAAACCTGATCCCCAAATCAAAGCTTCATTAAAATAACAACACCTACCACCTTCTGAGCCTAATTCAGACTGTTTCAAACACCTACCAAGGTCTTTTTTAATAGGTTCAAGTGAATTACACATTAAAACTGTTATTGAAACCAGCCTGCCAACAGAACTAATTGCATAACATAACTCAGCTAAACCCTTAGTTATCAGATCTTTATTTAAGTATAAATATCACACACACACTCAAGGCATGCTGTAAAAATGCATAGAATGGCCTTCAAGAAAGACTATCTAGACTTGATGAAAAAACTCATTTATATATGCAAAAAAAAAGTCAATCTAACTCTAGAAAGTGCACGTTCTTTAATAGGTCTCTATTTACTTTATTCCACCTCCTGCCTTCTGTAGCACTCTTACACAACTAGAAAATCTTGAGGAAATGGACAATTTCCTTGACAGATACCAAGTACCAAAATTAAATCAGGATCAAATAGACCATCTAAACCGTCCTATAACCCCTGAAGAAATAGAAGTTGTCATTGGAAGTCTTCCAACCAAAAAAAGCACAGGTCCAGATGGTTTTAGTGCAGAATTCTATCAGACCTTCAAAGAAGACCTAACACCAATACTCTTCAAACTGTTCCACAAAATAGAAACAGAACGAACACTACCCAACTCGTTCTATGAAGCCACAATTACACTAATACCAAAAGCACACAAAGATCCGACAAAGAAAGAGAATCTCAGGCCAATCTCTCTTATGAATATCGATGCAAAAATACTCAATAAAATTCTTGCCAACCGAATCCAAGAACACATCAAAACGATCATTCACCACGATCAAGTAGACTTCATCCCAGGGATGCAGGGATGGTTCAATATAAGGAAATCCATCAATGTAATCCACTACATAAACAATCTCAAAGAAAAAAACCACATGGTCATCTCATTAGATGCTGAGAAAGCATTTGACAAAATTCAGCATCCTTTCATGCTAAAGGTCTTGGAAAGATCAGGAATTCAAGGCCCATATGTAGCACTCTTTTTGAATTAGTGGAGTTCTATTTTTTTTTTGAAAATGACAAAAACAGATCACTATGGTAACATCCATATAAATATCCACCCTGCTCTGTAGCATTCCATTCAGTGTTGTACCTCTTCAGTTTGAATGGTGGAGTCTTTAAACAAACCCACGTCGGGACTCAAGCTGCTACTGCTGGGCTTGGTCTCATAATGAAGATAACCGCAGTTTTACTTATTTTGACAAAGAATTTGGTTACATGCAAATAAACTTACAATAAAAATGAGGAAGGCATCTACTAGTTAATGTTATCGGGTTACTTTTTTGCACAAGAATTAGCATATTCCAAAGTCTCATTAATTGTATTATATCTGACATTAACAGGCCTTCCAACGGTAGTAACTGTGTCTTCATGAATATCATATGTGTGCATTTTTTGTATGCTGAGGACTGAAGACAGGAAGTTTTAAGAGTTCTACAACTACACTACATGCCCAGCTCAAATATTTCAATATTATCTTCTCTCCCATGAAAGTGACACTTAAATAAAAAAACAAAATGTTACCTTATATGACTTTAACCATAAATAGTTGCAGTATAGAAACTTTAGGGTTTGCTTTTCTACTCTAATATACTAATTAATCTTTCATATAATTAGTTTCCAAATGAACAATATAATTAGTGTATTTTTAGTGACTGGGCTATTGTACTCCATGAATAGTAATTGATAGTGAATTTTTTATTTACTACATACTAACCCATTATTTTCAATTACCACTTAATATTTATTTTAAAAACTGATTATCAATGGATTATTCTGCTACTTGTTCTTTTGAGCCAGTGGCAAGCCTCCTGGCTCATAAAACAAAAACAAGGGTTTAAAATGTAAAGCCTTTGTGATTCTGGAACCTACATGTTGATTTAAGTCATTCACGCTAAAGCCTCCAATCAGTTAATTGTGTGTTTAAAGCCGTCTAGAATCTGTTCACTGTAGGGTTTTGATTTATGGCCTACATCTACACTAAAGGTTTACATAATAACCTCATCCTCCTCCATTTTATCATGACCAGTAAATGACTTGAATGAACTATCACAGAAAGACAACTTTATCCATAAGTAGCTTCCCACAGAGAGAGAGCTTAGTTTGATGCTGCAGAATTCTGAAAGCAAGACTAGTCATCACTAGACATTTAAGAAATCTCCAATTAGTTACCTCTTGTTTCTACTTAAAAAATTGAGCCAGGCCCTTACAGGACCACACGGCATAGGGCCCTGAGATTAAACAGAACCTGTCCATGAGTCACTGGGAAAGTGTCTTAACTATAACAGAAGAAAAATTACCCCACTTGTTGAGAAGTTGGAAATAACATGATATTTAAGAGTCATCCCAGTTAATTGTGCTTACACCAACAGTCTTGACATTAAAATGTCATAGAATGTAAAAATTTAAAAACCAGCATAACAATGTCTGGCATACTCTACTGTTGTACATAGCCAACATCAGACACACTCAAAGTCAAAATATAAACCAGTTTCTACTTTAAACATAGATATGATTTGCTTTAAATCAATACAACATGTTCTTTCTGAAATAAGCTAAGATCAGATCAGCTTGGGGCTTTTACGGGGGCTCTTTATTGTACAACCTTCTCAATGCCAAGTTCTCCTCTGAGTTCTACACTGCTCATGTCTCTGCTGCACAGTGCAAATCCCTCCTGAACCAAGTCTTTTAACACAGTAGAAAGTTAGTAGCGCAAATTGAAGTATCAAGTAACTTTGATCCTTCTAATCAAGAAAGAACAATTTTTGTTATCCTGTTTGTTTGTTTACTGTTTTGTTTTTTCATGTAGTACCCCTGGATACACATGATTTAAGATCTGTGAAGTCAATGGAAGTGGAATGATTGATGTACGTACCATAGTGGGCTCTGGAGAAAGACAGTTAAATGCTGGTTATACGGTGCCTTTTATACGAGTGAATGCACATAATCCTGTTCCACTGAATAGGGAAAAAAGCACCAATAGTTTCTAAGGTTTACAGAAAGAGTTGACAGAGGGCACACAAAAGCTCCTGGTACAGTGGCTGGCATATAGTCAATGTCTAAAAAATGGTAGTTATTACTGCTAATGATACTTAACACTTGTAGATTCATAGTCACTGTTGATTAGATAGATGAATGGAGGAATCGTTGAAATAAAACAATTGGTACTTGCAGGCAAACAGTTTGTGGTATGAACATAACTCTCCTTTTCAATCTTCTCACCATTATTCCTCTGTCTGGACAGACTGGGAAGAGCAGGAATGTTGAGCCAAACAGTTTACAGGAAAACATCAGCACAGTAGAATCATTCAAGAGCATTGTGTAGCCATGGTGCCCGGTTCTTACCAGCCTGGGTTCTCTTTCCTCACTTTTTCAGTGCACACGGGTCTTTTTTTCTTCCTTTTATTCAAAATAGATTTTATATCCTGATTATGATTTCCCCTCCCTCTACTCCTCCCAGTTCCTCGCTGCCTTCCCTTCAGTCCAAATCCACTCAAAGAGGTTTCTTAAGGATAATATGATAAAATAAAAATAAATTATAATAAGATAAAACAAAACCTGAGACATCAGAAGTGGTCAAAACAAACAGAAGGAAATAAACCCAAGAGAAAGTAAAATAAACATAGATCAGCTTGTTCACACCCTCAGAAATCCCATAAAAATGCTAAACTGGAAGCCATAACATATAGGCTGAGGACCTGGTTCAGATCAGTGCAGACCCTGTCCTTGCGGCTTGACTCTCTGAGTTCATCTGAGTTTGCTCATGTTAATTTATATGATCTTATTTTCTTAGTTTCCTCTGTCCCCTCTGTCTCTCACACTCTTTCTGTGTCCTCTTCTATGGGGTTCCCTGGGCACTGAGAGGAGGGATTTGTTGGAGACATTCCTTTTAGGGCTGAGTGTTTCAAGGTTTATCACTCTCTGAATGTCTGGCTGTGGGTCTCTATATTTGTTCCCATCTGCTGCAGGAGGAAGCTTCTCTGATGATGATTGAGCAAGGCACTGATCTATGAGTATAGCAGAATGCCATTAGGAGTCATTTTATTCCTACTTTTTTTGGGGGGGGGAGAAGGTGACATTAATATTTGATTTTTCCCTAGATCCCTGAGCTGTCTTTCTCAGGTTCCTGGTCACCAGAGCAGTACTATGTATGGACTCCATCCTGTGGAGTGAACCTTAAGTCAAATCAGATATTGGGTGATCACTCCCACAAGCTTTATGCCACCATTGCATTAGCATATCTCACAGGCAGGACACTTGTAGATGAAAGGTTTTGTGGCTGAGTTGGTGTTTACATTTCTCTTTTGGTAGCATGTAGAGAACCATCCTGTACCTACAACACAGGGATGAAGGCTCTATGAAGGCACCAGCTCAACCCCTCCATGTTCAATGAATTGTGTACATGTTGTCTTCAGCAATGGCCTTGCTGTCAGTTTGTCAACAATCTATAGCCTTGGCAATAGCCTGTGTTATTTGTGGATTCCCATGTCATCTCTTTGGCCAAAAGTTCAATTACATGTAACCCAATCCTGGAACTAGGTGTTTGCTTCATTTGGTGATAAGAGATAGATTGTTGGGACTCTGTCTTTCCTCATTATTTGGCAATTTTATTTAGATTGTCTTCATATATATATATATGTGTGTGTGTGTGTGTGTGTGTGTGTGTGTACATATATATGTAAGCTTCTACTATATCAGGTTTCCATTCTACCACTCAAAAGACATTTAATTTTAGCTGTGTCTCCCAATATTCCTTCTCTTATCTCCTCTGTACCCCCTCACCAATTATCCTCCTGTTACAGAAACCCCCGTCCATTTATAGTAACTATCTATTCTATTTCTGCTTCCTAGTGAGATCTAGCTGTCCACCCTGGTTTCTTACTCTATATATAACCATTGTGTTTCTATGTTATCATTGACTTAAGAGCTAATATCCATATATATATATATATATATATATATATATATATATATGATCAAATATATACTGTATTTCTTTTTCTGTAGTTGGAATAACTTGAGATAATTTTTCTAGTTCAGTCCATTTACCTGCCAATTTCATTATTTTAAGCTGAGTAATACTCTGTGTGTAGGTGCACCACAATTTCTTTATCCATTCTTCTGTTAAGGAATATTTAGTTGTTTCCAATTTATGACTGTAATGAATAGAGCAGCCATAGACAAGGTTTAACAAGTGTCTTTGTCACAGGATGAAGCATCTTTTGAGTATATGCCCAAGAGTGGCATAGCTGGATCTTGAGATAGATCGATTCCCATCTTCCTGAGGAACCACCACATTGATTTCTAGAGTGGCTGTACAAGTTTGTACTCCTACCAGCAATGGGTTAAAATTCCCTCATTCCACATTCTCACCAACATGAGAGTCACTTGTTTTATTGATCTTAGCATTCTGATGAGTGTAAGATGAAATCTCAAAGTAGTTTTGATTCGCATTTCTCCAATGAAAAAGGCTGTTAAACATTTTTAAAAATTTAAAAAGCATTTCTCAGCCATTTGTTTCCTCTTTTGAGAATTCTCTGTTTAGATCTGCACCCACTTTTTAAGGTGAGTAATTTGTTTTCTTGATATCTAGTTTTTATTTCTTTATATATTTTGGACACTAGCCCTCTATCAGCTGTGGAGTTGGCAAAAATATTTTCCCATTCTGTAGACTGCAGCTTTGTTCGAATCACAGTGCCCTTTGTCATGCAGAAGCTTGTTAGTTTGATGAGATCTCATTTAATAATTGTTGATCTTAGTGCCTGTGCTAATTGTGTTCTATTTGCAAAGTCTTTCCCTGTACTAATGAGTTCAGAAATATCCCCCATTTTACCTTCTATCAGGTTTAGAATGTCTGCTGTTTTTGTTTTTGTTGTTTTTTTTTATCAATTTGAAGTTGAGTTTTGTGTGAGGTGATAAGTATTGATCTATTTGAATTTTTCTATGTGCAGTTATCCAGTTTGACCAGCACCATTGCTGTCTTTTTTTCAGTATGTATACATGTATGTATCTGTGTGTATATGTGTGTGTGTGTGTGTGTGTGTGTGTGTGTGTGTGTGTGTGAAATTAGGTGTCGATGTGTGGGGATTTATGTTGGTATCTTCAATTCAATTCCATTGATCAATGTGTTTGTTTGTTTTTTGTTTTCTTTTATTTTCTTTTGTTTGCTAATACCATGCTGCGTTTTCTCCCTTTAATTGAAAATGGATTATATTATCACATAATATAAACTGATTATTGTTTCTCCATCCTGTACTTCTTTCAGCTCATCCCACATTCCCTCCCATCCATATCTACTACCTTACTATTATTAGCAAAGAATAGGCTTCATAATTATAATTTATTAGAAAATACTCTGTGTTTATTATTATAGCCTTGTAACTTGAAATCTGGGATAGTGAAACCTCCCGTAGTTCTTTTATTCTTTAGGATTGTTTTAGCTATCCTGGACTTTTTGTATTTCCAAATGAAGCTTAAAATCGTCCTCTCAAGGTCTATGGAGAATTGTGTTAGAATTTTTATGAGGATCGCATTTAATCTGTAGATTGCTTTTGGTAGGGTAGCCATTTTTACTATATTAATCCTGCTGATTCATGAGCATGGATGATTTTCCCATCTTCTGATAGCTTCTTCAATTTCTTTCTTCAATGACTTGAAGTTTTTTATCACAACTCTTTCACTTGCTTGGTTAGAGTTACTCCAAGATATTTTATACTATTTAAGGCTATTATAAAATATGTTGCTTCCCTGATTTTTTTTCTCGGTCCATTTGTCATTTAGGAGGGCTACTGATTTTTGTGAGTTAATATTGTATTCAGCTACTTCTCTGAAAGTGTTTATCAGCTGTAGGAGGAGGGTTTTTTTGACATAATTTTTAAGAGTCATTTATGTATACTCTTCAACATACATAAGCTGATAAAAGTAATCCATCATATAAATAAACTGAAAGTCTTGGCTGGGGCACTAAGACAAATAAAGGAGATCAAAAAGGAGATGGGGCTAGTAAGATGGCTCAGCAGTTAAGAGCACTGACTACTCTTCCAGAGGTCCTGAGTTCAATTCCTAGCAACCACATGGCGGCTCACAACCATCTGCAATGGGATCTGATATCCTTTTCTGGTGTGTCTGAAGACAGCTACAGTGTACTCATATACAAAAATTAAATAATTTTTTAAAAATTAGAAAAGAAGCCAAAGTATCTTTACTTTTATACAATGTTTTAGCCAACTTTCCTTTCACTTATCAAACACTGACTTACAGCTGTGGTTTCTAGTCATTAACCCTCTAGTAATGTGTCCTGGTGTCTTCATGATATCATGCCTGCTCTCTAGAGATTACTAGCCAAGACTATGTTATGCCCGCTTGTTTCCATTATCAGCTGTAGGAATGTCCCAGTGGAATTTTTAGAGTCAGTTGTGTATACTAGCATACCATTTGCAAATAAAGATATTTTGACTTCTTCCTTCCCAATTCATATCCGCTAGATCTCCTTGAGTTGTTTTATTGCTCTAGCTAAGATTCAAAGTCCTGTTTCCCTGGTTAGAGTGACCTGTGGGAGCCCAGGGTGTGCCTGCTGCTGGAGTTAGGGTCTGGGATAAAACAATGAGTGGGAGGAGGAAAGTTAAGAAGTGGAGATCTGTGTGATCCATTAGAGATGGGAGTTCACTGGGGGAAAGAGAGGGTGGTCTGTGGCCTCAGCAAGTAGACTGCTATAGCTCTAAGGATGAAAATGGGGGATTCTGAGGAGTTGAGGGAGAGATAAAAATATGTAGTTAGTCTTCCTGATTCCCTGCCTGGTTTTTAATTGATCAGTAAAATCCCCTAGAATGAAAGACATCCCCACTATGCTCTGAAGAGTTGCAAAACATATTCCACTTATGGATATGAAGGGGGGGTTAACTAAAAGAAAGACACTTTCAACACTTACAACACATGGAATATTCCTTACATCTCTCTCTTAACTACACAAAAACAAGGCATAAATTTCCCTTTTGTTGACCTCCAGTTGAACCAGCACCATTTGCTGAAAAGGCTATCTTTTTTTCACTGGTTGGTTTTAGCTCCTTTGTCAAAGATCGAGTGAGCATAGGAGTATGCATTCATTTCTGGGTCTTCAATTCTGTTCCATTGATCTACATGCCTGTCACTGTACCAATACCATGCAGTTTTTAACACTATTGCTCTGTAGTACAGCTTGAGGTCCAGAATACTGATTCCCCCAGAAGTTCTTTTACTCTTAAGACTTGAAGTTCTTGTCATACAGATCTTTAACTTGTTTGGTTAGAGTCACACCAAGATACTTTATATTGTTTGTGGCTATCGTGAAGGGTATCATTTCTCTTACTTCTTTATCAGCCTGCTTATCCTTTGAGTATAGGAAGGCTACTGATTTGCTTGAGTTGATTTTATATCCGGCCACTTTGCTGAAGTTGTTTATCAGCTGTAGGAGTTCTCTGGTGGAGTTCTTTGGGTCACTTCCTGCAAATAGTGATAGTTTGAATTCTTCCTTTCCAATTTGTATCCCTTTGACCACCTTTTGTTGTCTAATTGCTCTAGCTAGAACTTCAAGTACTATATTGAAAAGATACGGAGAGAGAGGGCAGCCTTGTCTAGTCCCTGATTTTATTGGGATTGCTTCAAGTTTCTCTCCATTTAGATTGACGTTGGCTGCTGGTTGCAAATTGATCCATTCTTATCTCCTTGCACTAAGCTCAATTCCAATTGGATCAAGAATTTCCACATAAAACCAGACATACTGAAACTAATAGAAAGGAAACTAGGGAAGAACCTTGAACATATGGGCACAGGGGAGAATTTCCTGAACAGAACTCCAATAGCTAATGCTCTAAGATCAAGAAGTGACAAATGGGACCTCATAAAATTACAAAGTTTCTGTAAGGCAAAGGACACTGTCAAAAGGACAAAGCGGCAACCAACTAACTGGGAAATGATCCTTACCAATCCTACATCCGACTGAGGGCTAATATCCAATATATACAAAGAACTCAAGAAGTTAGACTCCAGAGAGCCAAGTAACCCTATTAAAAATGGGGTACAGAGCTAAACAAAGAGTTCTCACCTGAAGAATATCTAATGGCTGAGAAGCACCTAAAGAGATGTTCATCATCCTTAGTCATTAGGGAAATGCAAATCAAAACAACCCTGAGATTCCATCTCACACCAGTCAGAATGGCTAAGATCAAATACACAGGAGACAGCAGTTGTTGGGAAGGATGTGGAGAAAGAGGAACACTCCTCCACTGCTGGTGGGATTGCAAGCTGGTACGACCACTCTGGAAAGCAGTCTGGTGGTTCCTCAGAAAACTGGGCATGACACTCCCGGAGGATCCGGCTATACCATTCCTGGGCATATACCCAGAGGCTTCTCCTGCATGCAGTAAGGACACATGCTCCACTATGTTCATAGCAGCCTTATTTATAATAGCCAGAAGCTGGAAAGAACCCAGATGTTCCTCAACGGAGGAATAGATTCAGAAGATGTGGTATATTTACACAATGGAATACTACTCTGCAATTAAAAACAATGAATTCACGAAATTCCTAAGCAAATGGTCAGATCTTGAAAATATCATCCTTAGTGAGGTAACCCAATCACAAAAGAACATACATGGTATGCAGTCACTGATAAGGGGATATTAACCCAGAATCTCGGAATACCCTAGACACAATTCATATATCTATAAATTTCCAAGAAGATGGAAGGAGAGACCCCTGGTCCTGGAAAGACTGGATGTAGGGGAATGCCAGGACAGAGAAGAGAGAGGGGGTTGAATGGGGAAAAGAGGGAGGGAAGGGGGCTTATGGGACTTTCGGCGAGGGAGGAAAAGGGAAAGGGGAAATCATTTGGAATGTAAATAAAAAAAATTTTTAAAAAATTTCCCTTTTATAAAAGAAATCACATTTATAAAGGTAAGTTTCTTTGTTTACCCAATATCTGTACCAGGAAAAGATTTTCTGAGATCTTTTATTACCTGGCAGGTTTTATCTACAGAACAACAATTTTATCTACAGACCTTGATTTAGTGAACCTTTCCCACACTCTTTCACTTTCCATAATCCATCATCCCCCCTTCTACTCAGTATACCAAGCCTATATTCCCTTAGCTATTCCTAGAGCTCAGAATGGTATGAGTCTGAGTTTCCTTTCTGTTACTGCCAGAAAACTCTCTTACCAAAAGCAGCATGTAGGAGGAGAAGGTTTATTTGTCTTACACTTTCAGATCACAGTCCATTGTTGAGGTAAATCAAGGAAGGAATTCAAGCAGAAACTGGAAGCAGAAACCATATAAGAAAGCAGTTTACTGGCTCACTCGCCGACTTGTGCTTAACTAGTTTTCTTGCACAACTCAGAACCACCTGCCCAGGAAATGTTACCTTCGGATCTTCGGGATCCTTCTATATCAATTAAGGCAGTCAAGAAATCCCTCACAGACATGCCCAGAGACCAACTTGATAAAGACAATTACTCTTTTTCTTTGTGACTCTAGGCTGTATCAAGCTGACAGCTAAATGCTAACTAGGATTATATAAGCCTCGAGCAGCTGCTCTGTTCTTTGAGTTGCACATATTTGTAAGACTTCTATGTGTGTGCAATTAATGATTTTCCTCTCCTTAAACCTTTGTCATAGCTGTTATATACATGAATTCACAACAACCATGGGCACCTGCACAAGACCTGCACAAGATAATGCCTGCACATGATAATGCCATATTTAATTTTTAAAAATCAGAATGGGGAGGAGAGAAGTTTCTATTGCCCCACCACTAGCTGAGGAGCTGTCGGCAGCTGAAGTTGTTGGTAGCCATTGGCAGGCTTTGTAGGCCCAATAAATGACACCACATCCAAACACTAATTAGACCAGGAGATTATTAATATCAAACAAAAAAACAAAAGATGAATCTATTGCAGAGGAAGGAGCTGGAGGAAGGAGTTGAGCTGTTGAATATAATTAAGATGCATTGTATAGGTTTTGATAGATAGTTCAGTCCTTAAAAGCACTGGCTGTATTTTCAGAGGACACAGGCTTGATTCCCAGCACCTACATTGCTGCCCATAACTACTTGTCACTCCAGTTCCAGAGATATCCAGTGCCCTTTTCTGGCCTTTGGGGGCACCAGAAGTACTTGGTGCATAGGTAAATAATCCATTCAAACACCCATTCAGATGAAAATAATAGATGTTATGACAGTCTCAAAGAATGATTTAAATTTACATCATTTATTGGTTAAAAACTAGATGATTGGAATATGCTTGAAAAAAATTTTTTTGTCAACCTAATTCATAAAATAGCCAAAGAAACTAGAAGAGTAGAAGAAAACAGTTTTTCTAAGGAGATGTAATTTTTAAGTATTCATCTAAAGTGCTAGTGCATTCACAGTAGTGATTCATGCTTCATTTTCACTCCAAAGTACTGGTAGGCATTCCTGTTTTATGGATTAGGAAATCAGGAGGTAGAGGGATTCAGTAATTATTTAAATATATACCTACCAAAGGGTAGACTCAGGACTCAATTCCAAGTGATAGGATGTTACTACCAGTGTAGTTAAACTATTATTTTAACCGTAACATGCTTTTAAACATTCCTACATGTGATGACAATAACAGTCGATGTGCTAATGTGAACGGGACATACATCTCACAAGGACTCATCTCTAGATAGAAAGCAAATGATAAAAGGCTGTTTAAGGATATGGTTTTCTCCATTAGGTAGCTGGTGTGTGTGTGTGTGTGTGTGTGTGTGTGTGTGTGTGTGTGTGTGTGTGCGCGCGCGCACACGTGCGTGTGCACGCGTGTAATATCACTGAATGCATGTTTACATGTGCTGCAGTGGGCATGTGGAGCTCAGAAGGGCTTGGTTCTCAGTTCTCTTCTGCCACAATGGGCTCTGGGGAGCACACTCAGGTCTTCAGGGATAGGGTAATCAACAAATGTTGTTACTTGCCAATCCATTATTCAAGACGATCTACATGTCCAGAGTGAGCCATTTAGACAGAAAAAGAAAGTCCACTAGACTTTTGAGAAAATGTAGTGGGTGAGAAAGATTTAAGGGCATTAATGAGTAGAGGTAGAGAAGGTCCTTAACCCCTAGAGATCCAGATCTGAAATAAACAGCAAGGCAGAAAGGACTGGTAGCTTCTGTCTAAGAGTGAAGCCACACAAGGGCAGGTTGCACTCTGTTCCCCTGTGATTCCCAGATTATGCTACATTGTAGTGAGAATTTTGGTTTCTTTTAAAACCCAGTTATATCATGTGAATGTGCTTTTGTTTTAATCCCAGGTGTAAGATATAGGGATGCTTCAGTTTGTCCATGGCCATTAACTATGATTGTCTCATATTCTAGGAGGGGCATAATTTTTGCCAGCTGCAGATAGTTTAATTCTGGGAACTCTGGAGAAGGAATAAATGCCAAAGCCCGGAGAAGGAGGCTGCTATCAGTTGCTATTGTTGTGGTTTTTCAAGTGTTTGTGAGCAAAGTGACAAGAAGAAGTTGGAAATACCTTGACAACAAAGACTGCACTTACCCTAAAGAACTCAACACCCTAATCAGCAGGCAGGAGTCAAAAGAAATCTATGCCTTCTTTCCTCTCTAATCTTTCTCTTCTGCCTAGTATTGGGGGTGGGAGGGATTACGGTGGAATAAGGGTTGGAATGGGGGTAGAGATATAAAAACCCATTAAAATAAACAAAAATGAAGAAAAATTAAGGCCAACACTACATAGAGAATTATAGGCATTTATTCTTAAATAATTAATGTCCCCTGGAACGGCATCTTTCAGTTAAAATCTGTCTCTAAAAAGCATTTGAAACAAGTCAGTAGCAGAATTTAACATATAAAGCATATATTTTGAGATGAAATGGAGAATTTTCAAATTATATTTGAGTTAATACAACTTCTAAAGCTAATGAAAGTGCAGCAGAGATGAGCTCAGATTAGCTGGTGTTAATCTTCAGCTCTTTGCCTTAACATGACTGAAGCTCCTTCCCCTCGGACACACTGAGAAAATGTTAAACTATTATGCCAAAGACCTTGTCCTGTTAAAAGGCTTCTTTAATCTACCTGCTGTCAAGGCCCCTGGGCTCCAAGGCATAAGAAGTCACCTATTTTATATTTGCCATGACCAATCTGTGACAGAGAATGATGCCCATGGTCCACAGCTTTGATTGGCAGCAAATGGATCTAATGGATGAACTTGCTAAGGTGAATAAGGAAAAGGACAAAAAATACATGCCAGCTTAGACAGTGGCATAGCTACTGATCATTAAAGAAAGAATAGTAGGCCAACCTTGTAAGTCAGAAAGATGGAAAGAGGCAATTCCAGCTATTTGTGAAGCAAAGACACAGAAAGATTTACCTTCAGCCAAGGTTAGAAGCTCAATTAACCATCTGAGGCAAGGTTGCCATGTACCTACCCCATTAAGAAGCGATAAGACAGAAGAATCCCAAAGGCAGAATGTCCAGTGGTCTACTACTCATGGTGTCTCTCAGTGGGACACTTCAAACTTTTTCTGCACAATTCTTTCTTTCTCAATGCTTTTCTATTTACTGCAAAATGTTTATTACCTCTGACCCTGCATACAAATGCCCAAACTGACTGAGTTACCTCAGAATCCAAAATGCATTCCACATTTCCAAACTATCCATAATAGAGATAGCATCCACCTCATACACACAGTGTAAAGAATTTTAAATTCCTGAAGAGGGTTTTTAGGACCACATCCCCATTTGTTCATAGAGATAAACTTTTAAAAGCATGCTCTGCCCTAGACGACATCTCCTAAATTGTAATGACTCTATTTACCCCTTCCTCCCCACCAAAATTATCTCCATATTATCTGAAAAAAATATGCAAATTTCTGACAGTTTTTCTTCAGGCAACATGTATTCTATGGTTAGTTAGTTAATTGCAGTGCTCATTTTGAATAGCTTAAGAACCCCTAGGGTATTAGTGAAAGCCACCTTTGAGTGTGTCTACTTCCAGAAATGTGCAACTTCGGAGAAAAGACCCATCCTGAATGTGGGCAGCCCCAGCCCATGGACTGGACAAAAAAAGAGAAAGTGGGCTAAACACCAGTATCCATCTCTCTTCTTGACTGCACAGTGTGGCCAGCCACCTAGTGTTCCCATTGACATACCTTTCCCACCCTAACGGTTTGGATCTTCTAAAACTATGAGCCAATATAAGTCCTTCTGTCTTATCTTGCTTCTTATCAGGCATTTTGTCACAGCAATGAGAAAATCACATGACCCACAAGCATACCTTTTTTAAAAATAAAACCATTCTTAAAACTCATAGCTAGTATACTAAGAAATGCAGACAAAAATGTCAGCTGAAAGCAAAAGGCAAGTTGTACATTTTATCTGGGAAGTAGGGTAGGATTCAGGAAGAGACAAATACACAAGTAAACTATTCCCCAATACATTTCAGAATAACAAGGATAAAATAAGAACTTAACAGCCTCCATGGAAACGAAACATTAGCATTCTTCAAATGAATAAAGTCTAATTGGTCACATAACTATTACCAGAAACATCAGATGCTAATACAAGTGGTACATTAATACTCTATTAACTAACAGATTAAGGAACAAAACCATTACCATTTCGAGAGAGAAAAATAAAATCTTTTGCAATTGGATGGATGTATCAGTAAATAAGAGGGTTTTTGAAATTTACATTCAATGAAAGCAGTTTACTTTGTCATATAAAAATTATACTTGTATATGTGTTCAACAAGAAAATTTTAATTTAAGCAACATATTTTTTTCATACTGTATAAACCTAATCAAGATGGTTCAAGAGTGCAAGATTGATACCTGTACATCAGCCCAAGGACTCACAGGTACTATGAGTCACATATGCTGCAGGGCCCATATGTAAGGAGAGGCAGCTTATGGGAGTATAGGTCAGTTTTAAGTTGCCAAAAGAAAGAGAAAAGCAACTTACAGGAGGAAATGTTTCTTAGCACCACGATTTCAGAGAATTCATACTGTAGTAAGATGTATCCATTGCTCTGTGCGTGAAGTGGGGCAGAAGACCCTGGTACTGAGAACGTGTGATAGACTGAAGGAAATGGTCTCATTGCATCTAAGAAGCAGAGAATCAGGAAGGTTAGGAACAAGGTATGTCTTTCCAGGGTATGTCACCAGTGACCTACTTCCTCCAGATACCCAATCCACACTCCCTAATTCCCCCACCTCTTCCAAATACCATCTCATTATGATCCCATTGGTCCCTGTATTTCAAGAAGATTATTCATGGACACAAATTTTCATATATTTTCCACATGTCATGAAATATTTACCTTTTACTTTTTTAATAGTGTATAAATATTAGTCAAGCATGATGGTGTATACCTATTATCCCAGCACTCTGGAGCCTGAGGCAAGAAGAATACCAGAATTTTGAGGCTACCCTGGGCTGCTTAGTGAGTTCAAGTCTAGCCCTGTCTTCTGAGTGAGTCTTGATCTCAAAAACCATATGTGAGTGCATAAGTATGTTTACATTTATATTAAATAAATACATTTAAATTATTGATGTAAATTATTGTAAATAATTAAGTTACTTATGCAAATTATTTATGCAAATACATAGCTCATAGGCTGTACCTGTCTTAATGATAGTAGGAAAGACACTGAGAGCTGAAGGATGACCTAAACATGGGGTAGTGCCCAGCCTAACTGAAAACCTAAGAAGAGATGGGCCTGAGAGTGAATACAAAACTTGCACTTATCCTCACATGATTACATGCTATTTGAATTTATTTTTACCTGTGACTTATTATAGTCAGCACTCACTGAGGGCTTTTTAATCTACAAAAAAGGACCATAAAATAAAATCCTTAAAGAATCATGAGGTGGTCTGATTGCTGTTTTTAGTACAATAGTTCTCAACCTATGGCTCATGACCCATTTGGGGGTTGCATATCAGATATCCTATATATCAGATATTTACATTACGATTCGTAACAGTAGCAAAATTACAGTTATGAAGTAGCAAAAAAATAATTTTATGGTTGTAGGTCACTACAACTTATGACATTAGGGAGGTTGAGAAACACTGCCTTAGTATGATCAAGCACTTCTAGGAACAGGATGGGGGACCAGATGGGTGCTTCAGGCATAATTGGGATGGGACAGAAGGATTCCAGGTCTTAGGAGAAAAAGCAGATTAGGTAGGAAGAGCACTGAGAACTGAAAGAATGACCCCAAGCATAGGGGTGGTGCCCATCCTAAATGGCAAAGGTATAAAAGTCAGTTCTTAATCTATGGGTAAATATAGCCACATGCCAGAGCCATGGTTTAGTTAACAACAGACCACAAATATGATGCCATCCCTTAAGGTTACCATGAAACTGAAAAAAGGCACATCATCCTGGTTTAATTTATTTTCCTGTTGCTGTGATAAAATACTCTTTCAAAAGCAATCCAAGAAAGAATTCATTTAGCTGAGTCAGGTTACAGTCTGTAATGGTAGGGAAGTTATAGCCTGCAGTCAGAGGAAGTGAGCAATGAATGTTTGCATTTGTGCTGATCAGTTTGCTTTCTCCACCCACACAGTCCAGGATCTGCATATGGAACTGTGCTACCCACAGTGGGCAGGTCTTCCTTCTTCAATCAGTATACTCAGGATAACTCAATATGCCCAGAAGTCCATCTTCTAGCTGATTCTAGATCCTATGGCGTTGACAATTAACACTAACCATTACACACTGATATCACAGGTATCTATGGTATTCAGTAGAGTAACAGTAACGCAGGCTGTGATCAATGAGCAGTAACTATAGCACAGTGCTTCCTGCTGTAGTACGCTACAGCAAGTATGCTTCTGTAGCCATACTCTATGGTGTTCATGCAATGAAATTGCCTGATGTGCATTTCTCAGAAGGTACTCTACTGTTAAGGTGATCTATAAGTCAAGGTGTATATCTGCTCCAACAGATTTCATGGATCATATGCATCAAGCTCTACTTTAGTCAAGTAAATTTTTATCTGTCTTATTAATATACTATTAAATAAATTTATATTGTATTTTCTCTAATCAATATTAAATTACCATTTCATTATTAATAGTAAATTACCATATTAAATTATAATATTAAGGTGCCATTTCTCCAATAGAGAAGTGAACATTCTTTTTATTATTAAATGAGGTTTTTGATGAATGTAAAGTCATGAAGACTCATGTTATTAAATACAGGAGGATCCATCCTCCAAACGAAGTTCACCAAGAGGTAGGGGAAACTGCTATGAAGAAGCCAGAGGAGTCACACCACAGGATAAAACCACTTTTCGAACTGACACATAACAGAGACAATAAGGTAGCAACTCTCAGACTTTTAAAAAGTAACCAAAAAAAAGTTACCTATTCAGACCTCTAGGGCAAGATAAGATTTACAGGATAATGTCTAGCCTCTTCCAGAAAATGCAAATTATCAAAACTCAATTTTAAAGGAAATGGAAAAGCCCAAATGGTCCTTAAGACATAGACAATACTGAAAATGCTTTTAAGTAGCAATATTTCAAAAGGGCTGTCCTTCCAAAAGGTAGATTATGCCTGTCATGTTCAAACAGCTTCAAAGAATATGAAATGATAAGCATTTTCCAACAAAAATTTTAAGACCAGTATAACCTAGATACTAAAATTGGAAATGCATTGGAAAAGAAAATAGAGTCATGGACAAAAATGACTTATAAATGAGGTGCTAGTAATAGGCAGTGTTTTATGCATGGACACATTCAAGTCATCCCCATTAAAATAAATAATAACATGTAATGGCCATGTTGAACTTACTTCAGGGTATTTTAATATTAGGAGGAAAAGCCATATGAATAATAGATCAAAGGAGAGACACCAATCTACTATGTTGATAGATGACCTAAAACATTTAATTAGTCCCACATTAATCTCACAATGGAAATTTATACTCTAACACTAGCTGATTGAAAAAATTTTGGAATGAAGCATCATAAATAGATTCAGTAACACTTTTAAATGAGTTTGACTTTCTTTAATTATAACAGCTAACTGGATAAGTATGGTGAGCAGAACCCTTCATCAAACTCCTTAGTGAAGCACCAGTTGGTAATAGCTGCCATCCTGTTATTCTCTCTCTCTCTCTCTCTCTCTCTCTCTCTCTCTCTCTCTCTCTCTCTCTCTCTCTCTCTCTCTCTCTCTCTCTGCCTGATGCCTGAAGATCAGGATACAGAACTCTCAGCTATTCTCTAGTGCCAAGTCTGCCTACATGCCACCAGGACACATGAAGATAATGAACTACAATTCTGAACTATAAGCTAGTCCCAATTAAATTCTTTATAAGAGTTGCCATGGTCACAGTGTCTCTTCAAAACAGTAGAATACTGAATAAGGCAGGAAGATTCTATCAAGTCTAGCTTAGCAAACTGAGTAAATTTATTGGGTTACTGGAGCATAGATCACACATAAGCAGTGTCACAACCAAAATGTCCCACTCCCAGTCCAAGACAAACCATGAATGGAAGAAATGCCTTAACTGATCCCTTCCATCTACATTTTAAAAATTTTTAATTTAATTTTATCCATATGAGTGTTTTGCCTGTACAAAAGCCAGAAGGCATATCAGGTCCTCTGGAAGTGCAATTACAGATATGGATGATAAGAATCAAACCTGAATTCTCTGCAAGATCAGCCAGGGCCCTTAACCACTGAGCCATCTCTCCCTCCCCTTAATGTTGCTCTTATATGGAGCAGACATTTTGGAATACAGAGCTGTGCTATAACACAACTATCAGTAGATCTCCTTTTCAGGAAACTTAAATTTTGATGGGACTACTATGCTTATATTGGGACTAAGTTTGATGGGACTCCTGTCCCTAATTGAGAATTGGTCAGAACATTAAACCTAAAAGATGCTGAATTAGAAAGTCACAATTTCCTAATTCTATGGTCCATGTAAGAATCATGGGCCAGTGAAGACATGAGAAAATGAAGCCCCTCTCACAATGAATGTCATGGTCCTCACATAAAGAGCATGCTGACAAGTATAATCAGCAGAACAAGTATAATTAGCAGAACACCTTTTTCGAACATTTGTGATAGTTAATTATGACCATTTCTATCTCACAGATGGTATGTGAAATTGTAGTGCTATGTTTTAGGTAATGAGGGGGGTGGTATCATAAATAAATCATTGTGAAAGCAAAGGGGGCAGTTGCTTAGTAGCATGATGGATGGATGTTTACAATATCCAGCACCTTGACTGTTAACCGTGCTTTCTACTTGGTTTCTAAGCACTATTCCATCTGTCACTCTGTCATGACATGGTTTCCAACACATTTCTGTGTCTCTTTTTCCACTTGTACTATTCAGTCTCATTCCCTCTACCTGGGGCCAAGCCTTCATGGTTTGACACAAATGTCAATTTAAATTATTTTCCACCATGCTTTGTAGTGGGTTGACCTGATGCTGCTTGTATTTTAATGCTAACACTGGTTCCTCAAGACCTGGTTGCTCCAGAGCCAAGAGAGTCTACACAAAGACCCAAGGGATACTATGTGCCCTTGCCCCCAAGTTACTTCAGATAGACAATATCTAGGCAGAAGAGACATGGGCAGGTTTTAGGATTCCCAGACCTTGGGGGAGAGGGTCAAGGAGAATCACGAGGGAGGGAAGAAGGTGAGAAGAGTTTCCAAAGTTCCCATGGGTTAGGAGTCAAGAAAACGTAACTGTGAGGGCTGGCCAATTGGAGTTAAGAGCGGCCCAAATGAAACACAGTAAGTAATAATTCAGGATTATTGATAAGAAATAGATTTTAATAGCATAGAGTATAGGCACCAGCCCAGTTATAGTGCTAATTATGGCTTTTTATAAACATAAAGGTTGTGTGTGTGTGTGTGTGTGTGTGTGTGTGTGTGTGTGTGTGTGTGTGTGTATGTCTTTTATCCAGGAACTAAGTGGTCAGAGGCAGGGTAGAAATCCCGACTTGGGATTAAAATTTTCTAGAACAATGTTCAATAAGCAATGTATCTTCCAGTTAGTACCACCCTCTGCATGACTCCCCATGCCCTCTGCTCGCTGCTAGCCAGGCTCCCGCTGTTGGCCTCACCACATACATAGTCTATTCTCCTTTCTTCTAGCAAAATATAGCTGAAGTACCAGCAACTCCAAATTACCACAGTATTCTGAGTTCCAAACATACACCCAGAATAAGTCACATAGTTTTCCACCCACTGATCCATGAATATGGCTCACACAGGTCTTAGCTAAATAACTGCACACTTGCCATGGTTTCAAGTGACCCAGCAAACGGAAATGCAAGAAGAGAGAAAAGTGCAGGAGGTTAATAAATACCTGTCAGGTATCTAATAACATGGACAGAATTTCAAAAAATAGCCAGAAGAACTTTCAGGTTCATTTTCTTTAAGCAAAACACTTGAAATCCAGCAGCTGATAGAAGGTTTCCTTTCCTCATACAATAATCCTTTTGAAATACCCCAGCTTGCAAGCTGTCAAGGACCACTCAGGTTGTGTGCTGGAAGGACCAAAGGTCAATATAGTTAGGGCTCTGCAGTCCAAGTGATATTGTACGAACAAAGGGAAGCATCACTCTCTCTAGGAGCCAGTGACCATCAGTTAAACTAGTTAGGGTCCTATGTGTTGAACCATAAATTTGGCACAGTTTTTTGAGTGATTTCACCTAATTCATCCAAATCAAACAGCATATCTACTGTTGAGATTATTTTAAAAAAAATGTAGAGGACCTGTTCAGTGGTTAAGAGCACTGCCGGCTCTTGCAGAGGAGTCAGGCTCAGCACCCATATGGTGACTTCATAACTGTTTGTAACTGCAATTCCAAGTGCTCCAATACCTTCTTTTGTTCTCCTTGGGCACCAGGAACATACATGGTATACATACATATATACATGAAGTATAACATCATATGAGTTAATTAATTACTTTACTAAAATCTTTTTAAAGATTCCTTAGCTTTTAAAAATGTAGAAATAGTGTTCCAAGGTGCCTTGTGGAACCCTAAGACCATTCTGCTTCCTCATGGAGGCCTGTAGGGCACCAAGAATATTCAGCTCACCCATCCCACCAATCCCTTCTCAGTGTGGTTTGCCTGGAGAACAGCCTTCACAGAGGCCTGTAGGGGCCCAAAGAACAACCAGCTTTTAACATTCTCCAACTATTCCCCTGCCAGTAAGGTCTGCTTGAGGCACAATCAGCAGAAGGTACCCTGACCTTCATTGTCTAACTCACAACTACCTCTGCCTTCCTGAGAAGTCCTGCAATCATCAGGATCATCCAGGCAACACCAGGGAAAAACAGGTGCTGAAAGATCAGCATAAGAACAAAATCAACAGATCCAGAACAATATGGCACCACCAGAACCCAGCTATCTTCATACAGCAAGCCCTAGATATCCTAAGGAAATTGAAGCACAAGAGGATGATTTCAAATTCAATCTTATGGGGACTTTAAGGATGAAATGAATAAATCCCTTAGAGAAATACAGGAAAATACATAAACAGGTAGAGGCATTAAAAAAGGAAGCAAATAAATATAAAGAAATACAAGAAAATACAATCAAACAAGTAAAGGATATGAATAAAACTATCCAAGACCTACAAGTGAAAATAGAAGCAATAGAGAAAATACAAACTGAGGCAATCCTGGAGATGGAAATCCTAAGAAAGAGATCAGAAACTATACACATAAGTACTACTAATAGAACACATGAGATGAAAGAGATAATCTCAGAAATAGAATGTAAGATAGAAGAAATTGCTACATTAGTCAAAGTAAATGCAAAATCTAAAATTTCATAACACAAAATGTCCAGGAAATTTGGAACACTGTGAAAGGACCAAACCTAAAAGTAACACAATGAGAGAGAAGATTCCCAGCTCAAAGACCAAGAAAACATCTTTAACAAAATTATAGAAGAAAATTTCCCTAACCTAAAAAAGAGATGCTATAAATGTACATGAAGCTTACAGAACAACAAACATATTGGACAGAAAAGAAAATCCCCCTACCTAATAATAATCAAAACACTAAATGAACAAAACAAGAAAGAATATTAAACGCTGCAATGGAAAAAAGACCAAGTAACATATAAACACAGACCTGTCAGGATTACACTTGACTTCTCAACAGAGACTCTAAAAGCTAGAAGAGCCTGGGCAGATGTCTTGCAGATCCTAAGAGAGCACAGATGTCAGCCCAGACTACTATAGCCAGGAAAACTTTCAATCACCATAGATGGAAAAACCAAGATATTACATGACAAAGCCCAATTTAAACAATGGCTTTCCACTAACCCAGCCCTACAGAGAATACTAAAAAGAAAAAAACTCCAACCCGATGCGACAAACTACACTCAAGAAAACACAGGAAATAAATAATTTCACAGGATTAAAACCAATAGAATAGAAACACACACACACACACACACACACATCCACCACCAACATCAAAATAACAGGAATTAGCAATCATTGGTCATTAATATTTCTCAACATCAGTGAACTCAATTTCCCAATAAAAAGACACAGGCTAACAGAATGGATACATAAACAGAATTCATCATTCTGCTGTACACAAGAAATACATCGCAACAACAAAAGTAGACATTATATCAGAGTAAAGGGCTAAAAAGAAGATTTTCCAAGCACATGGACCCAAGAAACAAGCTGGAGTAACCATCCTAATGTCTAATAAAATAGACTTTCAATCAAAGTTAATCAAAAGGTATGGTAAATGACACTTCATACTCATCAAAGGAACAATCCACCAACAGGACATCTCAATTCTGAACATCTATGCCCCAAATGCAAGGGCACCCACTTTTGTAAAAGAAACATTACTAAAGCTTAAATCACACATTGAACCGCACACATTAATAGTGGGAAACTTCAATACCTTACTCTCACCAATTGACAGGTCATCGAGACATAAACTAAACAGAGAAATATTGAAACAGAGGTTATAACTCAAATGGACCTAATAAGTATCTATAGAACAATTCACTCAAAGAATATAATTTTCTTCTCAGCAGCTTACAGAACCTTCTCCAAAATTGACCATATAATTGGTCACAAAGCAAGCCTTGACAGATTCAAGAAGATTGTAATAACCCCTTGTATCTTGTCAGATCACCATGGATTAAAGCTAGACTTAAACAACAACAAAAACAATAGAAAGTCAACATATTCTTGGAAACCAAACAACTCTCTATTCAATGATCACTGGGTCAGGGAAGAAATAAAGAAAGAAATTAAAGGCTTTCTAGAACTCAATGAAAATGAGAACACAACATACCCAAACTTATAGGACACAATGAAAGCAGTGCTAAGAGGAAAGTTCATAACACTGAGTTCACTCATAAAAAATTGGACAAGTCTCATACTAATGAATTAAAAATATACCTGAAAGCTCTAGAAAAAAAGAAGCAAACAGACCCAAGAAGAGCAGACAGTAGGAAATAATCAAACTCAGGGCTGAAATCAATCTATCAGTAACAGAGAGAACAATACAAAGAATCAATGAAACAAAGATCTGGTTCTTTGAGAAAATCAGCATAATAGCATAAAACCCTTAGCCAAACTAACATTAAGGCAGAGAGACAGTACCTAAATGAACAAACTCAGAAATGAAAAAGGAGACGTAACAATGAACACTAAGGAAATTCAAAGAATCATTAGATCTTATTTCAAAAGCCTGTATTACACACACAAAAAAAAATCTAAGTGAAACAGACCATTTTCTAGACAGATAACAATTACCAAAGTTAAATCAAGATCAGGTAAACTATCTAAATAGTCCTATAACCCCTAAGGAATTCAAACAAGTCATTAAAAGTCTCCCAATCAAAAAATGGCCCAGGGCCAGATAGTTTTAGTACAGAATTATACCAGACTTTCAAAGCAGAGATTATACCAATACTCCTCAAATTATTCCACAAAACAGAAACTGCAGAAACACTGCCAAATTCATTCTATTTGGCCACCATCACCCTGATACCTAAACCAAACAAAGATAAAAAAAAAATGAGGAGAGAGAGAATTCCAGAAGTACTCAATAAAATATTTGTAAACAAAATCCAAGAAAACATCAAAGACATCATCGACCATGATCAAGACAGCTACATCCCAGGGATGTAGGGATGGTTCAGTATATGAAAATCTATCTACATAATCCACTATATAGACAAACTGAAAGAATAAAAACCTCATGATCATCTCATTGGATGCTGGAAAAAGCCTTTGACAAAATCTAACAGCCCTTAATGTTAAACGTCATAGAGATATCAGGAATTGATGGCACATACCTAAACATAATAAAGGCAATACACAGCAAGCCAATATCTAACATAAAATTAAACAGAGAGAAATTTAAAACAATTCCACTAAAATCAAGGACACGACAAAGCTGAACACTCTCTCCCTATCTCTTCTTCTTCTACTTTCTTTTTTATTTTCTATATTTTTTATTTACATTCCCAATGATTTCCCCTTTCCCGGTTCCCCCACCCCCGAAAGTCCCATAAGCCCTCATCCCTCCCACTGTTCCCCATTCAACCCCCTCCTGCTTCTCTGTCCTGGTATTCCCCTACACTGCTACATCCAATTTTTCCAGGACCAGGGGTCTCATCTTCCTTCTTCTTGGAAATCAATTGATATGTGAATTGTGTCTTGGGTATTCCAAGCTTCTGAGTTAATATCCCCTTATCAGTGACTGCATACCATGCGTGTTCTTTTGTGAATAGGTCACCTAACTTAGAATGACATTCTCCAGTTCCACCCACTTGCCTAAGAACTTCATGAATTTATTGTTTTTAATAGCTGAGTAGATTCCATAGTGTAAATATACCAAGTTTTCTGTATCTATTCCTCCGTTGAAGGACATCTGGGTTCTATTCAGCTTCTGGCTATTATAAATAAGTGTGCTATGAACTTAGTGGAGCATGTGTCCTTATTGAATGCCAGGAAGGACTCTGGGTATATGCTCAGCAGTGGTATAACAGGATCCTCCTGGAGTGTCATGCCCAGTTTTCTGAGGAACCACCAGACTGTTTTCCAGAGTGGTTGTACCAGCTTACACTCCCACCAGCAGTGGAGGAGTGTTCCTCTTTCTCCACATCCTTCCCAACAACTGCTGTCTCCTGTGTATTTGATCTTAGCCATTCTGACTGGTGTGAGATGGAATCTCAGGGTTGTTTTGATTTGCATTTCCCTAATGACTAAGGATGATGAACATCTCTTTAGGTGCTTCTCGGCCATTAGATATTCTTCAGGTGAGAACTCTTTGTTTAGCTCTGTGCCCTTTTTTTAATAGGGTTACTTGGCTCTCTGGAGTCTAACTTCTTGAGTTCTTTGTATATATTGGATATTAGCCCTTTGTTGGATGTAGGGTTGGTAAAGATCATTTTCCAGTTAGTTGGCTGCCGCTTTGTCCTTTTGACAGTTTCTTTTGCCTTACAGAAACTTTGTAATTTAATGAGGTCCCATTTGTCAATTCTTGATCTTAGAGCATAAGCTATTGGAGTTCTATTCAGGAAATTCTCCCCTGTGCCCATATGTTCAAGGTTCTTCCCTAGTTTCCTTTCTATTAGTTTCAGTGTGTCTGGTTTTATGTGAAGGTACTTGATCCACTTGGAATTGAGCTTAGTGCAAGGAGATAAGAATGGATCAATTTGCATTCTTCTGCATGTTGACCTCCAGCTGAACCAGCACCATTTGTTGAAAAGACTATCTTTTTTCCACTGGATGGTTTTAGCTCCTTTGTCAAAGATCAAGTGACCATAGGAGTGTGGATTCATTTCTGGGTTTTCAATTCTGTTCCATTGATCTACATGCCTGTCACTGTACTAATACCATGCAGTTTTTAACACTATTGCTCTGTAGTACAGCTTGAGATCCGGGATACTGATTCCCTCAGAAGTTCTTTTACTCGTGAGAATAGTTTTAGCTATCCTGGGTTTTCTGTTATTTCAGATGAATTTTTGAATTGCTCTTTCTAACTCTATGAAGAATTGAGTTGGGATTTTGATGGGGATTGCATTGAATCTGTATATTGCTTTTGGCAAGATGGTCATTTTTACTATATTAATCCTGCCAATCCAGGAGCACAGAAGATTTTTGCATCTTCTGAGGTCTTCTTCAATTTCTTTCTTCAGAGACTTGAAGTTCTTGTCATACAGATCTTTCACTTGTTTGGATAGAGTCACATCAAGATACTTTATATTGTTTGTGGCTATCATGAAGGGTATAATTTCCCTTATTTCTTTCTCAGCCTGCTTCTACTTTGAGTATAGGAAGGCTACTGATCTGCTTGAGTTGATTTTATATCCAACCACTTTGCTGAAGTTGCTTATCAGCTGTAGGAGTTCTTTGGTGGAGTTCTTTGGTTCACTTAAGTATACTATCATATTGTCTGCAAATATGATGGTTTGAATTCTTCCTTTCCAATTTGTATCACTTTGACCTCCTTTTGTTGTCTAATTGCTCTAGCTAGAACTTCAAGCACTATATGGAAAAGATATGGAGAGAGAGGGCAGCATTGTGTAGTCTCTGATTTTAGTGGGATTGATTCAAGTTTCTCTCCATTTTGTTTGATGTTGTCTACCGGTTTGCTGTAAACTGCTTTTACTATGCTTAGATATGGGCCTCGAATTCCTGATCTTTCCAAGACTTTTAGCAAGAAAGGATGCTGAATTTTGTCAAATGCTTTTTCAACATCTAATGAAATGACCATGTGGTTCTTTTCTTTGAGTTTGTTTATGTAATGGATTACATTGATGAACTTCCTTATATTGAACCATCCCTGCATCCCTGGGATGAAGCCTACTTGATGGTGTTAAATGATCATTTTGATGTGTTCTTGGATTCGGTTGGCAAGAATTTTATTGAGTATTTTTGCATCGATATTCATAAGAGAGATTGGCCTGAGATTCTCTTTCTTTGCCGGATCTTTGTGTGCTTTTGGTATTAACGTAATTGTGGCTTCATAGAACGAGTTGGGTAGTGTTCCTTCTGTTTCTATTTTGTGGAATAGTTTGAAGAGTATTGGTGTTAGGTCTTCTTTGAAGGTCTGATAGAATTCTGCACTAAAACCATCTGGACGTGTGCTTTTTATGGTTGGAAGACTTCCAATGATCACTTCTATTTCTTCAGGGGTTATAGGACGGTTTAGATGGTCTATTTGATCCTGATTTAATTTTGGAATTTGGTATCTGTCTAGGAAATTGTCCATTTCCTCGAGATTTTCTAGTTGTTTTGAATACAGGCTTTTGTAGTAGGATCTGATGATTTTTTGAATTTCCTCAGATTCTGTTGGTATCTCTCCCTTTTCATTTCTGATTTTGTTAATTTGGATACTGTCTCTGTGCCCTCTGGCTAGTCTGGCTAAGGGCTTATCTATCTTGTTGATTTTCTCAAAGAACCAACTCCTCGTTTTGTTGTTTCTCTGTATGGTTTTATTTGTTTCTGCTTGATTGATTTCAGCCCTGAGTTTGATGATTTCCTGCCTTCTACTCCTCTTTGGTGTATTTACTTCTTTTTGTTCCAGGGCTTTCAGGTGTGCCATTAAGCTGCTAGTGTATGCTGTCTCCCTTTTCTTTTTGGTGGCACTCAGGGCTATGAATTTTCCTCTTAGCACTGCTTTCATTGTGTCCCATTAATTAGGGTGTTGTGCCTTCATTTTCATTAAATGTTAAAAAGTCTTTGATTTCTTTATTTATTCCTTGACCAAGTTATCATTGACTAGAGCATTATTCAGCCTCCACATGTACATGGGCTTTCTGTTGTTTTTGTTGCTATTGAAGAACACCATTATTCCATAGTGATCTGATAGGAGGCATGGGATTAGTTTGATCTTCTTGTATCTGTTGAGGTCTGTTTTGTGATCAATCATATGGTCAATTTTGGAGAAGGTACCATGAGGTGCTGAGAAGGTATATTCTTTTGCTTTAGGATGAAATGTTCTATAGATATCTGTTAGATCCATTTGGTCCAAAGCTTCAATTAGTTTTACTGTGTCCCTGTTTAGTTTCTGCTTTCCTGATCATTCCATTGCAGAGAGTGGGATGTTGAAATCACTCCAATTATTGTGTGAGGTGTGATGTGTGCTTTGAGCTTTAGTAAAGTTTCTTTTACAAATGAGGGTGCCCTTGCATTTGGAACATAGATGTTCCGAATTGAGAGTTCTCCTTGGTGGGTTTTTCCTTTGATCATTATGTAGTGTCCTTCTGTGTCTTTTTTGACGACTTTAGGTTGAAAGTCAATTTTATCTGATATTAGGATGGCTACTCCAGCTTGTTTCCTGGGACTATTTGCTTGTAAGATTGTTTTCTAGCCTTGTACTCTGAGGTAGTGTTTGACACTGAGGTACGTTTCCTGCACGCAGCAAAATGCTGGGTCCTGTTTATGTATTCAGTCTGTTAGTGTATATCTTTTTATTGGGGAATTGAGACCATTGATGTTAGGAGATATTAAGAAATAGTGGTTCTTGCCACCTGCTATTCTTGACGCTATCTTTATGTTTGAGTGGTTATCTACTTTTGGGTTTGATCAAAGAAGGCTACTATCTTGTTTTTTCCAGGGTGTGCTTTCTCTTCTTGTATTGGCAATTTACACCTATTATCCTTTGCAGGGCTGGGTTTGTGGAAAGATATTGTGCAAATTTGGTTTTATCATAGACTGTCTTGGTCTCTCCATCTGTGGTGATTGAGAGTTTTGCTGGGTATAGTAGTCTAGGCTGGCATTTGTGTTCTCTTAGAGTCTGCATGAGATCTGCCCAGGATCTTCTGGCTTTCATAGTCTCTGTGATTCAGGTAGGTCTTCCTTTGTATGTTACTTGGCCTTTTTCTCTTACTGCTTTTAATATTCTTTCTTTGTTTAGTACATTTGGTGTTTTGATTATTATGTGACGGGAGGTATTTCTGTTCTGGTCCAGTCTGTTTGGAGTTCTGTAGACTTCTTGTCCGTTCATCTGCATCTCTCTCTATAGGTTACGGAAGTTTTCCTCCATAATTTTGTTGAAGATATTTACTGGCCCTTTAAGTTGCAAATCTTCACTCTCATCTATACCTATAATCCTTAGGTTTGGTCTTCTCATTGTGTCCTGGATTTCCTGGATGTTTTGGGTTACACGTTTTTTCCATTTTGCGTTTTCTTTGACTGTTGAGTCGATGCTTTCTATGGTATCTTCAGCAACTGAGATTCTGTCTTCCATCTCTTGTATTCTATTGTTGATATTTGTATCTATGACCCCTGATTTCTTCCAAGGTTTTCTATCTCCAAAGTTGTCTCCCTTTGTGATTTCTTAGTTGTTTATTCTTCCTTTTTTAGATCCTGGATAGATTTGCTCAGTTCCTTCACTTGTTTCTCTTTGTTTTCCTGTATTTCTTTAAGACATTTTTGCATTTCCTCTTTCAGGACTTCTGCCTGTTGACCCAAGTTCTCCTGTATTTCTTTAAGCGATTTTTGTGTTTCCTCTTTATGGGTTTCATTCTGTTGGCTCATATTCTCCTACATTTCATTAAGTGATTTTTGTGTTTCCTTTGTAAGGACTTCTACCCATTGATTCATGTTCTCCTGTATTTCTTTAAGAGATTTATTTACGTCCTTCTTGAAATCCTCTAATAGCATCTTGAGAAGTGATTTTAAATCCAGATCTTGCCTTTCGGTTGTGGTGGGATATCCAGTACTTGCTGCTGTTGGAGAGTTGGGTTCAGATGGTGCCATATTGCCTTGATTTTTGTTAGTAACGTCCCTACTTTTGCCATCTGGTTATCTCTGTTCTTAGTTGGTCCTGCTGACACTGGCTGGTGCTTGAACCTCCTGTGAGCCTGCAAGGCTATTTCCGCACCCCTGGATTACGGGGTTTCCCCTGGAACTGATTTCTGAGGGGCTGCCCTGCTCCTGAGTGTATTTGGAGCCCTGGTGTGCCTTGCCCCAAGTGATGTTATAATTGGGATAGCTCTGTGTATCTGGAGTCTTTATCTGGTCTATCACCTGAGCAAAGGTGGCGGAGGCTGCTGTGCTCCCTCCAGGCACGGGTCACTCTGCAGGGCAGATGTTCCACAGCAGAGCTGGCACCCAGACAACCACAGAGCTTCCCCGCTCTTGGGCACAGGCAGCACCCTAGCTGGCTGTGTCCCAAGCAAATTTATGCTCGGTTATCTCTGCACCTGGAGGCCCTGACTGCTCTGTCGCCAGAGCAAAGATGGCAGAGGGTACTGCACTCCCTCTTCCTATCTCTTCAATATAGTACTTAAGGTTCTCTCTAGAGCAAGAAGAGAATTAAAGGAGATGAAGGGAGTACAAATTTTAAAGGAAGAAGTCAAAGTATTGCTATTCAATGATATGATAGTATACATAAATGACCTCATAAATTCTACCAGAGAACACCTGCAGTTGATAAACACTTTTAACAAACTGGCTAGATACAAAATTAACTCTAAAAAATCAGTAACCCTCTTTTATACAAGCAATAAACAGGCTGAGAAAGGAGTTAGGGAGACAATACCCTTCATAATAACCAAAAATGATATGAAATATCTGGATGTATTTCAATCCAAGTAAGTGAAAGACCTATATGACAAGAACTTCAAGTTTCTGAAGAAACTGAGGAAGATGTCAGAAGATAGAAAGATCTTCCATGCTCATGGATTAGTAGAATTAATATAGTGAAAATTGCCATTTTAGCAAAAGCAATCTACATATTCAATGCAATTCCCATCAAAATTCCAATCCCATGATAGCTCAAATGATCCTGAACAATAAAAGAATTTCTGGAGGTATCACAATCCCTGAGTTTAAGCTGTACTACAGGGCAATAGTAATAAAAACTGCATCATATTGGTATAGAATCAGACAGGTTGATCTATGGAAACAAAACAAAGATCCAGAAAAACACACACACTTGATTTTTGACAAAGAAACCAAGACCATATAATGGAAAAATGGAGAACATCTTCAATAAATGGTGCTTGTTTAACTGGATGTCTGCATGTAGAAGAATTCAAATAGATCCATACTTATCACCCTGCACAAAACTCAAGACCAAATGGAACGAAGACCTCAATGTAAAACCAGATATACTGAATCTGATAAGAACATAAAGTAGGGGATAGCCTTAAACCCATCAGTTCATCATCCTTAACATAATACCAATATCTCAGGCATTGAAATCAATCATTAATAAATGGGACCACTTGAAAATGAAAAGTTTCTTTAAGTCAAAGGATACCATTGATAGGACAAAAATGACAGCCTACAAATTGGGAAAAGATCTTCACTAACCCTACATCTGATAGAGGACTAACATCAAATATATATGAATAAGTCAAGATGTTAGACGCCAACAAACCAAATAATCCACTTAAAAAATGGGAATAGTTCTACCTGAAGATCCAGCTATACTACACCTGGGCATATACCCAAAAGATTCTCCACCATATTACAAGGGCACTTACTCAACTATGTTCATAGCACCCTTATTTGTAATAGCCAAAACCTGGAAACATCCTAGATATCCCTCAACTGAAGAATAGATAAAAATAACATGGTTCATTTACGCAATGGAATACTACTCAGCTCTCTACAAAGATACCATGAATTTTGCAGGCAAGTGGATGAAACTAGAAAATCTCCTGAGTGAGTTAACTGAGACCCAAAATGACAAGCATGGTATGTACTCACTTATAAGTGAATATTTGTCATAAAGTACAGGTTAACCATGCTATAATCAACAAACCCAAAGAAGCCAAATACCAAGGAAGGCCTGAAGGAAGATGGTTCAATCTTCTTCAGAAGGGGAAACAAATAGATATTGGAGGTGGATGGATGGAGGGAACTGGGTGGAAAAGAGGATGGGGGAGGGGATTACACGACTGAATGGGGAAGGAAAATCATATATTAGGAGAGCAGGGGAGAAAGAATGGAAACTGGGGGTGAACTGGGTGCAAGCACTAGGATGTGTCAGAGACCTGAGATGGAGGGAGGGCCATAGGGGCCTACAGAGGGGACTCTAGCTGAGAATCCTAGCAGTGGGGGATATAGATCCTGAAGTGGCCAATTACAATAGCCAGGAATGACTCCTAGTAGAAGGATAAGGACAGCAACTCACCCACTAAACCTTCACCCCAAAATGTGTTCTGCCTACGAGATATGCAGAGACAAAGATAGAGCAGAAATGGAGGGAGTGAGCAACCAATGACTGCCCCAAATTGAGACCCATTCCATGGGCAAAAACCAATCCCTAACATTATTAATGATACTGGTATGCTTGCAGACACGATCCTAGCATAACTGTCCTCTGAGAGGCTCCACCCAGCAGCCAATGGAATAAGATGCAGAGACCACAGCCACTCATTAGATGGAGCTCAGGGAGACTTAGGGAAGGGTAGAGGGACCCAAAGAGGACAGGCCTCTATAGGAACAGAGTCAACTAACCTCGACCATTGCATTCTCCCAGAGATTGAACTACGAATCAATGAGTGAGCACAGGCTAGACCTAGGATCATATAAGCAACAGATGATCAGTTTGGTCTTCATGTGGGTTCCCCAACAATTGAAGCAGGGGCTGTCCTTGAACCTTTTGCCTGTTTTCCTGTTGATTCTGTTCCACTAACTGGGCCACCTTATTTGACTTCAGTGGAAGAGGATATGCCTAGTACTGTATTGACTTGTTGTTCCAGGGATGGAGAAGAGAAGGGATAGTGTGTGAGGAGATGAGGGGGGGAGAATGGGGAAAGGATCTGCATGAGGCAGTACTAGGAGGAAAGGGTGGGACTAATACTGCGATGTAAATTAATTAATTAATTAATTAACTTTTAAAAAGAAAACGAATTCACATATTTTGTGACACCAACTATGAGGAAGATCACAGTGCAAATAAGTTCTAAGTATATTGTTACTGAAAAAATAAAAAGTAATTTCTCCTCAAAAAAGGTATGAAAATAAAGAGTTTAAAAATAAATTAAATTTAAGAATGTGGAAATGCAAATTGATATATAAATACATATTAGAAGATTTTAAAAGTCACTTGGATATAAACTGACAGGAAATTCAATCAGTTATAAAATAGTCAACACTACAGACACTTAAGGTTTAAAAACAAAAGTTTTCCACAACCAATTATAAACCAAAAATGACATAAGATAGGGAGGGGTGTGTGTGTGTGTATGTGTAAGGAGAGAGGAAATATAAATACATATATATTTGTGTATACATACATATATGTGTGTGTGTATGTATGTGTGAGAGAGAGAGAAAGAGTGGGGGAGAGAGAGAGAGAGAGAGAAGGAGAGAGGAATCCACAGTGGTGGAGGTTCAGAAGGATCGCCTAGATCATGCTGTAATATCCATTTCTTGAGTTGCATATTGACTTGGAGTCCCACAATCTTCTTCAGATGCATGTTCTTCCTTCTTATTTATTTATTTATTTATAATTTATTTACGTTTCAAGTGTTATCCCCTTACCCCAGTTTCCTCCCTCCCAGAAACCCCCTACCCCATATTCCCTCCCCCTGCTTCTATGAGGGTGTTCCTCCACCCACCCACTCACTCCTGCCTCCCTGCCTTCGATTCTCATACACTGGGCATCTATCAATGCTTCATAGGACAAACAACCTCTCTTCCCATTGATGCCTGACAAGGCCGTCCTCTGCTACATATGCAGCCAGAGCCATGTGTACTCCTTGGTTGGTGGTTTAGTCCCTGGGAGCTCGGGGGGGGGAATCTGTTTGGTTGATATTATTGTTCTTCCTATGGGTGTACAAACCCCTTCAGCTCCTTCAGTCCTTTCAATGGGTCTTCAATGCCCCCCCCCACACACACACACTCAGTTCAATGGTTGGCTGCGAGCATCTGGCTCTGTATTTGTAAGGCTCTGGCAGGGCCTCTCAGGAGACAGCTATATCAGGCTCCTTTCAGCAAGCCTTTCTTAGCATCCATCAATGGAATAGAACTTAAGACCCAGAAATGAACCCACACACCTACCATCACTTGATCTTTGACAAAGAAGCTAAAATCATCCAGTGGAAAAAAAGACAGCATTTTCAACAAATGGTGCTGGTTCAACTGACAGTCAGCATGTGCATTCTTAATTTAATTATTCCAAGCATGCTTTCTTCGACAACCTTTCCCTTAGATCCTGGGATAAGAATCTGTGAAAAATGTGTCACTCCCTATGGGCCAAGCATTGCAACACATGAGCCTATGGGGCTATTCCTAGATCACACATGCCTTCTTTTAGAGAGAGAGATTTCTTTTGCTCCTGGAAAAGAGTGTTTGCATGTATTTATGTACAGCACATCCATGCAGTGCTCACAGAGGCCAGAAGAGGGCATTGGATCACCTAGAACTGGAGTTACCGAAAGTTGTGAGCCACCAGGTGGGTGCTGGAAACAAAACCCAAGTCTTCTTTGGGAGCAGCCAGTGCTTTTAACTGCAGATCTCTCCACGTGCCTTTTTTCTTTTCTTTCTTTCTTTTTTTTTTATGTAGGTAACATTTATTTTTCACCAATCTCTTGCTCATTCTTCTCCATTCACATTATTTTTTTTTTTTGCAATTTTGGTTGATTTCTCAAGACACATATAAACTTATTCAGACTTCATGAGACACTTTGTGAACATGATTCTTAGCTACTATGCATAAAGCTAAAGATAGCACCTAATGAAGCACAGAATAGCTAAGGACATGAAGTTGCTCATGAAAGACTCCCTGGCCACATGACTGAAGTATTAAGCACTATTTACAGAAATCAGCTTTGTGCAGAAGCATCTGAAGAGAAGCTGAGACCAGCTAAAGGACTACATCTCCCATTTCCTCCTATTAAAACAAATACTGTTTTCTATACAGAAATTCTTTTGAAGACAAAAGAACCTATAAATGGGATAACAGGTGTGAGGGTGCCATGTCTAGGTATATACTAATAGAAGCTTCCTTTCCTATAAGGTTGCTGATGATTGAGGGTCTGGTATATGGTTTGTTTTCTATTGACAGTCAACATTTCCTTCTTGAAGACATTCTAGTAACATGTCTATGCCACTATTTTTAGATCTATGACAAATCATATATTCTGTACTAATTCAGAAATGTTTTTCATTAACTAGCTCTTATCAAATAACTGCTGTTCCAAGGAAGATACAAATCATCCTGGGATCCCAGGGGTTGGCTCCCCTTCAAAGAGAAAGGAAATTGAATCTGTTAACCCCCTACTGAGAAACACAGGAAATGCCAATCTTATGACTAATCAAGAAGAAATACACAACATTTGAGATAGACCCACACCCCCAAATGGCTTCCTAATTCATTTGTCTATTCTTGAATTTCCTTAAACAAATAGATGGTTTTGCAGATGTGATAGTTCCTGCCTGTAATCCAGTGTTGCTATGTAAGAGGCTGAGGTAAGAGAATGGGGAGTTTGAAGCCAACTTGAGCTACATTCTTAACAATAAATAATAAACTCAAATATATCCCTACCTCTAAATTACTATTGAAATACAAATAGCTCTGGGCATGCCCATACATAAGCCTATGTTTATACCAGAGTAAAAATAATATCATCTATTTCCTGAGGTGAGTTATATTATACATAATCCAGGAGGAGTACATCAGGAAAGAGGAAGGGAAAATGGAAAAACGCCATTTTTCATACCCGAAGTTTGGACAAAAACAGATGCTGGTTTGGGTTTGGCAAAATTTTTCCTGGTTTCTGATTCTATGTTAATTTCCTAAATTTTGGTAAGAGCTGATTTTAATTTCTATTACATACACAGAGGAGAGAACATATATGTTCAGATCTTCATGGAAAACATAGTTTGCCTTAAGGTGAGTGTTTAAAGCAAGGGTACAGTGATGTTTATAAGTCCAATTAACTACAAAAACCTAATTATCCTTTTGCCACATGGGAAAAGAAAACCAGGCTTCCTCATATGGTCATTAATTCCACCCACACAGGCTGGTCTGCCAAGCTGTTAAGTAACTAAAATACTAGATGAATGAATGGGTAGATGAAAGAAAGCAGAAGCAAGACCGGAAGCTTGGGGTAAGACCCTGATGCTAATGACATCATTCTCCATTGAGGATCACTCCCACCACTACAGACTTGCATGGCCCTGCAGCTCTGCCTTTGAATGGGAGCCCTTGCTGTGGTGTAACAGTGAATGGTGACAAACAGGTTTACATGTTTGATGCTCTGTCATCTAGTGGGCCTGGGAGATCATGCAACTTCAGGGAGGGAATCTGCTCCCTGATTCCTTTGTCTCCCTTCCTTTCCCTTCCCTCCCTCTGTCCTCCTCCTCTCTCTCTCTCTCTCTCTCTCTCTCTCTCTCTCTCTCTCTCTCTCTCTCTCTCTCTCTCTCTCTCTCTCTGCTTTCTAAATGTCCAGGCATGAATTGTTTGTTTGTTTGTCCCTCACTTCCTCCCACCATAAACAGACCTATTCCCCCAAACCATGAACTGAAATAACCCTTTGGTCAAGTTGTTTTCATCAGGTATTTAGTTTTACAGAAACAAAAAAGCCTAAAGAATACTCCCCTTTCTTTCTTTGTCATATCATGAAATCAGGAATACAAGGTCAGATAGCAACAGCTACAGTGGCTTGACACCACCAGCCTGCCTGTATGGTGCCCAGTGTCACCCCCAAGCCTGCCAGCATGATCGGTTGGCACAGTGTCAATCCCCAGCCTACACTGCAAAGCACTTACCATGTTACCCCTAGCCTACCTGCAGGCTGCCTACAGTGTCGCTGCCCTGAGGATTCTCATCCTTCCTGCTTGACACTGCTATATCAAACGGAAAAAACCCCGCATCAATGGAAGATACAGATTACAGTACCAAGCAAAATAGAATTCTTATGGGTGCTAATTTACTTGAAGAACCTTTAATGCTGTTCCTCAGAAGACTTTCATGTGGTTGAAAAATCAATCCCTCACACTCCCTTCATACAATCTTGTTGATTTTTTTTGACATCCCACATATGCAAAAAAAAAATCATTTACTCAAAATGCTTGAGAGGTGGAAAAATTAGAGTTTCATGCTCTGTAGACTGAAATCTACATAGATTTTTACAGCTTTGCTTTTAAAAAAAAGAAAATGTTCTCTGCAGTTAAGAAATCACTCCTACAGATGAGTCTATCTCTTCCACTGTTGTTTAAAGGTGGCTTATGGGTGAATTACCCTGGACATGGTTATAAATTTGAGATTTTAAGAACTGCTGAGGGGAGCTTTGCTTTGCTTTTCTTCCCCGTCCCCTCCCCTTTTTGGCTGTAAGTACAATGAGGACACAGCTGTAGTAGCTAGAAATTGAGGGATTCTAAAACCCATAAAAATAGTAGCTTCCTTTTCCTGTTTTGAGCTGTGAGCTGTGAAACAACAGTTAAGTTTATCTAGTCTCCTATTATTTATAATGATTAATCTGAGGCCACATTCCCAGGAGGGTAATTAGCTAGGCAATTACTTCAGTGTGAATCCAGCATTCTGATTAAGTATAGCTTTAGAGTTACAAGTATCCAAACATCCAATAAAGCATAGAATAGGGCTTTTTTTTTTTAAACTTGGTTGTGTTGGATCAGGCAGAAATATGGCAGGAATAGCAGGCCCATCTAACTTCAATGAAATTTTGAGACAAGTACGAATCTTAGCAACAGGAGACAGCAGTGAAATTCCAACTCTGTTATGGTAGGTTTCTGTATGTTCTTGCCTGCTACACACTCAACCTATAGCCATCCACCCTGCACATCAGCAAGTTTTAAATGATGAACTCGTTCCTGTCTGCCAGTTAAGGTGTGTGAGGACTATCTACTAGTTCCCCATCTCCCTATTATCTCTAATATATTGCTACAAAGAGTAGAAATCTGAATAATTAACTCAAAAAAAAATCCCTTAAGAATTAATTCCTCTGGCTGGAAAAATGGCTCAGCAGCTAAGAGCACTGACTACTCTTCCAAAGGTCCTGAGTTCAATTCCCAGCAACCACATGGTGGCTCACAACCATCTGTGATAAGATCTGATGCTCTCTTCTGGTGTGTCTGAAGACAGCTACAGTGTACTCACATAAATAAAATAAAAAATTCAAATTAAAAAAAAAAGAATTAATTCCTCTGGAAACACAGGGTCAAGTAAAATCGCCCAACGCTGCCTCAGAGGCTGTTCTTTTTTTTTTATTATTATTATTTATTTTATTTATTTTTTTTAATTTACATTCCAGATCATTTCCCCTTTCCCGTTTCCTCCCTCCCCGAAAGTCCCATAAGCCCCCTTCCCTCCCTCTTTTCTCCATTCAACCCCCTCTCGTTACTCTGTCCTGGCGTTCCCCTACATCCAGTCTTTCCAGGACCAGGGGTCTCTCCTTCCATCTTTTTAGAAATCTATTGATATGCGGATTGTGTCTAGGGTATTCCGAGATTCTGGGTTAATATCCCCTTATCAGTGACTGCATACCATGTGTGTTCTTTTGTGATTGTGTTACCTCACTAAGGATGATATTTTCAAGTTCTGACCATTTGCCTAGGAATTTTGTGAATTCATTGTTTTTAATTGCAGAGTAGTATTCCATTGTGTAGATATACCACATCTTCTGAATCCATTCCTCCATTGAGGGACATCTGGGTTCTTTCCAGCTTCTGGCTATTATAAATAAGGCTGCTATGAACATAGTGGAGCATGTGTCCTTATTGCATGCAGGTAAAGCCTCTGGGTATATGCCCAGGAGTGGTATAGCCGGATCCTCCGGAAGTGTCATGCCCAGGTTTCTGAGGAGCCGCCAGACTGCTTTCCAGAGTGGTTGTACCAGCTTGCAATCCCACCAGAAGTGGAGGAGTGTTCCTCTTTCTCCACATCCTCGCCAACAACTGCTGTTTCCTGTGTTTTTGATCTTAGCCATCCTGACTAGTGTGAGATGGAATCTCAGGGTTGTTTTGATTTGCATTTCCCTAATGACTAAGGATGATGAACATCTCTTTAGGTGCTTCTCAGCCATTAGATATTCTTCAGGTGAGAACTCTTTGTTTAGCTCTGTACCCCATTTTTTAATAGGATTACTTGCCTCTCTGGAGTTTAACTTCTTGAGTTCTTTGTATATATTGGATATTAGCCCTCTGTTGGATGTAAGGTTGGTAAAGATCATTTCCCAGTTAGTTGGTTGCCGCTTTGTCTTTTTGACAGTGTCTTTTGCCTTGCAAAAACTTTGTAATTTAATGAGGTCCCATTTGTCTATTCTTGATCTTAGAGCATAAACTATTGGAGTTCTGTTCGGGAAATTCTCCCCTGTGCCCATATGTTCAAGGTTCTTCCCTAGTTTCCCTTCTATTAGTTTCAGTGTGTGTGGTTTTATGTGGAGATCTTTGATCCACTTAGAATTAAGCTTAGTGCAAGGAGATAAGAATGGGTCAATTTGCATTCTTCTGCATGTTGACCTCCAGCTGAGCCAGCACCATTTGTTGAAAAGGCTATCTTTTTTCCACTGGATGGTTTTAGCTCCTTTGTCAAAGATCAAGTGACCATAGGAGTGTGGATTCATTTCTGGGTCTTCAATTCTGTTCCATTGATCTACATGTCTGTTACTGTACCAATACCATGCGGTTTTTAACACTATTTCTCTGTAGTACAGCTTGAGGTCCGGGATACTGATTCCCCCAGAGGTTCTTTTACTCTTGAGAATAGTTTTAGCTATTCTGGGTTTTCTGTTATTCCAGATGAATTTTTGAATTGCTCTTTCTAACTCTATGAAGAATTGAGTTGGGATTTTGATGGGGATTGCATTGAATCTGTGTATTACTTTTGGTAAGATGCTCATTTTTACTATATTAATCCTGCCAATCCATGAGCATGGCAGATTTTTCCATCTTCTGAGGTCTTCTTCAATTTCTTTCTTCAGAGACTTGAAGTTCTTGTCATACAGATCTTTCACTTGTTTGGTTAGAGTCACGCCAAGATACTTAATATGGTTTGTGGCTATTGTGAAGGGTATTATTTCTCTTACTTCTTTCTCAGCCTGCTTATCCTTTGAGTATAGGAAGGCTTCTGACTTGCTTGAGTTGATTTTATAACTGGACACTTTGCTGAAGTCGTTTATCAGCTGTAGGAGTTCTCTGGTGGAGTTCTTTGGGTCGCTTAAGTATACTATCATATCGTCTGCAAATAGTGATAGTTTGACTTCTCCCTTTCCAATTTGTATCCCTTTGACCTCTTTTTGTTGTCTAATTGCTCTAGCTAGAACTTCAAGTACTATATTGAAAAGATATGGAGAGAGAGGGCAGCCTGGGCTAGTCCCTGATTTTAGTGGGATTGCTTCAAATTTCTCTCCATTTAGATTGATGCTGGCTACCGGTTTGCTGTAAATTGCTTTTACTATGTTTAGATATGGGCCTTGAATTCCTGATCTTTCCAAGACCTTTAGCATGAAAGGATGCTGAATTTTGTCAAATGCTTTCTCAGCATCTAATGAGATGACCATGTGGTTTTTTTCTTTGAGATTGTTTATGTAGTGGATTACATTGATGAATTTCCTTATATTGAACCATCCCTGCATCCCTGGGATGAAGCCTACTTGATCGTGGTGAATGATCGTTTTGATGTGTTCTTGAATTCGGTTGGCAAGAATTTTATTGAGTATTTTTGCATCGATATTCATAAGAGAGATTGGCCTGAGATTCTCTTTCTTTGTCGGATCTTTGTGTGCTTTTGGTATTAGTGTAATTGTGGCTTCATAGAACGAGTTGGGTAGTGTTCCTTCTGTTTCTATTTTGTGGAACAGTTTGAAGAGTATTGGTGTCAGGTCTTCTTTGAAGGTCTGATAGAATTCTGCACTAAAACCATCTGGACCTGTGCTTTTTTTGGTTGGAAGACTTCCAATGACAACTTCTATTTCTTCAGGGGTTATACGACGGTTTAGATGGTCTGTTTGATCCTGATTTAATTTTGGTACTTGGTATCTGTCAAGGAAATTGTCCATTTCCTCAAGATTTTCTAGTTGTGTTGAATACAGGTTTTTGTAGTAGGATCTGATGATTTTTTGAATTTCCTCAGTTTCTGTTGTTATCTCTCCCTTTTTGTTTCTGATTTTATTAATTTGGATACTATCTCTGTGCCCTCTGGTTAGTCTGGCTAAGGGCTTATCTATATTGTTGATTTTCTCAAAGAACCAACTCTTTGTTTTGTTGATTCTTTGTATGGTTTTCTTTGTTTCTACTTGATTGATTTCAGCCCTGAGTTTGATGATTTCCTGCCTTCTACTCCTCTTTGGTGTATTTGCTTCTTTATGTTCCAGGGCTTTCAGGTGTGCCATTAAGCTGTTAGTGTATGCTGTCTCCCGTTTCTTTTTGGCGGCACTCAGGGCTATGAATTTTCCTCTTAGCACTGCTTTCGTTGTGTCCCATAAATTAGGGTATGTTGTGCCTTCATTTTCATTAACTTTCAAAAAGTCTTTGATTTCTTTCTTTATTTCCACCTTGACCAAGTTATCCTTGAGTAGAGCATTGTTCAGCCTCCATGTGTACGTGGGTTTTCTTTTGTTTTTGTTGCCATTGAAGACAACCCTTATTCCATAGTGATCTGATAGGAGGCATGGGATTATTTCTTTCTTCTTATATCTGTTGAGGTCTGATTTGTGACCAATTATATGGTCAGTTTTGGAGAAGGTACCATGAGGAGCTGAGAAGAAGGTGTATTCTTTAGCTCTAGGATGAAATGTTCTATATATATCTGTTAGTTCCATTTGGTCCAAGGCTTCAATTAGATTCACTGTGTCCCTGTTTAGTTTCTGCTTTCCTGAACGATCCATTTCAGAGAGCGGGGTGTTGAAATCACCCACTATTATTGTGTGCGGTGCGATGTGTGCTTTGAGTTTTAGTAAAGTTTCTTTTACGAATGAGGGTGCCCTTGCATTTGGAGCATAGATATTCAGAATTGAGAGTTCTTGATGGTGGATTTTTCCCTTGATCAGTATGTAGTGTCCTTCTGTGTCTTTTTTGATGACTTTAGGTTGAAAATCAATTTTATCTGATATTAGGATGGCTACTCCACCTCATTTCTTGGGGCCATTTTCTTGTAAAATTGTTTTCCAGCCTTTTACTCTGAGATAGTGTTTGTCTTTGACACTGAGGTGCGTTTCCTGCATGCAGCAAAATGCTGGGTCCTGTTTACATATCCAGTCTGCTAGTCTATGTCTTTTAATTGGGGAATTGAGACCATTGATATTAAGAGAGATTAAGGCATAGTGATTATTGCCATCTGCCATTCTTGACGCTATCTTTATGTTTGAGTGGTTATCTACTTTTGGGTTTGATTCAAGAAGGTTATTATCTCATTTTTTCCAGGGTGTTGTTTCTCTCCCTGTATTGGAGGTTTCCACCTATTATCCATTGCAGGGCTGGATTTGTGGAAAGATATTGTGAAAATTTGGTTTTATCATGGAATATCTTGGTCTCTCCATCTATGGTGATTGAGAGTTTTGCTGGGTATAGTAGTCTAGGCTGGCATTTGTGCTGTCTTAGTGTATGCATGAGATCTGCCCAGGATCTTCTGGCTTTCATAGTCTCTGGTGAGAAGTCTGATGTGATTCGGATAGGTCTTCCTTTGTATGTTACTTGGCCCTTTTCTGTTACTGCTTTTAGTATTCTTTCTTTGTTTAGAACATTCGGTGTTTTGATTATTATGTGACGGGAGGTATTTCTGTTCTGGTCCAGTCTGTTTGGAGTTCTGTAGGCTTCTTGTACGTTCATCGGCATCTCTCTCTTTAGGTTAGGGAAGTTTTCCTCCATAATTTTGTTGAAGATGTTTACTGGCCCTTTAAGTTGCAAATCTTCACTCTCATCTATACCTATAATCCTTATGTTTGGTCTTCTCATTGTGTCCTGGATTTCCTGGATGTTTTGGGTTACGTGTTTTTTGCATTTTGCATTTTCTTTGACTGTTGAGTCGATGCTTTCTATGGAATCTTCAGCACCTGAGATTCTTTCTTCCATCTCTTGTATTCTATTGTTGATGTTTGCATCTATGACTCCTGATTTCTTCCTAAGGTTTTCTATCTCCAAAGTTGTCTCCCTTTGTGATTTCTTAGTTGTTTCTACTTCCTTTTTTAGTTCCTGGATGGATTTGCTGAGATCTTTCACTTGTTTGTTTGTATTTTCCTGTATTTCTTTAAGGTATTTTTGCATTACCTCTTTCAGGATTTCTTCCTGATGACCCACGTTCTCCTGCATTTCTCTGAGCGATTTTTGTGTTTCCTCCTCATGGGAATCCATCTGTTGATCCATTGTCTCCTGCATTTCTTTAAGCAGTTCTCGTGATTCCTTTGTGAGTGCATCTACCCGTTGATTCATCTCGTTAAGCGATTTTTGTGTTGTCTCCTTGTGCGCCTCCATCTTTTGATCCATGTTCTCCCGCATTTCTCTAAGCGATTTTTGTGTTTCCTTTGTAAGGGCTTCTAACCGTTGATTCATGGTCTCCTGTAATTCTTTATGAGATTTATTTGTGTCCTTCTTGTGATCCTCTAAAAGCATCATGAGAAGTGATTTTAAATCCAGATCTTGTCTTTCGGGTGTGGTGGGGTATCCAGGACTTGCTGCTGTTGGAGAGTTGGGTTCGGATGGTCCCATATTACTTTGATTTCTGTTAGTAACATTCCTACGTTTGCCTTTTGCCATCTGGATACCTCTGATGTTAGTTGGTCCTGCTGCCACTGGCTGTTGGTTGGACCTCCTGTGAGCCTGCAAAGCTATTTCTGCCCCCCCTGGATTGCCAGGATTCCCCTGGCACAGATTTCTGGGGCCTGCCTGCTCCTGAGTGACTTTGGATCCCTGATGTGCCTTGCCCCAAGTGATCTTATATTGAGGAGTCCTTGCACATCCAAAGGCTCAGCCTAGTGGAATCCTGGAGCAGAGGTCACCAAAGGGAGGCTGGTAGGCTCCTGCCCTGTGCAGGGGTGTGTGATCTCTCCTGGGGGGAGGGGGCGTCCCTCTGCCAGGCAGAAGTCCCACAGCAGAGCTAGCACGCTGGTTACTGCAGATCCGCCCAGCTCTTGGTAGCCACGTGCACACAATCCGCCCAAGACCCAAGTGATATTATGCCTGTCTGTCTCAGAGCCTGGCTGTCCCAACTTCCCGGCCACTGGAGCAAAGATGGAGGAGTGCACTCTGCACTCTCTCCGTGGTGCTGCTTACCCTGCAGACGTGATGGCCTGCAGATCTGGCACCCAGACGACCACAGTGCTGACCCGTTCTTGGGCGCAGACGGAAGCCCCAACAGGCCGTGTCCCAAGTGATGTTATATTGGGATAGAGCCTGGGTACCTGTCTCTTCAGTGCAGTCTGCGGGAACAGAGGTCGCGGAAGGAAAGCTGGTAGGCTCCCGCCCAGTGCAGGGTCCCTCTGCCAGGCAGAAGTCCCACAGCAGAGCTGGTGCGCTGGTTACTGCAGATCAGCCCAGCACTTGGGAGCTGCATACACACAAGCCGCCCGAGACCCAAGCGATATTATGCCTGTCTGTCTCAGAACCTGGCTGTCCCAACTTCCCAGTCACTGGAGCAAAGATGGCGGAGTGCACTCTGCACACTCTCCGTCGAGGCTGTTCTTGTAAGTGCTGGTCCAAGGGTTTTTGTTATTGTTGTTTATCTCTTTGTTTATCCTGCTTTTGTTGCTAGATCTCTCACTAGCCAGGAGATCTCCAATAAAACTAAGCTTGCTGGCTAGGGAACCCCAGAAATCTTCCTGTCTCTACCTCCCAGCAGGAATATTACCACCATCAGTCCAGCTTTTTCTGTGAGTTCTTGGCATGGAACTCAGGCACTCATGCTTGTAAGGCAAGCGCTTTACTGGCTAGGCTATCTCCTCAGTGGAGTCCTCAGTGGAGAAGTATATATCACAGATGTTTCAAAGGTTTCATTGTTTATAATATACATAAAAGCAAGTGTCTGCTTTGTTTTTAAACCTGATATTCATTGTTTACTTGTTTTAATTTATTCTACAAAATAAAAGTGGCTTATTGACAAATTTAATATAGCGTGTTCATTTTGGAAGGTAAATGAAATGTTTAAATACAAAGTGGGCATAGTTAAAGCGTAAAATGATTTTTTAAAAAAGCAAGCAAGAAAGCAAAAAGAAAGAAAGGAAAGAAGGGAGAGAGAGGAAGAAGAAGAAGAAGAAGAAGAAGAAGAAGAAGAAGAAGAAGAAGAAGAAGAAGAAGAGAAAGAAAGAAAGAAAGAAAGAAAGAAAGAAAGAAAGAAAGAAAGAAAGAAAGAAAGAAAGAAAGAAATGTCTTCAGGATCTGATACTCTTATCTGTCCACAGTTCCACAGTGCTATTTAAGAAAGCCATCAATAGGCCAATTTTTACACACACTATGTTCTCTTTTGAAACGTAGTAGGAGAGTGACTGTGTCATGAGTTCAACCATCAGAATATTCTTGTCTCGCATCACCTCCATGTACCTTACTATCTGTCCTTAGGGTTACGATAGCCCTTCAAATCCAGGGCCATGTGTATGTGTGAAAGTGTTCTCCCAAATCCCTACAGCATGCTTTGAACATAGTCCTAGTGCCTCAACATTCTCCTTGGCTCAAGTCTTCCATGATGCCTCCCCTCAAGAAGCTTTTGAGGCTGTATCATGAGTGTACTACTCTGGATTTATGAACTTGACAGTAGTTTAACAGATGGCCTAGCTCTTATAAAAGTTACCAACCTTCTTTTTTTCTTTGTCTAATGGGTTCAATTTCTCAACAACCTTAATCATTGTCTTCATGAGTCTATATTTTGTCTAATGTCTCATAGATCCTTCCACAATGATGGGGAGTCTCCCTCTAACCTTTCCCCTTGGGTAACCATGGTTATCCTTCACCAGAGTGTGATTAGAGGGAGCCAATGAAAGCACAGGAGACTGAAGCCAGTCTTTCTAAACTAGTCTCAACAATAAAATCCCATTAGTCATTATATGCATGTATTCAATAGAAGTAAGTGCAATATTTATCCCACATCCCAAGAGAAAGAGGCACACAGAGTAACTAGGGACCATTTTATAGGCTAACTACCCATGCATACATCAGTAATCAAATTCCAAGACTTAAATCATTGTTTCCATGCTTAATTTTTTTTTAATTTAAAATCATGGCAGATGGTATTACTGCCTGTAACAACTGAATCACTAAAGACTTTCAAAGCTGGACCTGAATCCTGTTGTCCCTTCCCTAACACTTTTGTAACCCTGTTCTTCCCACCTCACCAGCTGCTTGTTCCTTTAGGTACTTATTCGGGTTGGAAACCTTGAATTATATTTATCTACTCAATTTCCCCATCTAAAACAGCAACAAATCTTTCAGAACCAGATGATCTCACTTTCTACTACAAGATTCTAAACTTGTAGCCCATGAACTCCAGAAAGGCCGAAGAGCTTTGCTGGCAGTCCACAAGATATTCACAGAAGGGAAAGTCCAACCAAATATGTTTGTCACTTTGAAAAGAAAGCAACGCAAAACAGTGGGGATATAGCTCCTGGTTGAACAATAATCTAGCATCCTCATGGCCTTGTGTCTCAGCTCCAGTACCTCAAAACTCATAACGTTAGAGCATTGTTTGTAAGGGCTGAAGAGATAGTAAAGCAATTAGGAATGTGCTCTGTCTTGTGAAGGACCTGGGTTTGAGTCCCAGATCCCATTTGAAGCAATTAAAAGGCAAAACAAAACAAACTAAAATTCCAGTTCCAGAGTCTCTCTTACTCTCTGAGAGCATACTGTATGCAGGTGGCATACATAGAGGCAACACCACACACACACACACACACGCACACACATTTGAAGGCCAACAAATTGGCTCAGCAGGTAGAGGTGCTTCCCACCAAGCCTGATGATTTGTGTTCCATCCCTAGGACATGTGGGAGACATTAGGTTATTGTCCACTACAGAAACCAGGAATGTTAAACACATAGGTTTGTCTCTACAAAGAAAGAAACATATAACTTGTTTTCTGTCCAGAAGGCTGGGAATGGGTGTGGTTAACAACTTGGTGACCTCTACACTATCCATTTGGTCAGGCAACAACTGGTTCCCTTAGACTATCTATCTCAGTGAATCTACTCTCTCCTAGACCTTTATCATGAGCTGTTTAACTTGAGCCTGCTTTCCTAGTCAGTCTATACAATGCATTTGTGCTGGCTTGTTTTGTGTGTCAATTTGACACAAGCTAGAGTTATCACAGAGAAAGGAGCCTCTTTTGAGGAAGTGCCTCCATGAGATCCAGCTGTGGGGCATTTTCTCAATTAGTGATCAAGGGGGCAAGGGTCCATTGTGGGTGGTGCCATCCCTGGACTGGTAGTCTTGGGTTCTATAAGAAAGCAAGCTGAGCAAGCCAGGGGAAGCAAGCCAGTAAGTAACATCCCTCCATGACCTCTGCATCAGTTCCTGTTTCCTAACCTGATTGAGTTCCAGTCCTGACTTCTTTTGGTGATGAACAGCAGTGTGGAAATGTAAGCTGAATAAACCCTTTCCTACCCAACTTGCATGATGTTTGTGCAGGAATAGAAACCCTGACTAAGACACCATCTGTATGGAAGAAATCACATATACTTCTTACAAGGAGTTTTGCTGTAATCCTGTCTTATGCTTTATCATACACACAAAATTGAATTAACTATCACCAGGAACCATTTTTTTTTCAAATTGTGATATACTTAAATATGCCTGAAATAAACTACGTGGTGTCAGACTCTCAAAGTTTGATCTAACACTGGCTACTGAGTGTTGTTGAAACAGACTTCCTTCCTTGGCCATGGTGTTTGCATGGATCCCCACAGAGACACAGGTAGTAGAAAGTGAGAACTAACTTCCACAAATTGTACTCTGACTTCCACAGATACATGGTGACATACATGCTTACATACATACACACACAAAAAATAAATAAAATAGGATGTTAAAATATTATATCAATTTTCAGCCTCATTCATTTTTGTCAGTAATTATTTCTAAAGTGATGTAAAACTGTTGGTGTGTTGGTACATACCAAGGCAATAGTACTTTGCATAATGGTACTATCTTAGTCCATTCACAGTTGTGTGTTTCTGTGAGAAAACACCTAGGGCTAGGTAATTTATAAAAAACAAAAATATATTTCTTCTCAGCTCTGAAAGAACTAAGAAGACCACACGAATGTGCTAACAGGGTTGGCTATCTGCTGACTGACGTCCACATTCTCCAGTGGAGAAGCACATTGGAAAGCTAGCTATGGAGTGCTGCACAGTCTTCTGTATCTCAACCAAAGGTCAGTGTCCATACCTAATCACCTCTTAACACCTGAATTTTAGGGGGACAAGTTCCAACCATAGCAGACACAAAATTGTACGATGTACTTATATACTTCATCACTGCAATCTGATGTGGGAGAGATGCTGAAGGTAGAAAGATGGCTTCACGAATGTTTTCAGGATTGACAAGCTGGCTCAGAGGGGGAAATCACTTGCTGCTAAAGCTTGATGGCCTGACCTGGAGTCCTGGATCTGCAGAATTCACAGTGAAAGCCAAGAGTCATCTCGGTCACACACACACACACACACACACACACACACACACACACACACACACCCCACATGCAATAAAAACAAAAGAAAAAAGAAAAAGAATGTTTTCATCAACAGTACTGATTTTTTCATTTTATTGCTGTCAGCTATACAGCAATAAAATGAAAACAACTATACTCTCTTCTACTCTAGGAGACAAAAAAGGGCGTGTACACAAAGCATTATGTCAGCTGCTGGGGCATTCTTGAGCACTCATTTGTGTTGCACTTTCACAGGACCACTTTTCTCAGGAGACACCATTTTTGACTTAAAATAACAGCTGATAGACAAGCTATCATTGTTCCTGTTTTGTCTCTGGGAGATACATTGTAGAAAAAAAGAACAGAATGATCTTGTCACTTCAAGGAAAAGATGCCACAGAAATTTCACTAATATTAAAATTCAAGATTTCAAGGGAAAGTGAGAAATTTTGAAAGACTCATATCTACCATTGTGGAATTTGACAGCTTTTCAATACTTAAAAACTTTTTGGATGAGGTTGGTGATATCAATGAACACAGTTTTTTATCTTGTACAATAAAATGTGTCAACATTTAGAAAATCTACATAACTCAGCATACTGATATTTTCTGAATGACAACTTCGTGATCTTGCCAAACTAGTCATCGATAAAATGCATTCACAGTACAATACAGACAAATGTATTTCAGTGCAACATTGAAGAAAAAGTTTATTGATGTAGTTTCAGATTCTGTCTCTCTGAATCATTGTAACAACTAATTGGTTCTCTATATTCTTAGCATTGTTTCTGAACATTCTTTCCAAACCTGATTTCATGGTGACTCTTTTTCACATAAACCAGTTGTGTCAAAACCTAATAGAAAGCTTTGAAATGTTTCCTTCAATGTCATTTAGAGAAAATGTGCATATTTAAGTGGCCCACCCATATGAACTATGGTCTTCAGCCATCTTTTCCTCCTCTGTTCTGGGGTCAGAGCCTCATGCTCTCCTCCCACTGCTCTTCATTCCTATTGGAATTATTGTCAGCAGGTATGTATGCATGTTGATGCACAAGTTTCTACAGCAGGTATAGAAATTGTTGTTTATCTATGCTGAAATTTGCATTTTTACTACTGAGATCTTCTGTGATCACTGAAGTCTCTACATCTGCTTAAAACCATTACTGATACTCTTCTCCTATTTGGGAATATTTTTTCTACAATGTTTATTACAAATTCATGTAATATATGATATATATATCATAATATATGATATATGTAATATATATTTTTTTATTTTAAATTTTATATATATATATACTTTTATTTTCAATTGTATTGTCTGTCTTCTTGCCCTAGAGCTTATGTTTATGGAAGGCAGGAATTCTGTTCTCTGATATATATCTTATAGGCTGTCTAGATGTGTTTGTTAAATGAATGAAGAAATGAGAATGAGACTACGAATGAAAGAAAGAAAGGAAAATATCCTAAGAAGTTCTGAAGAAGTCTGGATTTATTAAAAGATTCCTTATTCCTCTTTGTAAGATCAGCAAGGAGTCAGGAAGAGGGAAGAACAATCCAACACCAGCACAGATTTTATGGGAAAAGACCTGAAAGAGACATCTAGTGTGAAAACAAGAGTCTATTATGTATTTACAGGCCAGGACTTCAAATGAAGAATGAAAAGGGAGTGTGAAGTGGTCTCTTTTTGGATCTTCAGTCAGTCCTTGGCATAGCTAAGAAGGTGGGGTGTATGGTGGGTTAATGGCTATCAGATGAACCATAAACAAGTCTTGTGGTCAGCCATTACTTGAATCAACAGGGCAAGAGGTAAGAATCCAAAAATACAAGCTGAAACAAAATTACATTCATTTTGAGGATTGTTGCTATTTAACCAAAATAGAGAATTTTTTCAGAATGGTACAACCATGACCAAGAGTCTAGAAGAAGAATCTAATCTTTTCAGGTCCTATCTTGAATCAGGTCTAGATAAAACACTATGGGCAACATTATAGGCATGAGCCTATAATGAACCTGAAGTCTGAAAACTAACCCACACTCGAGGTGCTTCCGGACAGCTACTCTCTATGACTTTTGGTCAAGCTGCAGGCCCACTTATACCATGTTATTGCTCTCCTAAGCTACCTCTGCTTGATGGTACGGGCCTTGGATCAGTTTAGATTGGCCAACAATCCTTAATTCTCACCTATCCTCTCATTTTGGAATGTCACAAGGTTTACAATCCTCTAACATTTTTTGTATCCTTAGTCATTTCCAATCACAACAGTGCTGTCTAAAAGAACATCCTACAAATATCTACAATGACAGCAGTGGTCTGTCACCGTACTGTCCTCTATGATAGCTACTGGCCAAATGTATCTACTAAATATTAGAACTCTGCCTAGTACAACTGAGTTGATATTTTGTTGTTGTTGTTGCTGCTGCTGCTGCTTCTGCTGTTATTTTAGTCATTTAAATTTGAATAGTCATGTGTATCTAGTGGCCACTATATAAGGCAGTGTATCATTAGAATTATAGATTAGCCCAATTCTCCAGATCCTTCAGGCCACAGAAGACTTATTCTGTTTGTATCAACTTTCCTGAAGCATTAACTCAAAAGGCTTTCTACTTCTTTTTTTTTTTTAAGATTTATATATTTAAATGTATATGAATACACTGTTGTTGTCTTCAGATACCAGAAGAGGGCATCAGATCCTACTGCAGATGGTTGTAAGCCATCAAATGGTTGCTGGGAATTGAACTCAGGCCCTCTGGAAGAGCAATTAGTGCTCTTAACCACTGAGCCATCTCTCTAGCTCTGCCTTCCGCTTCTTAATGTGAGCTATTATATACCATCACTGATTTATGGTCTTAGAAAAACAGACCAAATGAACTTGGCCAATTTCCAAACACACTTGTACAATAAATAATTGTCCATATAAATAAACTTCTTCAGATATTAAACTAAGTCCATTGACAAATATTAGGCAAAAAATTTCAATCATAGCAACAAAAGAAAAAATGACATATAAGGAAGAAACATGGGGCCAAAGGATCTTTTTTGGTTGAGCTAAGATTCCCTAAAGCTTGGCTAAAAAGCAGGAGCTATTCCCGAAGACTTACCTCTAAGATGCCTATGAAGAAAGAATGCTCTTGAGGATGGCAACCACGTACGTCCTATTCCCTACTATTGATGTATTAGCTTCATGACCATTAATGAACCCATAAGGAAAGAGCTTCATCTATGTATTCTCTCATTATGTCAACAATTGTCCAGTAGATAAAAAGAGCTATACCTTATCTCAGAAGTATCTGGACTCTAAGAAGCATGTCTAAAGTTTTCAAGTTGGTAAAGGTTGGGGCCAGTTCCACAGGTCAACCTAGGTGACTTGGAAACTTTTTATCATTTCTCTGGTTATGTCATTTTACACAGGAGAGAAACATGAAGGTCACTGGGAGTCATCTGAATATCGGGCTTCATTGCCTCCTTGTTTCATAGCCACCCTGAGTGTGGAGAAGCAACATCTGGGTTAATTCCTAGGCAGCAACACCCAGGAGAGCTTTGAACAAGAGTTTAATTTTATGCAAAAATAGTACAAGTTCTCTTACAATAAAGACAGCCCCAAAAGGAATCCATCTTAAAGTGAACACAGCAGCAAATTACATTCATATTTAAGGAAAGGGGTCTTGTAGAGACACCCTAAAATATGCCACCGCATTTCTTTGGAATGTGTTCAGGAGGTGAAAATAACTGAAGAAATTGGCTCCCTCTTTTTATCACACAGTATTCCCAGCCATCTGCTGTGTGTGCTTATGAAGATGCTGTGCAGTGCTTAAAATTCTCATCCAAGAAAATGTGAATAACCAATTTACAACCTGTGAGGGAAAAGGAAGGGATTCGTCCTTCCCATCCCCACAGTTCAGATTTATAGTGAGCATGTGTAGTTGTGGGTGGCTAGGCTGGTTGCTTTAAAGAAGATTAAATTGTATATAATGCCAAATAGCAAAACAAAAGGGGAAAATGTGTGTGGGAGATGGGAGTGAGATGCTGGAATAATTTAATTACTGTCAGGTGGTTTTCAAGCTGTACTGGGGTGAGGGGAGCCTTGAATAGAATCTATTACCCAAAAGGCAAATGAGCCTACATCTCTACTCTCATTTTTATTGCATAATACCAAATGGTTTTAAAACATAAGAAATAAAGGTTGTGATACTACATGGAATAAAGAGAGTGGAGACCTCAGGGCAAAACCTTACCCAGCTAAGCTTCCAACTTGTGAAAAGAAATTAAAGAAAAGCTTAAGCACTGAAGGAAACCAGCAACAACAGAAAGATGATATAAATGTGATGGAAGGAGGGGGCCAAGTCCCAGCCCTGGTAAGCAGCAGAGTTTGGCAACTTCAGCCAAGTGGTTCTGGCTTTAGAGTCAAGAATGTAAGAAAGGGGTTATGGGATCTTCCTGTGTGACTACGGAAAGCTGCTGAGGCCAGGCATGTGACAAGAGTGTCCCTGCATGGAGAGCCAAAGAAAACATTGTGTGAAGTCTAAATAGTGCTGGTGACCCCAAGATGTTTGAGATGCCAGAGTAATGGGATATCTGCTAGGGAAAGCTGCAGAATAGGTGTGGAAACAGTACAAGAGAGAAAGGTATGTTATAGTTAACAAAGCCATAAGGAATTGAAGTTCTGAAAAGTGGTTTGACATCGGACATGGAGATACAGAATTTGGAATTTGCCCTGCTGGTCTTTTTCTTTGGTCCAGTATTTCCTCACTCTGTTACCTTTCATCCTTTGGAATAGTAACATGTTCTGTGTCATCATGTGTTAAAAGGGATCTTAGTCATTTTCTCCAGAGTCATAGAACTTACGGAATGTGTGTGTGTGTGTGTGTGTGTGTGTGTGTGTGTGTGTGTGTGTGTTCAGATAGAGACTGGAAACTTAGCACCTATCTGTGTGGGGACCCCCCCCCGAAGATTTTGAAAGAGGGTACTCCCTTTGCCATGGCTTTATGTTTTAGAACTGAAATGTCACCCAAAGACCATGTAGCAAAAGTTTGATTATAAGCCTGTGGTGCTACTGGGAGATGCTGCAACTTTTATAAGGTTCAGTCTAGAGGAAGGAAGTTAGATCTCTGGGGTGGGATACTCCCCCTCTCCTTTCTGTTTCCTGGCTTCCTGGATGTCATGGAGTGAGCAGCATTTCTCTGTTCCACACTTCCCACTATGATGACCCTAAGCAACAATAAACATTTACTAAACCATGATCCTAAATAAACCTTTCTAAGTTTTTGAATAATTATCTCATTTGTTTTATCACAGTATCTGAAACCTTATTAACATAAGAGGTGATAAGAAAAGTATAAATAGCCTTATAAATAAACATTACAAACAGACCTATGAGCTGTGGCCTACTTTACTGGCATAGATTTTGATGATGGTGCTAAAATATATCATGGGCATAGCAGCGTGTCAGGCTTAATCTATGTCCTCCCCTGAAGAGAGACAGCAGGTGACATAGTAACCAGACAGGATACCTAGTGAAGCCCAGCATTTGTAAGATCTCAGAAGTCAGAAGAAGAACAGGAAAGGTGCTGTGGGTGTATGATGAAGACACATAGAGCCTTGAGTTCCCTCGTGACTATATGCACATTCTCATGAGGGATTGAGGCTGGGATCAGTGTGAACATGTCAACTCTGTGGCAGTGACAAACACTGCAGCAGCAGAATGCTCAGTACTGTCATCTCAGAAGAGTAAGGACCTGTCACAGGTAAATTAAGTACTATATTGGTAACTCCGGCCATTCACCAGCCTTAGGGAAAGATAACTGACATGTTTTCTGGGATAACAGTAGTATAGAACAGTCACTCTAAATCTCAGTATGCTGACAAGATGGACCGCCCTGACCTTCTCATATCCCTTCCCACAAACCCACTCTTGAGGTTAGTCTGTAACCTAGGAAGCAGCTAAAATAAATTAGGCAAATAAATAAATAAATCTACTTGAGATGCAATCAATATACCTTTTGGCTTTGGTTATCAACATGGTCACAAATGTTGGCAATAGCCATCATAATATTGAAATGACATCATCTATCTAGTTAAAAACAATATCAAGGCTAGTACATAGTTGAACAAGTCAAAGATTGCAACTGTCATCTATACAGTACTAAGTTCATTATACACTAATGGATATCTCTATAGAACACCATGACTGCTAAAACCCAAATGGGATTGCTTGTGAATCACTAGACTCCAGCTAAGAAGCAAAGGTGTTTCTTTCATGTCTTGTCTTGAACACAGAACAGGAAAGTGCTTGCTAATATGACATGCCCAGTGTTGGTCAGAGAAGGCATCTTGGGTTAAGCCAGTGCCTTGGTTACAAACATGTCATCAGCTACACTATGAAACAAAATTAGTAATAACTGCCATTGCCCTTCTTGCTGAGAATGATGTAACATATTTGACAGGGCCATTGAGTGATAGAGTATGGGCCAGCAGGGCATGTTAGGCCTCTTCCAAGCCCCTTACTGGTTCATGTTGCTTTAGACAACCAGCTTTTATAGCTTCCAAAAATCTTATCTTCTCTCTTGCATCATAGAGAACAATAGTAGGAACTCTACATCAATGCTTGGTGCTATAGCAATTGAACTAAACTTTGCAAAACTGCTCCTATTCAGAAAAATAATGATCACTGAGACCTCTTACTAGGTGTTTGGAGTCTCTTTGACTGCCCAGGGGCAGTGTCAAGTGGACAGTTGAGGACGATCAGCCTGTGATCACACACAGTGTCACATGCAAAAGTCTGGAAGGGTATTTCATCTCATGAACTCATGCCTCCTGCCTAACTGGCCCATTTCAGTTTCAAGATCTCCTGCCAGCACCAAGAGAAAAACAGGCTTGGAAGAGTCTTAGAAGTCTAAGGAACGTTAGTTATTCTGGTTCCTGGCTTTTGGAAGGTTACTTTAGCTTTACCAGAGAAATGGTCTGAAAAGAAATGGAGTCACTAGGTGTTTGGGGTTTGTAGGGTGGGAATTCCCTTTATCCTGGTAGAAAGCAAATACCACAGGCAATGTTACAGGGAAAGTATTGTTCGGAGAGAACGTGCTTCTGCCCTCTGTTGATCTCTAAACTGACATTTTCTGGATTCCAAGGAAAGAAAACCAGGACTGGAGAGATGGCTCAGTGGTTAAGAACACACCCTGTCCTTTCAGTGGACCTGGGTTCAGATTGTGGCTCCCAACCATCTTTAATTTTAGTTCTAGGAGATACAACACCCTTTTCTGACCTCCTCAGGCACTGAATTCTTGTGATATGTGTGTGTGTGTGTGTGTGTGTGTGTGTGTGAAATACCCATATATAGAAAAACAAAACAAATAATTATTTCCAAATAAAGAATATCTATGCTTAGTATCAGAAAACTCTTAATAACCATGTTGAAAGAAATAATGCCTGAAATTAAAAAAAAAAAAAGATCTGAGACTCTCACTACCTGAGTAACCTAGCTACCTTAGTTAAGCTCTCTGAGCCTCACTGAGTGTAACTATCCCCATCTCCCAACCTTTCTATAAGATCCATACAAAGACAGGGTCTGCAAAGCAAGTTAGCCAACTGAAAAAGTGTTTCAGAGATTCACTGTGACACATTGATCACAAATTCCTGCTAGTCTGATACCAGATTCCTGGAGTTATCAGTGCATATCAGAAGGCAATTGTGCCTTTCTATACAACTGTTGAGGGCAATTCTGGTGCCTCCAATATTAGAATGACTTATAATGCCCAGGCCCAGAAGTTATGAGGATTGGCATTTCCAGACTTGACATATTTGGTTTGTATGGTTCTGGCTTAGCTCAGAGATTTACCAGTCTGACAATTAATAAATTTTTAACGAATAAAAGACTGTATTAAAAACTAATCAGGACCATGGATACTGGCCAGGTCCATACTTGAGACACACTTTCAAAATATGGGGTTGAATTATATCAGTCAGGGACTAATAAACACAAAATTCAAAGGGCTACATACTTCCTGCCATCATCCAATCAGAGGCAAGCACACATCCTGGTGTACTTCCTGCCTACATGTGATCCTGTGTAACTGGGGCAACCAAGCTTGTTTACAGAAGGGAAAGCATGTGGGCTTCTTATCCTTTTTTTTTCTTTTTTGATATTTTATTTATATTTCAAATGTTTTCCCCTTTCCAGGTCGACCCTTCGGAACCCCCCCTACCCCTACCTCTATGAGGGTGCTCCCCAACCCACCCACTCTTGTCTTCCCTCCCTGGCATTCCCCTACACTGGGGCATCAAACACCCTCAAGCCCAAGTGCCTCTTCTCCCATTGATGTCTCAAAAGGCCACCCACTGCCACATATGTGGCTGGAGCCATGGGTTCCTCTATGTGTATTCTTTGGTAGGTGGTCCAGTCCCCAGGAGCTTGCGGGGAGGGGGGTCTGGCCTATTGACACTGTTGCTTCCTCTATGGGGCTGCAACTCATCTCAGCTTCTTCTGTAAGACAAAGGACACTGTCAATAGGACAAAACAGCAACCAAAAGATTGGGAAAAGATCTTTACCAATCCTACATCCAGTAGAGGGCTAATATCCAATATATACAAAGAACTCAAGAAATTAGACTCCAGAAAACCAAATAACCCTATTAAAACAAATGGGGAACAGAGCTAAACAGAGAATTCTCAACTGAGAAATCTAGAATGACTGAGAAGCACCTAAAGAAATGTTCAAGATCCTTAGCCATCAGGGAAATGCAAATCAAAACAACCCTGAGATTCCACCTCACACCAGTCAGAATGGCTAAGATAAAAAACTCTGGGGACAGCAGATGCTGGTGAGGATGTGGAGAAAGAGGAACACTGGTGGAATTGCAAGCTGGTACAACCACTCTGGAAGTCTGTCTGGCAATTCCTCTGAAAATTGGACATAGTACTAACTTAGGATCCAGCTACACCACTCCTGGACATATACCCAGAAGATGCTCCAACATGTATTATATTCAGATACATGTTCCACTATGTTCATCACAGTCATATTTATAATAGCCAGAAGCTAGAAACAACCCAGATATCCCTCAACAGAGGAATGGATACAGAAAATGTGGTACATTTACATGATGAAATACTACTCAAATATTAAAAACAATGACTTCATGAAATTCACAGGCAAATGGATGGAACTTGAAAATATCATCCTGAGTGAGGTAATCCTATCACAAAAGAACACACACGGTATGCACTCACTGATAAGTGGATATTAACCCAAAAGTTCAGAATACCCAAGATTCAATTAGCAGACCATCTGAACCTTAAGAAGAAGGAAGACCAACATGTGGATGCTTCAGTGCTTTTTAGAAGGAGAGAACAAAATACTCACAGGAGGAAATATAGAGACAAAGAATGGAACAGAGACTGTCCCACCTGCCCCATCCCATATACAGCCACAAAATCCAGACACTACTGTGGATGCCAGGAAGTTCTTGCTGACGGAAGCCTGATATGGCTGTTTCCTGAGAGGTTCTTCCAGAGCCTGAAAAATACAGAGGCAGATGCTCACTACTCGAAGCCAACCATTGGACTTAGCTCAGGTCCCCGATGGAGGAGTTGGAGAAGGGACTGAAGGAGCTGGGCTTGTTCTCTTACGTGAACAACAGCTCCCAGCATTCTTGAGCCAGTGGGGCTCACAGGTTAGAGACATTTCTGTTTTATAGATCTCTTAAAGCCCAGGTTTTACACTTAAAACGTGACATTAGCCATCACAGGTTAATTGTTTTTTCTTTACACGTTAAAATTACTACCACATAAGCAGGATGAGTTTTTGACTCAGACCTAATAGTGTAATGATAAAGTTTCACAGTAACATTAGCATGAAAATATTTCCACTGAATGAAAAAGGCAGAGATGTTGGGGGCTTGAAAGTCTGTGTTACAGGCTTTTTCTGCAAATCTGCAGGTCTCCTCAGTAAAATAAGCATTTGCGTGCATCACCTGGCTCCTCTCTTTATTAACAAACAACATCTGTGCATGTTTTGATGTCTTTCTGTTTAGAATAACTGTGCATTATAAGGAGGAAGTGGCACCTGATCTCCACACATTTCTTGAATTTCTAGTTAACCTGTCACCTTAACAGTAGAACAGCTGGTGGACGTTTTGAGAATGACAATTTTCTTCTTGCTGTTGTGAGTCTGTCTCTTAGGCATTTGTATCCTCCCAGCAAACGGGATGCTCTCCTAACCACACAGGAAACAAAAGGTGTTCTTTACAGTTTTCTGCCTGACTGCATTCAGGACCACAGGGAGTGAGGATTTCAGGTGGCCAACAATTCTTTGCTTTACTAGAGAGAAGGTAAGTTCTCCACCTCTCTGCTCTATGATCAAAACCAGACTGATCCCAGGAAGTTGGGGGTTGGGGTGAGGTTTGAGTCCAGATGGCTTTACCCTCAGAGCTGTCCGTCTCCATGGAGACAGAAGTATGCACTTCAGAAGACACCCAGCAGGTAGAGACCATGCAGGCAGAAGGTAGTGGAAACAGTGGAGGAGAATTTGGGTTGTAGCTGGAGGTAGGAGAATTTCTTTTCTAGCTTTTTGAGAGAGAGAGAGAGAGAGAGAGAGAGAGAGAGAGAGAGAGAGAGAGAGAGAGAGAGAGAGAGAGAGAGCTTTAGCTGTTAATTTAATTACAGTTTGGTTTCATCCTGGAGAAGTAGCAGCAAGAAAGTAGTTGATTATGAAAACTCCTGCTACATTCAGCAAATCATTCGTCCCAGTTTAAAGGCCCCATGAAGCCCTGCAGATGACACAATCTGTTTGGCTCCTTTTTCTAGCATCTCATTAATTTCAGAGGCGATTTCTATTGATCGAATCTCAGAAATTGTCAAGAATGTTTTTTTTTCTCCTTGCAAGGCTTGTTGGCAAGCAAGAACAATCTTGTAATGACACCACTCACTTCAACGTGTCTTTTCATAATGAGTCTTTAGGGGGATATGCAAGTTATGAAAATTAAGAAAACAGCCTGCTACTTCCTATAACATCAAAACCATAGAAACACAGTTCTGCATGCATAATACCATATGGTAATAGCGTCTGCAAAAGATCAGGCTGTACCCTGCATGGACTATGAGCTGTCACCGATTCAAGAAAATACAGCATTGCATTTGCAAATATGCACATTTTAAAATAATTAATATCATTTGTTAGCATTTCTAAGAACTGGAGAATAGAAGATAAATGAAAATCATCAAAGCACACAGGCTCAGCCTAGCTTCTGAACAATTCTACTAATGCTTCACACATCACAAAAGCAAATGTCCTGAAAAGCAGAATAGATGTGTTATGTTACATATTCCCACCATGAGGATTAAATCTAGTCATTAGCATTGTTTTCTAAATAAAATAGAGAATAATGATCAGGAGAGAGAAACTAAGCTTGTCAATGGCAAGTGCTTATCCAAAACTCTCTGTCTTTAGAGACTAAGAATGCTTTCAACCTGGGACTGGCAGAACAGGGCTGACAGTCACTGTCACAGAAACCAGAGGAGAAAGGCACAGATGGTCATGAAATCCTGGGGGATACCTTTGGAAGAAGTGGCCTTTGAATTTATTCTGGGAAAACACCTTTTTATGATATTACACTGTGAATCTCTCACACTGGTAAAAGCTGTTGAATGTAGCTCAAACTTAGAATGCTTTGAAATTATTTTAAAAGGCTTAATAATTCATCTTATTAAATACTCCAACAACCAAAACTTAAGGATACACTAATTTTCCCTGCTCAGTATCATGGTTGAGTTTAATTCATGTGATCAAAGTTGGCCCTGCATGTTTGAGCCAAAGGAAAATATCCGTATTCCCCAAATAAACCCTTTGCTCTCTCCGAAGTCATATTCTTTGAGGTGACAAAAATCTAACTGTTGGAGGATATCTTAGTTGCCAGCAATTTGGCAAATTCAACAAAGCCACTGGAAACATTTGTGTGCAGGTTTTGAGATGGACATGAATCTTCGATTCATTTGAGTAAATACCAAGAAGAATGATGGATGGCTGTGTAAGAGTATTTTCAGTTTTATAATAACCCTCCAGAATTGTTTTATTATGAGATAAAATCTAAGATTTGCCAGGACTCAGCCAAAACCAGGATGTCTTGCCCAGTAGCTGGGGCTCCTCTCATCACTTCTCACGCAGCCCCTAGTCTAAACCTCTCCAGCCCAGAAGCTGGTTTTCACTTCCCTTCCCTTATGCTTCTCCTTTTCCTATTATCCATACATTTTGACCACACAGTCTTCTGACCCTGGCTGGCTTGCTCTTGGCCTCTTTGTGATCCCTTCCCCACCCCTGTCTCTGTCTCTGTCTCTGTCTCTGTCTCTCTGTCTCTGTGTGTGTGTGTGTCTTTCTCTCCTCTTCTCTCTCTTCCCTCCCTCCCTTGCTCTCCTCTGCCTTTCTCCTCTTCCAGATGCCTCTGATTAAGCTCTCCCTCATATCTATGATAAAATTCTTTTCCACAACCAGATTTGGAGTAGTTATGTTCTTATTTTCATTCAAAATCAGGCAGAAACAAAACTTGAATAGTTTAAATATGAATCATCTCCTCAGCTGATTTTGAGTGGTTGTGAATGCTTTGGAAGGTGGAGCCTGTTTTGGGGAAGCAGGTCACAGGGTAGGGGAGTGGGGAGCAGGGTGAGACTAGAACCGCATTACCTAGGCTCCTTCTTCTCACACCTTTTATTTCCTGTCCATCTACAAGTACAAAAGATTCAACAGCTGTAGTGATGCTCTACTATAGCTCATTGGACCAAGCAACTATACATTTTTTTTTAAAAACATAAGCCAAAATACATCCTTTCTCTTTTCACTTCTTTTTGTCAGGCACCTTGACCACAGCAATGAAAAACTATCTGATATAACAAGGTCCCCTTGAAAAGAAAATATTAGGAATGCTTAATATTTCAACTTTAGATCACATAGCCAAAAACAAAGAGAGCAAACTCTAGAGAATTTTAAGCATGCAGAATTGTAATGTGGGATTCCCTTTCAGGAGAGATGTTGGTCAATGAGGAACAAATGTTCTTAAAGAGGTAAGAGCTTAGACAATTTGTTTCCCAAGTTATTTTCTTGTGAAGATTACTTTAAATGAACTCTATGTGCCTACAGCACAGAGCAGTGGTTCTCATCCTTCTTAATGCTGCAACCCTTTAGTACCTCACACTTGGTTGATCCCCAACCATAAAATTATTTTTATTGCTACTTCATAACTGTAATTTTACTCCTGTCATGAATCACAATATAAATATCTGATATGTAGGATATCTAATACTTGACGCCTGTGAAAGGGTCATTTGACCCCCCAAAGCAATCATTGACCTACAGGTTGAGAAGCACTGATATAGACTGAGCTAAAGATGTAAACATGGATAAATTCCTGTACAAAGAGATGAGTGTTCTCTCTAATGACAACAGATACTATATTCTAGGTATAATCAAAGAGAATCTTCTAGACAACATTTCTCTTAGCTACTACCAATGGTTGGTCAGTGTTTGTCCCTCCCATGGTCATTGCACATGGGCAGCATATGTCCTGCTTACCTTGTGGATTCCCTTGCCACCAGCACAGTACCTGGCATCAACATAGGGCTAAGTTCCTTATGAATTGATGTCAGTAAACAGAAGAGGCAGTTGCTTGGTCTCTAACTACACTTTGAGACATGAGTCACTTTGCAAAATCTGCAAAGGCAAGGACTATTTCACATCCCTTTCCTCATCCTTCAAGTCTCCAGACAGAACATAGTTACCAAACGCTGGGTCATTGGAATGAATCCTATACCTCTCCTTGAGCCCCTGCTAGACTATGGCACATGGTCTTTTGCATTGCAGTGCCCCTATATATACAACTTGAGCACATGAATCTTTTCCTACTTTCTCCTCTCTAAGAACCCAGGCTTTTAGGACCCACTACTGTCTCTTTTATAGGCTTTAAGGCAGGATTTGCAACCAGTCTTCTTGTAAACAAATTATTGGTTTATTCATCTGTTGCATACATTAAACAGGTTCTTTAAAGGCTGAACTTTTGACTGTCTCAATTTTTAGTGACATGTTATATCACTCATAATAGATATTCATTAAATAGTTGTTAAATGAGTAAAGTCTCTAAAAGATATATCAGTGGACTTCCTGAAAAAGCTACAAGGACAGGAAAGTAGTTGTTTACCTATAGTGAGGTAACCCAATCACAAAAGAACACACATGGTATGCAGTCACTGATAAGGGGATATTAACCCAGAATCTCGGAATACCCTAGACACAATTCACATATCAATAGATTTCCAAGAAGATGGAAGGAGAGACCCCTGGTCCTGGAAAGACTGGATGTAGGGGAATACCAGGACAGAGAAGCGAGAGGGGGTTGAATGGGGAAAAGAGGGAGGGAAGGGGGCTTATGGGACTTTCAGGAGGGAGGAAACGGGAAAGGGGAAATGATTTTGAATATAAATAAAAAAAACTTAGAAAATAAAATAAAATTAAAAAAAAAGTACACATAGGCCAACTATTAGCTGAAACAGAAATTAAATGTCATGTCCCAAAAGAGGGACTTTTTCTGATGACCAGCTGTTCTGAAGTTTACATTGGGCTTAAGTTGGTCTTAATGTGGGGAACCATTTTTCCCCCTCTGTGTCTCTTAAGTTACACGGCTTTTAGTTTAGTCTAAGAAGTTTAGCTCAAGATGTAACTACATCATACTGAAATTATTTTCTGTCTTTTTGCTGTAGCCATGACAATTTACTGCTGTTAAACTCTTCTTCAAAATTAGAAGATGAAAGGAAGGAATTTTTCCAGCGTCTTTTAAACTTCACCTAATTACTAGTCACATCAAAAAAGTGTTTCTCATCAAAATTTCCTTTGGTCTATTGTACTAGATTCATTTTCTCTGTCATGTGAAAGTGCCATAAAGTTTGATAGAGGACCCAATTACAGTTTTCATGAGAAAATTTAGTCAATCTTTAAAGATATCTGTTTAAGAAAAAGAGCTGATACTTTCTTAGACATAGACTTAGACATAGACAACTGTGAGGTATGTTTGTCTTATAAATGGTTTCTTTTTCTTGAATTTATTCTTGTTGATTTTTTTCCTGCTCTCCTGATCTTGAAAGTTTGAGAGAATCTAACCTTACCTGACTAGTGCAGAAGATTCTCATGTACATGCCTGATGAGAAACTGTTCACACACAAAGAGGACTGGAACACACCTTTTGTCTAAAAGAGCACACAGAGTTTGAGTTAAACAAAAGTATGAGAATTAAAATGACCCAGCAGACTAAAAATAATTCAGGGCTAATGTCACAAATTAATTTTGGAGGTATTACAAAGTGGTGAATAGTCTGGAGCTTTTGAAAACGAATCTGGTAGAGACAAGAAAAGCCAAGGCGATCATCCCTCTCTATGCCCTAACCAAAATGAGGGTGCCCTAGAAAGCAGCCTTCAAATTCTATTTTTGACAATGTCAAATCCATTTTGTAAAATTGAAAAGTTCTACAAGCAGCTGAACATTAAAAGGAATTGCTAAGGTCATCATTTCTTAAGGTGACATGTGCTGGTTCCCACATACAAACAAAAGAAACAGAAGTCCTGCGATTATCTTAATTGTAATGACTTTTGCATAATTTTTGCAATTCTTATTACTCTTGGCACATACTGATCTAACCTTCGCACACTGTAAACTTGAGAACAAGATCAGGAGTCTGGAAGAGGAGCTTCACTCCTGATGTTTTCTTCCTGTGTTCTCGTGGATTTCATTTCTTTATTTGGGGTTGCAGTATATCTGTTCATAAAGTGAAGAGCCTGAGTAAAATCATCCCAATGCATGGTTTGTGACTAAAGGGTAACTTCAGTTACCTTTAAAACTCAGACATCCTGTAAGTCCTGGGAACTTGAACAAGATTCAGATCTGACAAAAATGAAGAAACAAGAAATGACTTAGAAGACAAAAAGAAATGCTGGAGCTACAGCTCTTCAGTTAAGACTGTGCATTGCCCTTACAGAGGACCTGAGTATGGTTCTCAACACCCACTCATATCAGGTGGCTCAAAACCACCCTTAACTCCAGCATCAAAGGATATGATGACCTTTTCTGGTCTCCACAACACCTACACTCATATGCACATAACCCCACATGAATATATATATATATATATATACATATATATATATATGTATGTATATGTATATATGTATATATGTGTGTATATGTGTATATATGTATGTATGGGTATATATATATATACACATATATATATAGAGAGATGTATGTATATTCAAAATCATTTTATTAAAAAGAAGCAATATGTACTCATGTTTTGTCATATGGATATCTGTAAATAAGATCAAAGTGCAAAAGAGAAAAAAAGATTAAATCTAAAAGGACAAATCCATTGCTAATTGCATGTCCACTCTGCTTAGTTTGGTAGAGGCTATGTCTAAAAAAACAGCTTTTTAAACTGTGGGTCTTGACTTTAAATGGCATCTCATAACTGCATGTGGAGGACACAAAAAATTGGCATCAGTAGCAGGTTTCTTTGTGCTCAAAAGTAAAACAAATAATTATAATTTAAATTTCAGCACAGGGTGAACCCAGGATATTACTGTCAGGGCTGGCCAGCATGGCATCATACTAGACTACAGCCTTAGTTCTGAACACACAACACAGATGTTTCATACTGAGCATGCTCTCTGGCCACAGAACACAAATATGTGCTGCCTGAAGCATCATGAATCAAATTCATGACTATACTGTGAATTACAGAGACATGCTATCCATATAAAACCTCTGCTCTTCCGGAAACACAGTGTTTCAGTTGCAGGAATGATGACTGATGCGCTGTCCTCCCACCATTCCTCACACCCAGCCAATGAGTGTTTCTTTAGTTGTAGCATGTTAGGATAGATTTTTAACACTGCTGCTGAGCTCCTGATGAGTCTCACGAAATTAATTTTGACTTCAGGTTAGAACACAATTTCTGAACATACTTCTGCTATTTTGTCCTACATATTCATACAAAGTGCTATTCTCAGCACTGACAATTATCAAACAAAAAATATTGATCAACTCGGAAAAGCATTGTGGTTACCTATATCCTACAGTGTTAAATATTCAGCCACAATTTAATCTTATTTTTCTGTACCTGAGTGGGTATATATGAATATATGATAAGCTTATATGAGCCTATGATGGAGGTCAGAGAGTGACATTAGGTCCTTTCTTACTATTCCTTTACATAAATTCCAGAGATAGAATTCTAATCCTTGGTCTTATACAGCAAATTCCTTATCCAATGAACTATCTTGCTGAATACAGATCTAATCTTTTATTTAAAAAAAATCAACGAGAGTACAAATTTTATTCATATACAAATCAGCTTTCAACTTTAATAAATGATAGATATGTATACAAAAGAATTTTCTAAAAATGTATTTATTATTTATTATCAGTAAATATTTGCTTTGGATACTTATTTTATGTACCTATATACCCAGGTCATGTCCAAATTTTTCAAGCACAAAATGGTTCCAAAGTGGTTAAAATTTAAGAAGCCCTAGTCAGGATATAGAGGAGTCTAAAGCCCAGACTCAACTTGATGGGAAAGAATTTTGCATTGTGTTAATAATCTTTTCATAGATTCAGGGGAGGGGAAGAAACATGAGAAATAATTGCCACTTAAATTCTTAAAAGTGTCATAACTATGTTTAGTACACCTTTGTCATTCTTTTCTGAACACGTCTAAAGTCCTTAGCACTATCTCCAGATAGCACAGCATATAATCTGTTATATAAAGTATGATGAGACAGAACTCTATAACCTACGTAACTCTTCTCAACCCTTATTGCTCCATAAATATAACACAAAGGCTGAAAATTAGTTAATGAAGAGATTGTCTACATGTCTCCCAATTTTTGTTCATCTATTCTACAATAGAAGCCCCAAGTTCATTTAGGCTTGCCTATCTAGAATAAATACTCATACCAAACAATATTTTGGTCAACAACGGACACACCTGATAGTGGTCCCATAAGACTGCAATACAACTTAGAGGAACAGGCTCTCCCATGCAGATTTGCATGAGTGTGCTCTGTGATATTTGTGTAACAATGAACTCACCCACCAAGCATTTCTCAGAATGTTAACTATATATGACTGTGCTATTTCTGAGTTTCTCTTGCCAATAGATGGGGCTAGGTGACTAAGTGTTGACCAATGAGGTGTGTGCCGAAGTGATATGAGATGTTTCTACATTATAGCCAGCCTTCCTCTTCTGGTTCCAAGGCAGATTAGCTAGTGGTGAGCCATGAAGGATGTAAAGATGAGGCAGCACCTTAGAGTCACCTAAACTGCTTACACAAGAAGTCACCACTAACAGACATTACCTTCTGGTGTCCTGAGCCATTACTGATTTGAGATTCTGAGAGACCCTGCCATTTCTAATAAAATTTACCTTGGGGTAATGGGAATGTGCATAAACTCTCCATATCTTCTTGTGGAAAATGTGGCATGACTGATGGATCAGTCTCTAATGAGTGTACATTTTCCAGAAGTAACAGCAGTTCACCTGTAGAAAGTAGAAAGCCATTTAACCAACCTTTGTATTGGGGTTGGAAAACTTTTCCCAGGGCCAACAGTCTATATTTATAAATAGAAAACATCACCACATTTGCTCATGTGTTTATTGTTTGTATCTCCTTAACAAGTCCTAGTGGCAAATCTAAGTTTCTCTGACAGAGACAATGTCCCACTTTGATGGTTACACTTGACTGTTAACTTGAGTGGGTTGAGAATTGTCTAAGAGAGTGGTAAAGCACACTTCTGTGTGTGTCGCTGAGAGTGCCTCTAGAAATGATTAGATCATGAAGACTCTGACCTAATGAATGTTTTAATATATTAGTGGCTTCAGACTTTGAATAGGCTATTGGAAGGTGGTAGAACCATGTAAGTAGGAGCCTGGTGGAGGAAGGAGGTCATGGGACATGAGGGGAATATTAGGGTGGGGCTAGTTATACGTTATGCCAGTTGCTTCCTTTTACTATTCCATCTCCTGTGCACTATGGGTTGGGTAACCTCTATTACATGCTCCATCTTAATATAAGCCTACAATCAATACAGCCAAGGACTAAGGGTGGAAATCATGAATCAAAACCTTTTCTCCTTTAAGGCACCTTTAGCAGATATTTTGTCTTAAGAACAGAAAAGTAATAAATACAAATCCTAAAAGATTTACTAGCTAGCTATTTTAGTTAGGGTTTCTATTACTATGAAAAAACACCCTGATTATGGCAACTTCTCTAAAGGAAAATATTTAATTGGGGCTGGCTTACAGTTCAGAGGTTTAGTTACTTATCATCATGGTGGGAAACATGGCAGCATGCAGGCAGACATAATGCTGGAGAAGATGCTGAGAGTTCTACATTTTGTTATGAAGGCAGCAAGAAGTGAACTGACTTAAATTCTGAGACTTCAAAGTCCAAGCACCTAGTTACACATCTCCTCCAACAAAGTCACACCTACTCCAGGGCCACACCTCCTCCACAAAGTCACACTCCAAGGACTCACCTCCTAATAATACCACTCCTATGGACTTATGGAGGTCATTTTCTTTCAAACCACCACACTAGCACTTTGCAGGGAAAACACTCTTAAAAGATAGAAGCCACTCAACTGTGAGAACCCTGGTTGCTGAAGTGACTCCAGAGAGCAGCTTTTCTCTGACTCTGCTTTGCACCTTGTTCATATCCATTAACGCACCCAGCATCCTTTCAGTATTTTATATTCTCTCTTACCTTTCCTCCTCACATCTCATTGTGCAGGGGTTTCACTGTTCCCCAAAGACATCATTTTTTTATGAAAAGTTCTCACATTCCTACAAGAATCAGTGAATTTCAACTGAAACCAAGTTGTATAAATCACTGGTCTGGGGTTCCTTGTTTGATCACTGACAGGGACACGTCTCATTCACCATTTAATGACTAAGTTCCAAGTTCTTCTCTCTCAAGTGGGGAAATCAAATTTCACTTTGCAACCTTACAGTGATGTCTTGCCATTGTTAAGGAAAATGAGATCTAGGCTAGTATGATCTACATGTCAAGTTCCAGGTCAGCCAGGGCTATGTAGTAAGACCCAGTTTTTAAAAAGAAAAGAAAGAAAAAAATTCAAACAGAATTTTATCTGACAACAATAAGCAAGAAGCTATAAAAAAATATACTACATGTATCAAAATAGTCAATAATCAAAGGCAGAAAAATAACAGATGATCATGTTCTGAGGTATAAATTTTAAATCATCTGTCAGACAAGCACGCATCTTTTAACAGAGAAAAGAACAATACTGGGTTTAAATGTGCCAAGCTCTGAGATTCCCTCTTTCAATATATGAATAAAATTTACAAAAACACTTGAGTCCTTAAGAAGTAATGAACACTTTACAAAAACAAGATCTTTTGTTAAGAAGGAGGAGGAGGAATAGGAGAAGAAGGTAACTCAGTTGATACATGAAAAGCAGTCAACACATGAGAAATACATTGTTCCTATATTTTAATGGAGTTTTAAACTTAGATTCATTTTAAATGCCATAACTTATAACATGATTTCATTACTGGTTGTTAGAATCCAAAATCTATCTAAATAATTATGTGTGTGTGTGTGTGTGTGTGTACAGAAAACTTAACTTTGTCAGAAGTATGTTATATGCATTAAAGACATCATAATCATATTGTTTATGTTATCTCATAAAGCCAAGCTTCCTAGTAAGTAGCTGCTATTACACATGGTTGAAAGTACTATTAACACTGGAAATGTGGCCCATGCTTATCTGACAAACACTGTGGATATTAAGGATTTAGATGAAAACAAAGTAAAATATTACAAATGTTTTTACAGTTTGACTACATGTTGAAATATATTGGACTAGACAATATACCATTGAACAACACTTTAGCTTTCTAGCCACGACTGCTGGAAGAGTTTAAATTATACACAAGGCTTGTGTTGAATTTCTACCGGGCAGTGCAGTTCTGGAGGTTCATAAAAGATTCTTCCTCAGAGGCGACTGCCAGCTTTCAGAGCATGAAAAACAAGCCTTGACAACAACACTAGCAGTTAGAAAAGGGGAATTTTATTTCAGTTACTTCACTAGATAAAAAGCTGCCTTGCATAATCTCTAAGAACCTAACCAGGCAAGCAAGAATATAATGCCTAAAGTTTATTATTCTCTTAATTTCCCCCTCATTTTAATATTGATTCCAAAAGGAAATTTTATATATATTCAGTGCAAGATAAGGTATATGTTATAATCAATATTTCTCAAAATTCTCAATCCTTTAATACAGTTCCTCATATTGTGGTGATCCCCAACCATTATGAGCTGTAGTGTAAATATTTTTGGAGATAGAAGTTTGTCAAAAGGGTTGCAATCTACAGATTGAGAACCACTGGCTAGAAGAGAAGCACTAGATGGGTGTCTTAGTTAGGGTTTTGCTGCTGTGAACAGACACCATGACCAAGGGAACTCTTAATAAGGTCAACATTCAGTCCATTATCATCAAGGTGAGAACACGTCAGCATCCAGGCAGGCATGGTGCATGAGGAGCTGAGAGTTCTACATATTCATCTGAAGGTTGCTAGCAGAATACTGGCTCCAGGCAGCTAGGATGAGGGTCTTAAAGCCCATACCCACAGTCACACACCTACTCCAAAAAAGCCACACCTACTCCAACAGGGCCATAACTTCTAATAGTGCCACTCCCTGAGCATATACAAACCATAACAACAGCCAAATGCAGTTGAATCACAGGAACAAGGTGTCCAAGCAAGTCAAGATAGCCATACCCAGACCCAAGTGAACCAAAAGAATCAGTTTAAAAAACAAGGCTTCGGTGCCTTACCCATCTCTATAAATGAGAACTGCTTTCATTGTTGCCCATTTACAACCAGAGCAAAGTGCTAACTTAACAGGTCAGAGGAGGATAAATCTCCAACAAAAAGCCATGTCTACCTCTCAAGATTCTCCCATGCTTGCCCTCTACAGATGATTGACCCAATCTCATTCGACTATGAAGCTTAAAACAGCAGCTTAAGAGTGCCTTTTCTTGCTGAAGGAGTTCAAACATTCTAATAAGCTTTCTTTTTTTTTCTTTTTTTTATTTTCTGTTTTTTTTAATTTATATTCAAAATCATTTCCCCTTTCCCGTTTCCTCCCTCCCCAAAAGTCCCATAAGCCCCCTTCCCTCCCTCTTTTCTCCATTCAACCCCCTCTCGCTTCTCTGTCTTGGCATTCCCCTACATCCAGTCTTTCCAGGACCAGGGGTCTCTCCTTCCATCTTCTTGGAAATCTATTGATATGCGTATTGTGTCTAGGGTATTCCAAGATTCTGGGTTAATATCCCCTTATCAGTGACTGCATACCATGTGTGTTCTTTTATGATTGGATTACCTCACTAAGATGATATTTTCAAGTTCTGACCATTTGCCTAGGAATTTCGTGAATTCATTGTTTTTAATTGCAGAGTAGTATTCCATTGTGTAAATATACCACATCTTCTGAATCCATTCCTCCGTTGAGGGACATCTGGGTTCTTTCCAGCTTCTGGCTATTATAAATAAGGCTGCTATGAATATAGTGGAGCATGTGTCCTTATTGCATGCAGGTAAAGCCTCTGGGTATATGCCCAGGAAGCTTTCTAAACTGCTAGGTTTGCCCTTCTTGTAGTGTAGTGTGTCACCTAATAGAGTGGCAAGTTAAGCTCTCAGCCTGCCCTGAATAATTGTACTGAGCTGTTTCCATTGTTTTCAGTGGCTTGTACAGGACACAGACACTTGAACCACAGAAAGGCCACCCTTTGGACTTCCACATAAGACCCACTTGAAACTTACCTACCACCGGTCTTTGAGTGTCAAGTACTGCCAAGAATCAAAGTTCTATGTCACTCCACTGTTTGTTTGGTTTTTTTTAACCTTTCTCCTGAACCAACAACAGCAACAAAAATCCTTGTTCTCATTTCTAACAAACAGCTCACAGTTCAGTTCCCATGAATAGGAATGCCTAAGAGGCCATTTGTAAATTCTTTTTCTGGTTGATCATATATGTTGTAGACATTTTTACACACTGTATAATGTATTAGACATGTTAAGGCATCTTCACTTTGATACAGTTTGATATATATCATGAAGGTAGGAATCCTGCTTCTCAGTTTTGGGGGCCTTGAAGCCCAAAAACCAAGCAACGTCCTTCCAAACTTAAAACTTAATGACATTAAGGAGCACGAAAAGGCATTTCCTTCATTTCTATGGATATGTTATAACTGGTGGGTACACACTAGTAACAGAGTGAGAAAGACTCTATTCTATTACTTTCCTGCTGTTATAAAAGGAAGATAGGTGGCCAGATATGGATTTTCCTTCTGCATGAGGGTCTTAATATTGAGTGAGTCTTTTGGGGGGAGTTGCTTTATTTTATAATAAAATGAATTGTAATAATATAAAACAAAAATTAACTCATCAGAATTGGACAAAATAAACAAAAGGAAAAGTGCCAAGAGAGGGCAAAAGAATCAGAGACCCACTCATTCTCACACCCAGAAATCCCATAAAATCACTAAACTGGAAACCATAACATGCGGGCAGAGGACCTGGTACAGACCTGTGCATGCTGCCTCAGTCTCGTAGTTAATGATCCCTGATCATGCTGATTCAGAGGACCATCTTCTCTTGGTGTCCTCTTTCAACTCTGGTTCTTAATTTTTTTTTTCCTGCCTCCTCTTCCTTAGGGTTCCCTGAGCCCTGCGAGGATGTATTTAATAGAGATATCCTGTTTAGGGGAGAGTGTTATAAAGTCTCTAACTCTCTACTTAATGTCTGACTGTGTGTCTTTACATTTGTTCCCATCTCCTGTTGGTAGACACTTTTCTGATGGTGGCTGAGTAAGGCACTGATCTACGAATACAGCAGAGTGTCATTAGAAGTCATCTTATTGCTATGGTTTATTATTTTGTTTTGGTTGGTTGGTTTTGTTTTATTTTTCAGAAAAGTAGTAGTATTTGCTTTTCCCCTGGGACACTGGGCTGTCTAGTCTCATGTTCTTGGTTATCCAATCTGGGTTGGATATGAGTTCTATCTTGTGGAATGGGCTGTAAATCAAATCAGATATTGATTGGTTACTCCCACAAGCTTTGTGCTACCATTTGTTAGCATATCGTGCAGACAGGGTAGTATTGTTGTTCAAAGGATTTTTGGCTGGGTTGGTATTTTACATTAAGTAGCATGCAGAATATCTTCCTGTACTAAAGACCCTAGGACACAGAAGTGAAGGCATGTTTGCTCTTATATGTGGATCCTATATTCTAATTTTTACATATGTGTATAGAGAGAGGGGTATCATAGGTCATGAAACTAATAAGGGGACAAAGAGATCTTAAGGGAGAATTGGAAATGGGAGAGGATATCTAGAACACATCTGATGTGAAAGCACAAGGGTGGATGTTGGGAAAGGAGAAGTACCAACAGGGAGGAGGAAAGCAACAGAGGAGAGACAAGGGGAAGAAGAACCAACAAAATATGTATGAAGATGCAACTATTATATGACATACTTTATATGACATATTTTTTAAAAAATAATATTTTGTGTTATATTTTCTAAAATTATAGATGATAGATAGATAGATAGATAGATAGATAGATAGATAGATAGATAGATAGATAGATAGATAGATAGGATAATTTTGTTAAAAACTGCAATACTGACTGAAGTTTAAGTGTCTGAGGAACTGACTTATATATAGTACGTGTAAATGTGCTGGAGTCAGTCAGGGATGGGCTGGTGTGGTGAGAGTAATGGTCCTCCATCAAAGAAAACTGAGGAACTAAGAGTATGTATGGCAGACACCACATTCACAACCTTTCTCTCTGGGGTTCATGCTTTCCCTTTGTAGTCTTATTACTTTGTGGCCATATCTTAGCAACTACAAAGTCAATATGTCTCCTTTAACATAAAATCTTTTCAATAAAGGAAAAAAAACACTTTTGCAGGAGGTGAATACTGTGTGCTATTGTCTCAAACTCTCTGAGTAGAGCACAATGGAATTATGACAGACATCAGCAAAAATGTACTGTCCCACTTATAAAATGTTCCTGTGGGTATGAGTTGTGGCCTCTGTGGCCAGGTAGGTATCAGCCACATCACTCAGACTGCAGAGATGGTCAAATAGGAAGAGGTCTGGGCCAAAGGTGTGTGCTTAGGAAACCTGGGAGAGTCTGCAGACAGAAAGAGCCAAGCAGATCCTAGCTCATTCTCAGAGCCTGGAGAGGTCAAATGACTCCAGATCACAGGAAATGTTTTTATCAGAAAATAAAGGTCAGAATTATTAATCTCAGGTATGACATTAATGCAAAATATTTAGAACAATAAGCACAGAAAATAAGAAGTCTTTAGGTTTCAGATCAGAAGTTTCAACTCAGTGGATATTTCAATATTATTACTTGCTGATGTGGTTGGTGTTCGTGAATGTAATAATAATGGGGGAAGAAGTTGAACCATTTTAAATTTCTCCAGGAAAGGTAATATTTAAAGGAATCTGTAAAGAAAGAAAGAGAAGAAAAAGATAAAACAAAAAGAAAAAAATCCCTGATTAAAACATTTCCAACTAAATATACCTATTATAATGCTGGATTTTCTCATATGGAATAGAATTTATATTAAAATCACTATATAGCTGCTGAGATTTAATAGTGATGTGTTTTGAGATTTGTCCGAGTAGCTCAACAAGAACAGGATGTCACATGATGTATACTTCCCATAATACTCAAGAATAATCATTTCTGCTATAGAAGATGAGAGAAGTAACAGGAGGGTGTGAGCTCAAAAATGTTGGTTCACAAAAGAAAATAAAAGAAATAAGCAACACTTAGAAATCATGTCAAGTATAAATAAGAGTAAACAAGTAACTTGTAAGACATAGGAAGAATTCATGTGCTATGCTAAATATAGGCAGTAATGATGCCAACCATCAGTCTGTGGAATAAATTTAAAGCATGTTGGAGCAAAGAGGTTTTTTTTTTCTTTTTAATATAGAAAGTGATGGAAAAACAAAATCATGTCCTCTCTAGGATAACAGCTGAGGGGAATTCACATTCAGCACCTGTTGATGATACCAAGCATGACCTCAAATAAACTCATATAAGCCGAGATAGAGATGCATAGTTGGCATAGGATTTTTGAATCTTAATTCTTAATTCTTAGCATCATAAGTACAGCATCCACAAGGATAGTTGTCATTATTTATCTTTTTTCATTTCCATAGGAGCAGACAATGTATATGAACATTAGGATGGCAAAAACTCAGTTACCATGTTAAATCCTGTTACTTGTACTCTAAACTTATTCCATATCCTTACCCAAGGCTTCTCCTTGGGTACTGATTCTATAAACTCTAGTGTTTCCATTTAATTTGGAGCTTTTATGTACCTTGACCTCAAAGTTAGTAATCTTGACATGTGCTTAGACACTCTCCCTGATCTAAAGTAATTCCCTATGTGATGGGTCTGTGAAGGAATTCTGATCATTTAGGTGAGAATCATATAATCCAACCAGCCTCCAATCACCTTGGTTTAACACAGTAAGTTCAATTCATTTGGTTTCAATAAATGTGAACTCAAGCCTTCACCTTTGAAGAAATGTCTCACATCTTTTTCTGGAATCCTTCTAAGAGCCGTCAAAGGCAAAATTCTTATTTATCTATTGTGGTGATTTGAATAAAAACTAACCCTTAGGCTCATATATTTTAATGTTTAGTCACCAGGGAATGTAACTCTTTGAAAGAATAAGAAAAATTAGGAGGTTTATCTTTATTGAAGGAAGTATGTCACTAGGGGTGGAATTTAATATTTTAAAGGCCCATGCCAAGCTCAGTGTCCTCTCTGACTGCAGATCAGAATATAGCTCTCAACTTCTCTGTGCCTGCCATGCCTGCTGCCACATTGCCTATCATGATAATGGACCAAGGCTCTGAAATGGTAAGGAAGCTCCCAATTAAATGCTTTCTCTTAAAAGAGTTGCCATGGTCACATATCTCTTCACAGCAATGGAAGAATGACTATGTCATTCTAGCACACTAACCATCATCAGTAACAATATGAATACTCATGGTGCTCCTATTGAATTAAACAGTGTTGGTAAATTTTCATAATGTGGTCATTTCCACACTGATAGTTATTGACTGTGACAAAGCTCATTAGAAAGTGGCTTTGTTGAAAATTATAGGTATTAAGTCAATCATCCAGGCAAAGACTATGAGGGGAACAGAAGACTTCAGAGGATCAATAAACATCAAGTCAGTTTTCAGTATATTATGGAGAATATCCCAAATCCATCATTCATTGTCCAAGTGTGTTGGCAAATAAATGACAGATGTGGAATGACAAGGCTATGCTCTCAGTCTCTGCTTGGCCAGGCACAATAGAGCATAGTTGATGTGAACACTGGAGCAAAGTCTAGCTGTGGCACATGAAACAAAGTAAGGCATGGACAGGAAGCAAAATAGAAGTCTTCTAGGTTGCAGATTTTCTCAGATGTCTGTTCAATCAAGGACACATCAGATGGAACATAGTTTGGTCATACAAAAGAATATTTAATATCTACAGTGCAGGACTGTGAAAGGCAGTCTGTGTTCTGGTTAAGTGAGGTTTAACTTCTGGAGACCCCATAGATTAATTCTACAAGGGGTGGACCCGTTGGCCATGCTCCCAAACACTAGGCTTCTGACACAAGGCCCTCAACAACATAATCCTGTGGCCATCAGTCACGTAGGGCAACACCCCAAGTCCCTAGTATTCTGTCTGGACTCCATCCCCACGGTCACCTGGCAACAGCCACATCTGTTCCTCCCCACGGTTACCTGGCAACAGCCAGGTAGGCCTGGCCCACTATAAAAGGGGCTGCTTGCCCCCTCCTCTCTCTCTTGCTCTCTTGCTCTCTTCTCTTACTCTCTTGTCTCTCTCAACTCTTGTTCCCTTGCTTCTCCTTTCTCCACATTCCCTTCCCGCCTCTCTCCACGTGGCCATGGCTGGCCTCTACTTCTCTACTTTCTCCCTCTCTCTACTACTCTACAATAAACTTTCAAAAACCATGGGCTGCCTCTTCTCATCTGGACCTGCCATGCTGGAGCAATGTAGCAAGATTCTCTCCAAGGAGCCGTGCCTAACCTCCCATGGGAAACCTCACAGCAGTCCAGCTGTGGTCACCCACTAAGCCAAACCACCAGCAGCCGCCAGACTAGACCAAGGACTCTTGCCAGCACCGGAAACAGCCAGCACCGGAAACAGCCAGCACCTTTCCACCTTCCCCACCCACCCCGCACTTTTCCCTTCAGCCTCAGGCCAACGTCCTCTGGGACTCCCACACAGTTCTCAGCTCTTCTTCAACATCCAGCAGCATCTGCGGCATCCAAGACTGAGAACCCCGAGACTGTGCCTTTCCCACATCCTGTGGACTGGGGTCTCAAGACTTCTCACAACCAGACACCCACCCAGCGGCGTGGGGGCACACACAGTCCAACTCCCAGTGTTTGCCTGCCCAGTGTCCCGAGCTCTGGCAAGATGCGGGTCACACACACACCCCTCCCCCGCATTCCCCACACTAGAGCAGTTTAAGAAGATGGTAAATGGCTTTTGAATTTATGCAAAATAATCTACTAGATCCACTACAAATAGAATAGAAGTTCAAGGTGAAGAGGAGCCTTTATGGCATGTCTTATGTTTCAGAATCTACACAAATACTTACACACGCCTACAGCACTGGAGAGGACATGTAGTCCTCTGGTTATATTGTTTACACTAGGGAGAAGAACTGTGTACCATGAGATGTATATTACAAAGATAACAAATGTTTCAGATTTGTATTGTTTTAAATTTTACACTTTTTAATTATTATGCTTTGATTCAAAAAGTAAAAGAATAAAATAATTTGTTAAAATTCAAAAATTTTTTTTTCTAAAATGTCCCTTAATCAGCACTGCAAAGCTCAATCTAGGAAGCAAATGTGTTCCTTGTTCTATTTAATCTACAGCACCCTGGAAAATATAGTGGGGGAGCTTTTACTTCTTATCTGATAAAATTCCCAAAGTCAGGCCAAGTGTGATGGCTCATAACTGCAATCATTGTACTAGGTAAACAGAGGTATGATGATCTATCTGAGGCCACCCTGGGCTATAGAACAAGACCCTGTCTCAAGAAATAAAAGGAAATATCTATTCCAATTATGTTAATTGAGTTACACCTAATATTGACTATTTAGATGTTTGGAGCATTTTACTTACGTTTTAATGACTTTGTCACACAGGACATTGGTTTACCATCTCTACTCAGCTTGGAGTTTTCAGAATAGTTAACTTGACAAAATTTAAAAATTACAGAAAATCTTTCTGAAAAATAAGACTAAGTGTGCTCTATAAGGTACTCATGAAGTCCCAGTCTGGACTTGATTCTTTACAAAACTGGAGAAGAAAATGAAAGATACGAGTTTGTTTTCTCATCCATAAAATGAGACTAATGAGAGCGCCTAGTTTGGTAAAACAGTAAAATCCCAAATAAATGGTTGCTGTAAATAATACAGCTTAGCTGTCAAAGGAAAGATAGGCTTGTTCTGAATAAATATTTATGCTCAGAAAATATAAGCTTATTGTCTTATTTAAATAAAACTGGACATGCTTGAAAATGCTTGGCAATGGCTATTGCCTGCCCACAATAGCTTGCTAAATATCTCTCCCAAATATTTTTGATTACTGGTTTGAATCAGAAAGGCTCATCTTCCAGTGTATCAACAATTAGCTGCTTTAGATGCTGTTGCAAAGCCAAATAACCAAATTATTGTTCAAATTTCTTGTGGAAGTCATCTAAAATGACCTCTGACAATGTAGAAGGTAAAAAGAAGCACATCACATCTTGGCTCATGGGTGAGGAAAAGCTAAAATTACAATCATAAAAATAACAAGAACTCTCATTTTAAAAGTAAGAATTAAATTTTTCTTTTTAAAGACTAATATAAACAGTTCATTCTGATTTGGTTAAAGTGACCAGGTAATGGCACCACAGTCTATTTTCATTGCCTTGGTAAACACTAACACAGCATCATTTATTTGGAACTTCAGTAAAAAATCATGTTGGTGTCTAAAACCATCTAAAGAGGCTTATGTGTAAATGATTAGTCCCTGAGAATAGAGATAAACCAGACTCAAAAACCTGTGGGTATACATGCAGTCAGCCAGTGATTATCAGATCAATCTTTTGATTATGCCTGAAACACAATCTAATTACTTTAAAAATGATCTGCCATGACTGTTTTATGAACATCCTAATCTATTATCTTACAAGGGAAAAAGAAACATACAGACCCAGGAAAGGATTGAAGATGTTCAATTAGAGAGGAAGACAATGAACAGTTCCAGTCAAGGCCACTGAGGAATCAGGACTCTGTGAGCTCTGACCTCTCCCAGACTCCAGTGATGGTGCCGTCAGCCAGGTTCACTGCCCAGAACAGAGGGACTCAGAAGCTGCTTCTAAGGACAACTTATTACCTGTCAGTGATGCTAATAGTGATCAGCAGTCCCTCCTAAGCTGGCCTCAAGTTCTCATGTAGTCAACCATGAGCCATCCAAAAAAAAAAATTAGATGGCAAATTTCAGAAGTGAAAAGCCCAAAATTATAAATAATACCTATGGCAATAAGCTGCTATATATGTTCTATTATTGATGAGTCCTGTTAATCTCTTACTGAGCCTAATTGATAAATTAAACTTTATCACAGGTATGTATAGAAAACTCAGAGTATGTATAGGATTGAGTACATTCATGACTCCAGACATCCTGTTGACATTTTGGAATTTAACCATGATGGATAAGAAAGACCACATGAGGGACAGGATCCTCCCTGTTTCCATCAGTGCCCAGAACTAATCCTGTGCCACAGCACTTCATACCCAAATACCTCTGAGAGAAAGCAGGTCTCCCAGGAGTACTGACAAGCCTGTGAGCACAGGTAAAATCACTTCTTCTGCTCAGAGGGACATGCCTGAATCCCTCAGGACACAGGAACTGAGGAACAGCTGGGGACAGGATACTTCCATGTAGTTTCTGTCTACACCCCAGAGCTGACCCTGTGCCATAGCTCTCCATACCCAAATTCCTCCCTGAGAGAACTGGTCTCCCAGGAGACACACAGCCTTGTAGGAGAGACAAGCCACAGTCAGAGTCAGCAAGAACAGTTAACACCAGAGATAACCAGATGGCAAGAGGCAAGGGCAGGAAAATAAGCAACAGAAAAGAAGGCTACTTGGAATCATCAGGAAACAGCTCTCCCACCACAGCAAGCCCTGGATACTCCCAACAAACCAGAAAAGTAAGAATCTGATTTAAAATCACATCTCATGATAATGATAGATGACTTTAAGAAGGGCAAAAATAACTCCCTTAAAGAAATACAGGAGAACACAGGTAAAGAGCTAGAAGCCCTTAAAGAGGACACACAAAAATCCCTTAAAGAATTACAGGAAAATACAACAAAACAGGTGAAGGAATTGAACAAAACCATCCAGAATCTAAAAATGGAAATAGAAACAATAAAGAAATCACAAAGGGAGACAATCCTGGAGATAGAAAACCAAGGAAAGAGATCAGGAGTCGCAGATGGAAGCATCACCAACAGAATACAGAGATAGAAGAGAGAATCTCAGGTGCAGAAGATACCATAGAAAATATTGACACAACAGTCAAAGAAAATGCAAAATGCAAAAAGCTCCTGACCCAAAACATCCAGGAAATTCAGGAGATAATGAAAAAACCAAACCTAAGGATAATAGGTATAGAATAGAGTGAAGATTCCCAACTTAAAGGGCCAGTAAATATCTACAACAAATTATAGAAGAAAACTTCCATAACCTAAAGAAAAAGATGCCCATAAACATAAAAGAGGCCTACAGAACTCCAAATAGATTGGACCAGAAAAGAACTTCCTCCTGTAACATAATAGCCAAAACACCAAATGCACAAAACAAAGAAAGAGTATTAAAAGCAGTAAGGGAAAAAGGTCAAGTAACATATAAAGGCAGACCTATCAAAATGACACCAGACTTCTCCCCAGAGACTATGAAAGCTAGAAGATCCTGGGCAGATGTTATGTAGGCCCTAAGAGAACACAAAGCCAGCCAAGGCTACTATACCCAGCAAAACTCTCAATTACCATAGATGGAAAAATCAAGATATTCCATGACAAAAACAAATTTACACAAAATCTTCCTACAAATCCAGCACTACAAGGGATATCAGATGGAAAATGCCAACAAAAGGAGGGAAACTATATCCTAGAAAAAGCAAGAAAGTAATCTTCTTTCAACAATACCAAAAGAAGATAGCCACACAAACATAACAGGAAGCAACAAAAACTATTCCTTAATATGTCTTAACATCAATGGACTCAATTCTCCAATAAAAAGACATAAACTAACAGACTGGATACCTAAAGAGGACCCAGCATTTTGCTACATACAGGAAATGCACCTCAGTGTCAAAGACAGACACTACCTCAGAGTAAAGGGTTGGAAAACAGTTTTCCAAGCAGATGATCCCAAGAACCAAGCTAGAGTAGTCATTCTTTTTTTTTTAATTTTATTTTCTAAGTTTTTTTATTTACATTCAAAATGACCCCTTAGTCATACTAACCAGAGAACACAGAGACAGTATCCAAATTAACAAATTCAGGAATGAAAAGAGAAATATAACAAGAGAAACTGGGGAAATTTTTAAAAATCATCAGATCCTACTACAAAAGCCTATATTCAACAAAATTGGAAAATCTGGATGAAATGGACAATTTTCTAGACAGATACCAAATATCTAAGTTAAATCAAGAAAACCATCTTAACAGTCCATAACCCCCAAAGAAATAGAAGCAGTCATTAACAATATCCCAACCAAAAAAAGGCCAGGACCAGATGGGTTTAGTTCAAAATTCTATCAGACCTTCAAAGAAGATCTAATACCAATACTCTTTAAACTGTTTCACAAAAAGAAATAGAAGTAACACTACCCAATTCATTCTATGAAGTCACAGTTACACTGTGTATTCTCCCTTGGTGATGGAACAGTTTATGTCTAATCAGGAACCTTTCACAATTTCCTTTCATAGAGAACTTCATAAGAGATTTTTTTCTACTTCTGTCATGTTTAATGTTCCAAATAGATTTTAAAACTGGTTGAGTGTATATTACTTTTAGCTTCAGAAGACATCATGTATAAGAGGCATTTAACTATTATAAATTATATTGATGACTTAAAAATGTTAATATTGAGTTGTATATTTTAAAATAAATTTTATTAGTTCAATGCCTATGTGTATATATATATATATATATGAGACCACATGCATGTTTGAGATGGGAGCAGAGATAGACAATTGAGAATGAGGCAGAATGAGGCAGAGAGATCAAGATAGAGGTAGGAGAGAATGTTTATAGATGTCTTGATGGGAGGGTGTGTGCAAAAAAGGAAAAGAGGGAGGATGGGAAGACCTTTATTAAATGATTCAAGTAGAGGGTTGAAGCAGGATGATTTTCAGAAATATTTTTTCTGCAACCTAGTTCTTTTCATTCTATAGAAATGGGGTATCACATCACAAACACATAGGAAGGAAGGAAGGAAGGAAGGAAGGAAGGAAGGAAGGAAGGAAGGATGGTGGGAAGGAGGAAGGAAGGAAGGAAAGGAGGGAAGGAGGGAGGGAGGGAAGGAGAGAAGGAAGGAGGGAGGGAGGGAGGGAAGGAGGGAGAAGGGAGGGAGGGAAGGAGGGAGCATGGAGGGAGGGAAGGAAGGAAGGAAGGAAGGAAGGAAGGAAGGAAGGAAGGAAAGAAGGAAGGAAGGGAGGGAAGGAGGGGGAAGGGAGGGAAGGACAGAAGAAGTGGGAGGGAGGGGGACATAAGGAAGGAAGGAAGAGGAAACAAGCAAGCCCAGCAACCTCACCCAGAGCTACAGAGCCTGAGAAGCAAAGAGGCCATGTGCATCTGGAAGAAGATCCATAGCCATGCCTACAATGACCCTACCTGCAGTAGACACTGTGTAGAGCAGAGTGCCTCACAGCTTACCTGTGCTGAGATACTCTTCCCTTATCAGCATCTATGATATTAAAGACATGGGGCTGGACGTATGCCGATGAAAACTAGTTATTGTGACTTCTATTGACTTAGAACTTGCCCAGACCCTAACCATATGAAACTCCAAAGAATACATATTGGAGCTATTTCTACCAGAGAGGAAAATATCTCATAATTTTTAAGTCTCTAGAAAGTGGTCTTAAGACAGCAAAGGTCTTCTGACATTAACAAAAATGCCACTTCAACCATAACATTTGTGGTGAAAACCATTCCAATAGCTATTACTATTGAGTTATGAAATGAAAATGAGAAGATATTTAACCTCCTGACCTCAAGTCAGACACACTGAAAGCCATAGGTTATCAGAAAAATCAATAAAATAAGTCAAGTTTTCTCCCAGGCAGAAATAGCCTGACATTTCCTCTGATGTTTTCATCTAATCTCTCAGTCATGGTTGTAATGTGAGCCCTTTCTAACTCATAATCAGGAGAAAATGGGGTGCTTAGAATGGGAAAGAACAGTCTAACACTGTTATTGGTATACAGAGCTGCGAGCATAGGTAGGTATAAATCTTTCAAGGGCTGTCGAGTCTGGAAAGGGGAGAGTTAGTTATATAATAGAATTCGCAAGAGGAGGGCTGAGGTCCTCATGCAGATGCAAGCTGATTAAAATTAGCACTTCATGAAATTGCTTTTTAAAAAAAAAATGAAAAGTGATTGTAAGTGGGACATAGCTATAAAAGTAAAAAGCCCTCATTTTTCAATCTTTGCCAAAGGTTCTTTCCATGTGTGACCTTATTTGGTATTTCAGTGGAAGGCTGCAAGAACTTTCAACATACATACATACACACACACACACACACACACACACACACACACCACTTTTTTCATTTTTTGTATTGTTTGTCATGAAAAAAATTCATGATTCTGTGGAGGCAGGGTTAAGGATTCTTCTAGAAAGAGAAATGACAGTGGACAACTTCCTGATTTTCTAGTGGGAGATGTTCCTTCATGGTGGTGTTGAGAGAAGGCAGGCAAACGCATAATGAACACCTTTCCTAGGGCCTGGCACAGCCCAGGTGGCATTGATGACAGCACTGTCATTACCAGTGTATGTAGATGGCATTAGGGTTAGTGGCATTTCTTTTGCTATCTGGGGAAGAAAATTCCTCTTCCACTGACCTCTCATATTGACATCTGTCCATCAGATTAGTGATGTTGTACAGGACTATCCTCCCAGCCAAACAGCTCCCACCCTCATGACTTCAACTGTGTTTGCTCACAAACACAGATCATCACAGACTGATTTGTTGACACAATCTCCCAAAGAGATGGGATGAGGAGGATCCCTGGACCCTCACACAAGTATCAACCCACTCTTCTAATCCAGTTGTGTGCATTCTTCCCTGATTGCATGTGGCCTCAGTCTCAGGGAATGGCTAGAGTATACAGGATAGGAAGTACTGAAGGAAGGAGGGTCCATCTATGACGCCTTGGGAAAGTCATTATATTCATGCTTGCAGACACTTTCTACACTATTCCCCTTCCTGTACAGCTGCTGTGAGATCATCCAGGACCTTGTCTACAAACTCTTCATCCACACTATGTAAATAATATCAATAAACTCATAGTTTAACCAGGATGAATTTTGGGTTGTCACTGGAGTTATGGAAGGAGAGGAGGCATTGCCAAGTCCTTCCAGAGCAAAATTCTCATGATACATGGACAAAAAAAGTAAATTAACCAGAGAAGAACAAAGAGAAGTTTATTAACATAATTATCTCATATACTCATGAAATCACTCAGTGATGACTACTTCAAAGTTAGGCTAGAAATGGGGCCTCTATAGCCTCTCTTTGTGGTGAATAGCAGTGAAAGCAGAGACTCGGGGATCTTTGGGTACTTAGAATCAGTGACAATTGAGCAATCAGCCCTAAACAGAACATTTTTACCACCCCCTGTAAGGCTCAGAGGACATCCCAGAAGATACAGTAGATAGAATATAAAAGCCAGATGACAGGGAGAACATCTGTGAAAGACCATATTCACTGTATGACTCAGCCATTGCAAGCAAGATCTCAGTACAGCTGTGATTGCCTACACTGAGCCTGCAGAAGAATGGACCTGTCAACTGCCAATCACAGACCAGGAAGAGGTTAATGAGGCCATACCCTGCCCTCCCCCTGCAGAGTTCTTGGCTACTAATGGATTCTGTGTGAGGGACAGTAACTGTCTTCAGTTGTGTATCTGATGTGAGTCCACCAGGAATATTTTCCAGACCATTAGCATTCACATGAAGGCCCAGCTTAAAGTCAGTGGGTAACAAAAAACAAACAAACAAACAAAAAGTCATCAATGTGGGAAAGGAAACTGTAGGGGAGGGAGGGGGATAAAAGAGGGTGTGACTGAGAAATGGTATACTGTATACATGCATGAGATTATCAAAGAAGTTCAATAAAAAAAACAACAACAAAACAAAAGAAAAACACCCATAGATCACTTAAATAAAAGGAAGGTGGAGCAGATTTGATCTGTAGATCCCTCTGGCCTTGTTCCTGGGTACGTAGGTTCATAACCCCATGCCTTTGTATTCCTAGTTGAAAACATAAGAAACAGAAATTGATGAAAGGCAGTAAATTGATTTACAGTTTGACCAAACCAGGAAAGGAAGATACTCTCTATTTCCTCCACTTGTCCTGTAGCCATGTTATAATTGTATAGAAAAGAAGAAGCATTAAGTTGCCAGAGCTGTGTGAAAGCTCGTCCTAGAGGCTGCTGCTCTGCCTCCAAGCTTTTTAGTCTTCCTCTGTCTCCAGCAAGGGGTGGCTAGGGAAGCTTCAATTCTTTCAGGTACATTGTTTTGGGTTCCTGATTGCTGAAGGGCAGGGCACAAGTATTGCTAGAATGTTCTCTCTGTACTAGGGCTTCCATGTAAGACACAGATGGCATTGTCTATGGACTGGTGAACTTGTGCCTCTGGTGACTAATTTCTGTCCTTGGGACAGAGGCAAAGTCTGTGTGAATGTGTGCCCCACTTCAAGGCATACAGAGGAGAAGTAGTGAGCTTGACTCAGTTTCTTCATTCCATTCACTTTCACCTCTAAATTATTCTGTGGCCGATTGTGGAATGGTTACTTTGCCACTCTGAGTTACTCAAACTCTGCACACTTGACTACCCACCTAGGCTGTATCAGGTACCACCCAGCTCCCTGCAAGAAACTCCTAATCTCACAAATACACAAACTTGAGTCTATTTGATCTGAGAAGATAGAAGAGGTTAAGAGCAAGCAGAAATTTTAATTAAAATTGAAATTCCCCCAGACTGCTGACTCAAACTGATTACTGCCTACTATAGTGACCCTGCAGAGGCTACAATCCAGGGCTTCTAACACTTCACAGTGCGGGATGTGAGAAGCTTGTTTTAAGCCTGCTTTGTTCCATTAGCATTTCTGAAACAGCATTTTCTTCTGAGCTGTCCTCCTCATGTGGCCAAGCTAATTGGTGTATACCCTATGAACTTCACCAATTACTTCCAAGGGTCTTCTATCACATACTTGGGCCCTGTCTGGTCAAGCCTGCTCTGTTCTGCTGACTCATCGCCATCAAAGACTTACATTCCACCAACCCTGGCACTTCTCAGAGACATATAAAGTGGACTGAAGTGCTGACAAGTAATATCTCCACTCTTCCCGGCATGACACATGCAATATTAAAAGTGGAACTCCACTTGTGTGGAAATGAGAGGAAATTACAGAAAGAGATGGACTTTTTTTTAAAAAAAAAAAAGACCAAAATCAGTGACAGGTGCATTTTACTTCCACGTGTGCTTACAGAGAGTAAAGACAGTTGTCATAAGTGTGCTATGTCAGAGTAGTAGAGAGACATAGTTACATCTTTATACAGTGTCAGAATTTATTGTTATTAAACAGCCTTGCCTTCATTTTGCCAAGCAGTCCCCGTTTCCCTTCCTAGCAACTGAGAAAGCAGAGGTCCTTCCAGTCCAATCTTAACTACTAATATTAACTCTCAGATTACACATTACATACCACAGACTTCAGCTTTCTCCATGCATGTATGTGTAGGTTATAGGATGGCTACAAATTGGTCAAGGAGTCCCTGGCAGAGTGTAAGGGATAGGAGGCCTTAGAGAAAGTACAGGTTGAAAGTTAATAGCGATTCAAAAGGGTCTCTGGGAAGGTTAGAATAGAAACCTTGTTGGAGAGAGCCTAAAAACCAAGCCATTTGTTTATAGGTTGGATCCATGCCTCGGGGTTAAATGAAGCTGTAGAGGTAACGTGCAGGATTGTGGAGAAAAGAGACAACGTGCAAGAGAACACACCAACAGGAACTTAGAGTACAAAGTCACAACATGACTCTGCATTGCAGTGCACATAAACAGCACCACCTGCTTACAGTGATAAAAACATATTCCTAGACAGAGCTAAATGCTGCTTATAACATAAGAGTCTCCCAGGGCAAGGTACAGCCTGGAAAACCACCGTTTGACATAAGATAGGATAGGTTACCGCAGAACACAACCTGTCCTCAGCATATTGAAGACTGAAGCACATTATTTTTTTTTTAATTTAATTTTATTTTATTTTTTTAATTTACATTCCAAATCACTTCCCCTTTCCCGTTTCCTCCCTCCCCGAAAGTCCCATAAGCCCCCTTCCCTCCCTCTTTTCTCCGTTCAACCCCCTCTCATTACTCTGTCCTGGCGTTCCCCTACATCCAGTCTTTCCAGGACCAGGGGTCTCTCCTTCCATCTTTTTAGAAATCTATTGATATGCTGATTGTGTCTAGGGTATTCTGAGATTCTGGGTATTTTTTTTATCACTTGTTTTCAAAAACAACTTAAGCAAGACAAGAAATTGCATCCCTGTCAATGCATCAATTTATAATTCCTTAAAGAATCTGACAGGTTGCTTCTCATTTAAATGCTTGAATTATAAAGCATTCATTGCATGAATGTGAATGCCCCACCCTCACCCCTTATTGATTATAGCCACACCCAAACCTTATCAGACTTCTTTAGAGTCACTAATGATGGTGGTACCCAGGCCAAAGTTCTGCCTCTGATAGCACTCAGGCTTATGGATGGCTGTAAGATTTTTTTCCCCCCACATCCTTCCCTGGGAGGGATCTGGAAGACAATTATGACTCTTTCCTCACCTTCTTCAGATCTTTACTGAAATGTCACTTCTGTGAGCAGTTTCTAGGTCACCTCTTAAAATGCTAACACCCCACGGTCCCTCCCCTGCTTGGTTCTTTTTACTACTTCCCAACTTTAACATACTTGACATATTTATAGCCCTTACCTTTAATATCAAATCTCGCTGCTTATTGCCTCCCTCCCTCCGTGAACTATATGGGCCATTAGGAATTTTTGCCTGTTTGGGTCATTGCTACATCCCCAGGGCTTCATAATATATAAGAGTAAATGATGTTTATTGAATGCATGAAAAGAGACCTTTACTTCCTGCACTTTGGAGTCTACAGATCCCTGAAAGCTTTTTTTTAGGGCTGCCTACTGAAGTATCTTATATTGATAAAACTAACAAAAACTTGGAGACAAGTCTGCCTACCTACCCACACTCTTGGATATGTGAACAGTATTACGTAGTGGGGGTGAGATTACATCAGCTATCCTGCTGTTGGAACAGTACCAATTGCCCTTATGACTGAGCTTCCGGCAGCACAGTTGAGCCAGAAACAGCTAAGTGGAAGGAACACCACGCACCTGTGCTAATGCCCACTCAGAACAGTTGTGTTGGAAGCTGAAGGAGGAGCCCACATTCAGAGGCACAACCAGATATCAAGCTAGAGCCAGATATAAAAACCAGAGCTAAAGTAAAACCACTTAACATCCAGATCTAGATCTAAAGTCAGAACCAGACATAGACCTTTGTGCTCCAGAATCGCAAGACATAGGGCTGGCCTGAGAGTGAATTTCTTTCATTAAATGCAGATAATCAGTTTTCCCAGTACCATTTATCAAAAAAAGCTGTGTGCTTTTTTCCACTAGGGGAAAATTTTTTAAATGATTAGTGATATCTGGGTACCAGCCATCTGTTTTTATTTTTATTTTTTAGTGATTTTTGTGTCACATCATGCACCCCAGTCCCTCTCTCCATTCCCTCATTTCTGTCCTTCGCTCTTGCAACCTCCCCCCAAAATAACACACACACACACACACACACACACACACACACACACACACACACGAAACAAACCATAGAAAAACATTTCATCATTAATATACAGTGTGTCCCACAGTATATCCCTCTGTCCACACATCTTTACTTGCAAATGTTCATTGTACTAAATCATTGGTCCGGTTCGAGGTCTCTGGCTTCTGTGACACCATCAATAGTGGATCTTCAGCGGGACTCCTCCCAGTTGTCCTTTTGTTGCCCTGTGTCTTGGAGATCCTACAGCTTTGGATCAGTAAGACTGATCCCAACTGTTTGCAGATAATATAGATTTTGAGGTGGGCCTTTGATCTGGACCTGGGTGGTGGCTGAGCTGGCCAGTGCAGCTCTCCCTTATCTGTACCCCTAGAGTGAGTTCTCTAGCACTACTCCAGTTAGGCCACCCAAGGCTGCCATTGAGCAGGAAGGAGGGTCAGTTCTCCTTCTCTCATGCCCTCAGGGCCGGTTCATCTGCACCCATGCACCTATGCTTCCAGAGCCAGCTCCACTGTGCTGCCCAGTCAAAGTGTGGGGCCTACTTCCCCAAGTGCCATAGCCCACAAGGGGCTGAACCAGATCTCCCAACTCTTACGCTCTCCGGGCTGGCTCACCGTGCCTCTGCTAGCAGGGTCAGCTCCACTGGATTGCCCAGGAGAAATGCAGAGTTCACGCTCCTGAATGTTACAACCAGTGAGGGGCAGAGACAGTTCACCTACACTTATGACCCTAGAGTCAGCTCTCCCACTCTCATGCCCTTGGGCCAGCTCACCTACACCACTGCCACCAGGACCAGCTCCAATGTGCTGCCTGAGTGAGGCACAGGACTCACGAAAAGCTTTTAATTTGTTTATTTTAATGAGTATCTTTTGGCATTTTGGTCAAAGATCAAGTGGCTATTGCTGTGTGGTTTATATCTGGATCTTCCATTCTATTCCACTGATCAACATTCACAGCCACCAGGGAATTGCAAATAAAAACTATTTTGAGACTTATTCTCACCCGTATCAGAATGGCTATCATCAAGACAACAAATGACAACAAAAGCTGTCAAGGATATGGAGAAAGAAAAAATTGTTCTTCACTATTGTTGAGATTATAAACTAGTGCCGCTACAAGGAAATCGGTGTGTCTCTCAAAGAGAGAGAGAGAGAGAGAGAGAGAGAGAGAAATAGAACTGCTATATGACCCACCTATATCATTCATATATATATATTTGCACATCCATGTCTATTGCTGCTCTGTTCACAATAACAATAACAAAACAAAATAGAATCAACTTAGATATCTAACAACAGATAAATGGATAATGAGAATGTGATAAGATATGCAATGGAATTTTATTCAGTCATAAATAAAAATCAAAACTATGATATTATCAGAAAAATTGATGGATCTATAAATTAGGAAGTAAAGTAACCCAGACTGAAAAAGACAAATACTGGATGGTTTCTCATTTGCTGTCATAGTTAGGTTCCTGTTGCTGTGATAAAATTGACCAAAATCAACTAGGGGAGGAAAGTGTTTATCTGGATTATATTTCATCATTAAGGGAAACCGGAGCAGGAACTCCAGACAGGAACCTGGAGGCAGGAACTGAAGCAAAGACCATAGAGGAATTCTACTTACACTTGCTCTCCATTGCTCAGGAGCTTCTTTACACAGCCAGGACCACCTGCCCAGAAGTAGCACCAGTCACTGTGTGCTAGGGTGCTAGATACTCCTCCAACAATTAGCAATCCAAAATATGGCCTATCTGATGATGGTAATGTCTCCGTTGAGATCCCCTTTCCCAGAGTTACCAAATTGACAACCAAGAATAGACATCATAAGTCTACTCCCTTGTCAACTTGACATACAAGCACATTACTTTCTTTTTTGTCCCCATAATCTCACATTAATATTATAATATAAAATATATTTATATTATGTATATGTATATTATATATAATATACATTGTATTTATTTTCTAATGGTTTAAAAGTTCAGTATCTACTTCAAACATCAAAAGTCTGTTAACTATGGGCTCCTATAAAATAAAAATATAAAGTAAAATAAAATAAAAGGATAAGTTAAATACTTTCTTATTCTAAGAAGCAAGAACTAGGAGCTTGAAAAATGGTTCACTGGTTAAGACCACTTCTGTTCTTGCAGAGGACCCATGTTTAGTTCCCAGCATTCTCATGGTGTCTCAAAACTATATGTAACTCCCTCTTAAGGGTTCTGGGAGTACTGCACACATGCTGTGTACATATACATGCAGGCAAATATCAATACACATAAAATGAAAAGAAATAAACCTTTAACAACAACAACAACAAAAAGAGGCCAAAAGCAGGGCATCAAAACCATCCAAGTTAAATAAAACCAAAGACCAGCCATGTGGTCTATAATCTGGGATGCAATGATTGTTTGCATTCTAAAGACATTAGGCAGTTCTGTCTCTCCAGCTTTACCATCTGCACCACACTCAGTCAGTTTGGTAGGGTCAGGATGGGCCTACTCCTCACATGATACTGTTCTTACTAGACATCCCATAATCCTGGACTCTCTGCAATCTCTGACTCTTCACTGCATCTTTACTGATGATGTTTCCTGACATCACACCATGCCAAACTACAGTAGTTTTTGATGACCCATTAAATCCTACAGTTTTCATGCCACCAAAACCAATGCCACAGGGGACACTTTCAGACATTATCGGATTCAGTTGCCAGCTTGAGATGCAGTCTTGGCACCCTCTGGACCACAGTTCCTTTGTGCTGGCCCTGAAAAAATGTTTTCTAGGCATTGTCGCTGCAGTGATGCTGTCCTCAACAGCAGCTAATCAGCTCCAGTTTATCACTAGCAATTGCCTCAGTAACCCTTCCAAAGATGTCATGTGAACAATCCTGACAGGGTCGTTACTCTCTTCTAAAATTCACAAGCCAGGCTTCCCTCTTCTACATCTCTCAGAATTATCTTTTAAGTCCATTACGCCCAGATTACTCAACAGCGTTTCCAGCTCAGACTTCCAAAATTCCACAATTCTCCCAAATGGACAGGTCCACCACAGCAATTTCCTGCTTTCTAGGACTAGTTTCTGTTCTAGTTTGCTTTTATGATGCTGTGATAAAATATTGACCAAAAGTATTTGGAGGAGGCAAGGGGATTTTTTGGCTTACAGGTTACAATTCATTATCAAGGAAGTCAACTTAGTTAATATTCTCTGGCTGTGAAGAGATACCATAACCAAGGCAATTCTTAAAAAAAGAAAGCATTTAATTTGTGGCGTGCTTACAGTTTTAGAGGGTTAGTACATTATCATCAAGGCAAGGAACAGACAGGCATGGCACTGAAAGAGTAGCTGAGATCTTTATATCCTGATCTAAATCAGTGGGCAGGGGCAAGTAGGTCTGCACCTGAAGTGGATTATCGAAGCCTTTACGCCCATTACCAGTTACATACCTCCTCCAACAAGGTCACAAACTTCCTGTAACAAGGCCATATCACCCAGTCTTTTCTATATAGTTCAACTAAATAGTGACTAGACTAACCAGTCAAATATACGAGGCTATGGGGGTCATTCTCATTCAAACCACCATAAATGCCAAGGCAGGAACTGAAGCATAAATTGTGCATGGATGTTGTTTATGGGATTGCTTCTTGCTTCTGCTTACCCAGGACCACGAGCCTAAAAGTGGCTCTACCTACAGTAGACCAGGCCCTGCTCCATCTGTCTATTAGTCATCTAGAAAATGCACCACAGACATATAACAGACCAGTCTAATGGAGACATTTCTTCTCTCTCTCTCTCTCTCTCTCTCTCTCTCTCTCTCTCTCTCTCTCTCTCTCTCTGTGTGTGTGTGTGTGTGTGTGTGTGTGCGTGCATGTGTGTGCGTGTGCGTGTGCGTGTGTGTGTGTGTGTGTGTGTGTGTGTGTGTGTGTGTGTGTGCATATGTGGGGCTGAGGGAGACCAGGATTCCATTTTTCTACAGAGATATAAACCACCTTTTGGTGGTGGAGAGATGGTTCAGAGTACACACTGTTCTTCCATTGGACCAGTGCTTATTGTCAGCACCCACTTAATGTTCACAACCATCTAAAACTCAAGTCTCTACAGGCACCACCACTTACATGCACACGTATACATATAATTTAAAAATAAAAAGAGATTTATAATGAAATCTCTTTTAAAAATAGAGACCTTAAATACTTCTTAAGATATAATTTCTGATCATACTTCTTGACTCTACTGTCTTGTGTCAAAGGGGTTAAATTAAATTCTTAGTTTTTGTATAAGCATAAAGTAGAAACATAGCAAAGACTTATTTATGTATCAATCAATGAAAGGGCCAACAATATATTCTAGGAGTGTGGAAATAAAATTTGAAGAGCACTGTATATGTAGATTAGCAGAATGCTGAGGAGAAGTTACAAGCAGATGCACTTTGGCATCTGCGGGGTAAGAAGGAAAAATCAATTCTCTCTCCACTAGATAGGCAGATCTTCTGTGTGTGTTGGTGAATAAAGCCATACTCACAGCTGGCTATGTATAACTAATGGGGTTAGCTCAAATCCAATAAGAGGCAGAGACAGCCTGGAGCATACAGCAACTAGAATATTGGACCTTTATTTACCTTTCTAAGTCTTTTTCATCTTCCCTCATACTCAGACATCCAATTCTACCCCTCTCCTTTTTTCTACTCAGTGAAATTTGGACTGACTGTCCCTTTACCACAAAAACCCTTCTTAGTCCACATTGGCACTAAGAAATCAGAATAGGGGCACTGCTATTCTGTTTCTTCACAACTGTGTATATGACCCTAAGGATGGTTCTGCACCTTCTTATACTCTCCAGCTTAGAGACTCCCAAGACCCTGAACTTGAAAAGAAAATATTGATGTTAAATAACCAGTCCATCCATTAATCCGATATATAAAAAAAGAGCCAAAGTCAATACTTTATTAGGTCTAACCAAGGCTTTATTCAATTAGACAAGATGCTGAGGGTTGGGTTAGTTGGTGCCTTGTTCCAGACAATGTATGAATGGTATTCTAGGCTTCCTGGACTCTGGCTTCTTCTCCAGGAACTGGCCAGTAGGCCTGGGTACCCTTTTCATTCTCTGTGTTACTTTATACACTACATCCTGCTTCCATGTTGATGACCCCTAAAGACATGATCTGTAATTAGCTGAAATCATTCATTTAGTATTTCATAGAGACATATGCAAATAAGGCAACCACAGAGTATTTAAAATAAAATCCAATAGCATTAAATAGACACCTAGAAGAGGTAATTAAGTCTATTGTTTATAGCCACTTCCTTTGTTAGCTGACTTTTTTTCCCAAATGAAAAGACTAGTCTTTTTCTTAGCTTCTCTGACAAAAAAAATATGCATTTGCTATTTGCTTCATTGTTATCTTTTACAATATAGCCAAACAGTTTTATTAAGAGAAAAAAAATCAGCAATGAGGCAACAGTTATAAGGCTTTTCACAATCTAGCTGTTGTTCAGCATTCCAGTCTCCCTTCCTCCCTATCCCTTCCCACACTCCTTAGCAACTTCCACAGAGTCTTTGTTCAGATCACATAATCCTGTCTTCTTGGCCTACAAGGTATCATTATTGTAGAGACAAAAGGACATAGTAAGATGACATTATGATGGTGACTGAAATGGGGCAGAGATTAAAAATCTGAAGCAGAGTAGTAAGATGGCGGAAAGTTACAGGAACATGAAAAGAGAAAGGAGCCCTTCACTGTGGGGTGTGGATGAAGCCTCTCACCAGCTGAGAAGCTAGAATTCTAGAACATAATACCTGCTGTGAAGGCTACTAGGGGTTAATATTCCTTTCATATGTAATGTCTGAATATATATGACCTTGGATAGACTCCATTCCTAACCCTGTACCCACTCCCTACTCCAACCCTCCACATTTTTGGGGAATATCAAACAAAACTATTAGTTTTATTTATAGTAAAGCTACCTTAACTCCTCCCACCGCCTCATTCTTGTGATCTAGAGCTTAACCTGCCAAATGAAATCCTATGAAGTGCCTTTCAGGATCCATCCTGCAACCTCATCAATGTGTCTTAACCATCCTTTAGAGAAGCTCACCCCCACCCTCATGATCTTTCTGAGACATTCTCTTTTTAGTTCTCATGCTTAAAATCTATAATAATATTAACATGTATCTATGCACATGTGTGCATGTTTGTGGAATGCATGTATATGCATGAGTGCGTACAAGTATGTTTGTCCATGTGTATATATAGGGAGGCCAGAGGTCAGTATCAGGTGTCAACATCACTATTCACCTTATCTTTTGACACAGGGTCTCTCAGAGATCTCCAAGGTCACAATTTCAGCTAGACTTGGCTGGCCAGCAAGGCCTAGATTTAATTCTCTGTCCTCACTGGTCTTAGGTTTTCTATTGCTGCAATAAAACACCATGACCAAAAAGCAAGGTGAAGATGAAAGGGTCTATTCAGCTTATATTTACTTCTGTATTGCTCCTCATCACCAAAGGAAGTCAGAACAGGAACTCAAACAGCGCAAGAACTTGGAAGCAGGAGCTGATACAGAAGCCATGGAAGGGTGCTATTTACTGGTTTGCTTCTCATGGCTTTCTCAGCCTGCTTTCTTTTTCTTTCTTACCCTCTTTCTTTTATCATTTACTATTTTTATTCACTTTACATCCTGCTTACTCCTGGTTACTCCTTTCCACAATCTTTCCCCTATCTCCCCTTCTCCGCAGAGCCTGTTGAGGCACCCCTGAGTATCCCCCAACCCTGGCACTTCAAGTCTGTTTAAGGATAGGCGCTTCCTCTCTTTCTGAGGCCAGACAAGGCAAACCAGCTATAAAAACATATTCCACATGCAGGCAACAGCTTTTGGGATAGCCTCCATTCCATTTGTTCAGGACACTCAGGAAGACCAAGCACATCAGCTACGTATGTGCAGGGAGGACTTGGTCAAGCAGTGTATGTTCTTTGGTTTCAGCCTGTTTTCTTGCTGAACCCAAGACCACAGGCTAGAGATGGCAGCACCCACAATGGGTTGGGCCCTCCCTCATTAATCACTAATTAAGAAAATGCACGACATGCTTTCCTACAGCCCCATCTTATATGAACATTTTCTTAATTGAGGTTTCTTTCTCTTATATGACTTTATTCTGTTTCAAGGGATATAAAAATATCCAGCACACTATCACGTTTGGCTTTTATGTGAATGTTAGGGCTTCAAACTTAGGATCTCCAGCAAACCATCTCTCCAGCCAAAATATTTTAATAAAATTGTAATCTGGTTCAAACTGGCTAGTCCCCAAATTCTTTTCTGTGTTAATGTCATGGATTCTGGGTTCAGGTTCCCTAAAGGATTAAGGAAACTCCTCATATTGTTGAGTGTGACAATGTGGAGCTGTGCCTCTGTGCCTGCCACCTTAGCAAAGCAACCTATTGAAGACATACTTTGTAAGTGACCTGTTCTATTTCTTTACATTCTCTTCTGTGTAAGTGTGATTCCCATTCCTGAGACTGTGTTAAGTGCTTTTGGGGATTGCAGATTCCTAAGCTAGAAACTTTTGGTTGATGAAGATGTTGGCTTGT